>OX371289.1:11437475-11884975 GCA_947310995.1 Yponomeuta cagnagella
ACCAAAGGTTAGCTGGACGAAAATACTTAATAATATTCACTCGCCTACGTACAAATGTTTTTTTTTATTGTGCAATAAAGGATTTCCAATCAACTACTGCTCGCTAATGGTGAAGAAAAGCATCGCGAGGGAACCCTGGTGTCTGAGGTATTGCTACGTACAGTGGCCCAACTATGAGGCTAAGTGAGGAAATCTCAGGTCTAACGAGAACTAGAACGCTAATATTCTGTCGTGGCCATGTTGCGGTTAGTCGCGACAAGATAGATGATAGAATATTTTTTACTGTACACAGAGATTACATTAACAGAAATTCAATAAATCGCAGTACCTACAATTGGCGGCCTCAGAGATCATCATTTTGCTCTAATGCCCTCTCTCTCACACTCCAGGCTATACCCTCGGCATTCCCGACACGGTGATGGGGCTGACCTTCGTCGCGGCTGGCGTCTCAGTCCCCGACGCTCTGTCCTCGCTGGCTGTCATCAAGGAAGGGTAAAGGGCAAACGCACTAGAGCGACACTGCAGCCGAGGGGCGCGGGCGCGTTGGAAAAACATTGTTTCCACTGTTTCTTATGAAATAAAACGCACTATAGCCGCGCGGCGCCGCTTCACTGCAGCACCGCTATAGTGCGTTTAGTATTTGTTGTTATAGCGGCAACAGAAATACATCATCTGTGAAAATTTCAATTGTCTGACTAACACGGTTCATGAGATACAGCCTGGCGACAGACGGACGGACGGACAGCGGAGTCTTAGTAATCTTAAAAAACATAAGCGGCTTTTCGCGTGTAAAAAATATTAGCGCAGGCAACATATTAATTAAAATGAGTGATAATTAACATAGATGTCTAACTGGCGGTACAAAACGTCTCCACGTTCAATTGTGGGTAGGCGGGCGGGGCTTGTCAATTGTGTTACCAATCGGAGCGAGTTCAGTATTACCCGGCAAAATATCTATGCACCTGCCACCGTCAGGCCGCCATCTGGGGAGGTTTTTTTATTCGTCGATTAAAATCCTTTGATTCTGTTGATAAGTCGCATTTTCTATCAGGATTTTTTACAGAAGATAGATTTTTTCATACGCCGTATTGTCCGTCAGTTACGGCGACATGGCGGTGTCCAACGCGGTGGGCTCCAACGTGTTTGACATCCTGGTCTGCCTGGGCCTGCCCTGGTTCATCCAGACCGCCATCATCCAGCCCGGCAGCCACGTCAACGTCATCAGCAAGGGTGAGCGTCCACACCGGCGTGATAATACTGAGAATGTTGCTTGGAATATTGCATTTATTCCAGACTAGTTGTTGCCCGCGACTTCGTTCACGTGGTAATTTTTCCGGCATAAAAAAATAGATTTATGTGCTAATCTAGACTATTATCTATCTCTGTGCAAAATTTCATCCGGATCCGTTCAGCCGTTTTTGCGTGAAAGAGTAACAAACATCCATCCATACATACAAACTTTCGCGTTTACGGATGAAACAAAATAATAATACATAATACCAAAATATAATATACCTACCTACTTAATATACGTATGTTTCAAGAAAATGTATGAAAAAGCGTGTCAACTGCTTATCGCTGGCCACCTGTGGCTCTGGTCTGTCGCCCGTTTGCGCCGAGCATTATTCTTGTCGTATCTCTACTTGTCTCATCTCGTCTCGTCTTATCTTAACTCATCTCATCTTATCTCAGCTCGAGCAAGGTTTGACCGCCGTTACTTTCCAGGTCTGATCTATTCGACGCTATCGCTGTTCTCGACCGTGATCTTCCTGGTGGTGGCGACGCACGCCAACGGCTGGAAGCTTGACCGCAAGTATGGCGCGTTCTTTTATTATTTACGTACAGTCGACAGCATAGGGGGATGGGGATGTATTAGCAAAGGGGAAGATGAAAAGTACCCGAAACCGGCGTGTGTGCATGCAACGACTAATTAATGTTGGAAAACCGAAAGTGATCTGTCGGGATCGTGGCAGTCCCTGGTCTCTGCCTACCTCTCTGGGATACAGGCGTGAGTTTATGTATGCATGTATGTATGTCGACAGCATATCAACCTTTGCACCCTGCTCAGTTACGTTAAGGGCGACTTTGCAACAAAAATGTAAGGGTAGACCTGCTGCCGACTGCCGACATTTAGCGGAAAATTGGTGAAGCGATAGGTTTGTCAGGATGGTGGCAAGTGGCAAACCCTGGTGCCTGTCCACCCCTCCGGGATACAGCCGTGAGTTTATGTACCTGTGTCTTTTAGAGGTTTGTGTCGATTGAATTAAAATAGCGCGAAAATCGTTTCAGAATCGATTATACAGAGTGTGTGGAAAGGTCCGGTGAGACTTAAGGGGGTTGTTGCACTCATCAACAGACAACTTTTATTGTTCGACCGACTTCGAAATATTGAAAAAATATTACATAAAACATTCGCTAGAGCAATGTTCCATACTAAAGTTACTACCTACATCTACGAATAAAAAACCATAGGTAAATGTATTTCTTCCTACAAAATTTACAATCAAACACGGCCGCTGTCTCTCGATTAGTCTTTGCCAATTAAATGAGTGCAAGATGTGCTGTAGAGTGAATCGCTCTATGATTGGCTGTGGCTCAGTGCGCCATGCGTGACGACGTCTACGTTGATTGGGCGATAGTAAATGACAGAGTAACTTATGATTGGTTTTATACAAAAACGTCAAACCACTGATTTCATGATGTACCTATAACCCGTCGAAATATCTAGGTACCTCGCAAGATGGCGGTCTGACGATGGCATGTGCATAGATATTTTGCCGGGTAATATTGAACTTGCCGATTGGTAACATAATTGATGAGCCCCGCCCGCCTGCCTACAATATAATTGAACGTGGGGTCATTTATTTTGCGCTAGTTAGACATCTATGTAGTTAACCATCACTGGCCTACGTACATAAGCTCAAGCCTGAATCCTGTTGGGGTAGGCCACGATACTGGCTTGCTGACGGGGTCGCGGTAGTGTGCGTAAGCGTTCCCGTGGCCCCGTCCCTTGCGAGTGCGGAGGAACACCCCAGGAGTTTTAGTCGGTATACCGCCCTTTTCAGGGCGGGGAGTCCGACATAACCACCGTGCTCCCCCGAGCCGGTGGTACCCGTAATAGGGTTCCTCCTGGGTAAAAAAAAAAAAAAAAAAAAAAAAAAAGGCCACGATACTGGCGAACCTTGCGCTTCATCACCGTTCTCTAGTCGCTGCGTGCACGCACGCGCCGGTTTCGTTTACTTTTTATCTTGCCCTTCGCTAATAAATGCCCTATTTGGTCCAAGTGTGTCCGCCTAGGACGTCCCTCACCGGCTCTTTCACCCACATTCGCTCGATATATTCCTTTCATCAATCTTTCTTCCTGTACCTTTAGTGAAAATATCGTGAGGAAACCGGTCGACCCAGACGGACATACTTCGACCAAAGGATGTATTAACAAAGGGCAAGATAAAAAGTACCCGAAACCGGCGTGCGTGCATGCAACGACTAATGAATGTTGAGGAAGCGAAAGTGATCTGTCAGGATCGTAGCAAGTGGCAGTCCCTGGTCTCTGCCTACCCCTCTAGGATACAGACGTGAGTTTATGTTATGAAACCGGTGTCTAAGCCGTTCGCACACTTCAGCGCTTAAAATTACCATTTCGCGGTGGGCACGCGTGGTAATTAAGCCCATACTCTCTCTGAGAGAAGGTGTGTGCCCTGCAGTGGGTCGCATATAGGCTACATAAAAAAAATCTTCCTACATCCTCTCCACATGCACATGTAATAGAAGTAAGCATTATAATATACTTAACGTTACTAATACAGGTACGGCGTGGTGCTAATGATCTGGTACCTCCTATTCATCACCTTCGCCAGCCTCTACGAGCTGAACATCTTCGGAGACTTCCACCCGCCCGACTGTATCTCCCCGTACTAAGTTAGTACCAAACTTCACGACCAACTGTTTGGCATAACACACTTATAGACCAATGAGGTAAAACTGCGTAGGTAATAGAGGAGGCATTCTAACTGTGTTTGTGCCCAACTTTAATAAGTCCACCACTACGTTCCATTCCGCGAGGGCAGTTTGGGGGTTAATAAAATTATTTACTATAAAAACAAACGGTCTTATTTACAAAAAACTCTATTCCTTGAAACACTTCAAAAACGCTGATTAAAATTGTCTGTGGTGGAGATTTTACAAGGGAAAGATTTAGCCACAGATTAAAAAACAAAGTTTTATATTGGCTTTAGAGGAATCGTGTTTTATAAAATAAGGCCGAAAATGTTTACTCAACGAACGTTCAAAGCTGTTAGTTTCAAAATTAATAGATTATGTAGAGAGGAAGCTAATAAAAAGCTTGAATCAAATATAAATCAAATATAAGCAAATCAAGAGCATAATTTACCGAAGAATGATATTTTAAGCATTATTAACTTAAGCAACAACAACAGGCAATGTATTTAAAACATCGGGACGTTCACATGAGCGCGTCCATTAGGCGCAAAAAAAAACATACCTATTATTTGCATTTAACATTTTTTTAATTGATTTTCAACGAATCTTCACTCCGGACTCGTAGTCACACCATTTTGTCACACCAGTGTGACTACGAGGATTTTTTTTCCTCTTAGTCACACTAGTGTGACATAACTCGTAGTCGCACCACAAGGGTGGGCCATTAATATGCTCTCCGAACTCATAGTCACACCATTTTGTCACACCAGTGCGACTCTCATAGTCATAGCGAATTATGAATGAAACACTTAGGCCGATATTCAGAAACACAGCGTTGAGCTACACTTAACGAGCACTAAGCTGAGCATCGGCTGAGCAATCTCAACAAAGACTCAAGAATTTTGTATTCACAGTCAATATCTCGACTCGAACTCAGCTAAGCCACAGCTCAAGCTAAACTTACGTGAGCGTGTAATCTGTGGTACAGTTTTTGACGTTACCGGTTTATATTATCTGTTAAAGCTACATGAAAGGCATACAATAATCCACAGGAGTGAATGAGATGGCAACAAATGTCGAAACTTTTTACGCGCGGTTATACTTTATTTTGACTTCTCATTACTCTAAAAACACAATTTAACTTTTCGAAGGAAAATGAGCATGCAAAATGTCAAATTGTGAATAAAAAAAAGGTTACTTCACCACAGCCACAGGTTATTTAGAGTTCTCGAATTGCCTACAGGTGTCGCTACTTTCTTCGTCATTGCCACCTTGAGTCTGAGCTAAGTCGCCGAAATCCACTACTCAGTCTCAGCTTAGCTTGCGCTCAATTTTTGTTATCTCAAACTCAACTGTGAATACAAAATATCCCTGAGACTTTCATTTTGACAGTTGGAAGACCCGGACTCACATTGAGCTCACGCTCAAAATCGTTTCTGAATATCGGCCTTAGAGAGAGTCGGACGTCGGTCTTTTAACATCCTGCAGACACCCGTCGTGGGCCCTATTTCATAGAACTACAATTCAGGGTTTACTGTGTCAATTTTGATGTACCTAATTTTGAAAGCCAAGTAACCGACAGATTAACAAGCAGAAGAACTCGGCTACGCAACGTACATCAATTTGTCACAATCCTACAAATATTCTAAATGTGAAAGTTTGTGAAGATGTTTGGATGTTTGTTACTCAATCACGCAATAACGGTTGAACGGATTTACATGAAACTTGGCGTACAGATAGACAAAGACCTGAATTGAGACATAGTATACTTGACATCCAGTAATGTGTTCCTGTGGGATAATATTTGAAGTTTAAAATAGATGGCGTTGTGCGAGCGAACGTTGTGTTTTAAAAATAGATGGCGTTGGGCAAGAATCGTAAAAACGGATTCTGTGGCGGTACGTTCGCCGGGACAGTTAGTAAACTGTATATCTACTCGTATCTATACAGCCCATGAAAGACGCCCACTGTTGGGCACAGGCCTCTTCGCCGTCTCCATTGTACTCATGGGATAGGGGGCTTCCCCGCCGAATGTCGGCCAGTTATCGACCACCACTCTGTGACTGCCTTCATCAGTCTTCTCGTCTAACCGGATGTCCCGCCTAGCTCTACTTAAGTTTCGTGATAATAAACTATGAATTGTAGTTTTTTTGCTGTAACCATCAACCCTTAATTTTTAGACTTAGAATCGTTCTCATCGCAAAAGCATGAACGATGTGCTGTCGTGCGCGCTTACTTATTTGCTTACAAGTAAATTGGTGTAGTAAACCTGAATATTATGTTCTTACTTTAGGTACTGCCTACTTTTGTTTCAAATGTCGAGATGTAGAAAAAGCTAGGTGTGCGAGTGGAAACCTAAAAACCTAGTTGCCTACCTTTTGTACAAACCTATAGATATTGCTGTAATAAGTATGTGACGCATGTAATTTCTTTTTCATACCTACTAACTGACATGACGAAATAAGGAAAGCACAAAAATGCCTAAGCGTTGAAATCTTCCGTTAGGAAAATCTTTTAAGGGGTAGTCTAATGAACTTCATGTGCGCGCTGCGTAGAAACGGTAGATCTACCTAATAAAAATACGTTAGACGATTCACAGGACTAACGGTCTCATTTATAACAAGTCTATTACACTAAAACACTCTTAAGACGGAGCTAAAGCGGGTTCACAACAGGAAGTCTTCTTATCAATCGGCTATAACTCTGTCTTACGAATGTTTTAGTAAACAATAATTGTTGTTAATTAGTTCTGACAATGGGGAACTTGTGTCGAACTTAGATTGAAGTGGCATTGCTTTTATACCATAGACAACATTATTTTTTTTAAATAAAACCATAATTTTTTTTTCGGGATTTTGTGGGGTCCCAAAAATGCGAAAAATCAAGTTACTTACTCTAATAATAAAAAACGTATAAGATTTAAATTTTATTGAATTCTAAACATTTTTTAGAAAGGGTTGTAGATGCATAAAAATATTATTTTACTCGAGTATTGAATATGCATAAAAATATTATTTTACTCGAATAAACGCTTCATACATTATAAGGTGTTTGCAAGTTGTGACGTCATAGCTTGAGTCCAATTTGTAGGTATGGCGCGTTTTTGTACCACGTGACTGAAATGACTTTTCGTCAGGTCACATTATGAAAGTATTTGGTCGTAGAGAAAAAATTAACCACGTTTATTTATATTTTTAGTGCAAGTTCTCCATTAAAAGATTCCATTCCATTATTTTATGAAACTGCGAACGTACTATGTTCTGAAATCTTATGAATTAATGAAACTAAATAAGGTAGCTAGTTAATTTTTAGTTAGTTACAAACTGTATTTTATTAGAAAATATAAAAATATAGGTTGCCAATAGATTTTAAACTAATATTGACGATCTAATATCTTCATTCGCTACATAATATAATTTTATTAGTTAGTGATGGTTCGTAAACCACTAGTCATTTTACATTTTTACACGACTAATAACAATAATAACAGAAGGGTCAAATACAAACATCGATGTATAGACGAATTTATATAGCTTTAGTTTAGTTTTAGAATTTACGTTCCTAAGCATATAATTAATCGGAAGAGATATGGAAAAGGCGAAACATATAGTTGCTGAAAGGTTTTAAAAGTAATTATTACGAAGAATCGACGAGAAATCTCCTTTATGTTTTCTAAAATAATTATTTGTGATGTGCTGTAGCTATGAAATTACTAATAACTGTTTTTAAAAAAATATATAAATATACCTAACATAAAACGTAGCTCACTTATGTAAACGAAATACTTATCCAAATAGTGGATATTACTAATACAAATGTCTAACTTAAAATCTTGATGAACTGAGACACTCTTCTCTCTTTGAACATTTTACCTCATTTGGTCTTCACTATCATAGTTTCTTCCGGTTATTAAACATAAAACCTCTGTTTTACTATTAATCAAGGTAAATATTGTGCGTTGAATGCTATTTGAGTATTTGAGTAGGAATCGTAGAATACTTGGCTACCTTCGTAACGTACCATTGACTCATTTATGTAATATGGCATTAGCTTTAAAGCTTTGTTCGTTTTAAATGAACCTAGTTACTTATAGACAGGTAAAGTAACCGTGCTTTTGCACCATTCCCAAAGCTTGATCCCAGAAGAAACTGACCAAAGTGAAAGCAAAGCAAGTGTCGCCCATCGTTGAGATGGTCAACAATATATATTTTGTGTTTTTTTTTAATAACGTAGTATTTTATATTAATACCTAGTATCTGTCCCTTTAGACCATTTTATCGGCATGTAGGTAAGAAATAATTATATACGTTATTTGTATAAAGCGTAATGAAATAAACGTAAGGTCAATTAATGTATCTTGCAATATTTGATATATATTATAAATATAAACCAACAATATAAATTATGTGTGAATTAATACACAAAAAATGTGAAGATAGAAGTATTTTAGATACATTGTCATTTATAATTATATTTGTCAATTATAATAATTTATTGATGTTTATGTAAATGTTTCAAAAGCATTGATGTAACGACAATAATTATAATTTTACTAAAATTATAAAAAAAACTCTTGACATTAAATGTTACATACAAAGTCAGCGACGACAGCATATAATTAAAGGACTTAACGTTTTGTTGAACTTCTTAAAAGATAAATGAATCAATTAAATGTGTCAATTGAGTGTTATTTAAACGTAAGGACTGCACGAAATACACAAATTTCAACACATAAATTAAACAATATAAATAATACCTCCCTGAAGATACCTAAAGTGAAATATAAATTCGCAAATTTGTCCTTCCCCTTCAACCCTACTGTGGTTACATATAAAAACTCAAACCACAGTACAAATAAAGCTCCAACCGTTCTAAATACCTAAAGATCCACAACTATGCAAGAAGTTATTAATGTCATCAAATAAAAACCCTCAAAACTGACTTCCACAATACAATAAAAATATAAAGTCAATGTTACCACTCTCAGTACCTATATAATGATACGAATGAATGGATACTTAAGCGGCGACCCGGAACTAGCTAGCGCCAAAAATTAAATATATCTTTTTTAATATGTACCTACGTTTTTTGAAAAAGTGATCATTCACCTCAATAATGGTGATAGCTATTTAGCAGCCTAGATTCTAGGCTGTAGTTCTAGCCTATAGACCCTAGAACGTATGTAGTGTCCATGACTTAAAACGTGCCAAAAACGGCACGTTTTAGCATAGATATTAGGCGATATTTAGGCGAATATTGGTGGCGCTAGTCAGCACCAGGTAGCCCAGGTAGAAAAATATTCTCATAAATAAATAACGTCCACAATTCAGAACCATTTGTCAATCCCAAACTAGGATACCTACCATGTGATAATCTCCCATAGGTATATTACGAATAAAAGGGCCGGTCAACACGTACAGTCGACAGCAGGTCAACCTTTACATTTCTGTAAATTAGAGTGCACGTTGCAATCTAAAAGTTAATTCTTTGTTGATGTGGATTTTTCAAATCATCTTTTTTTCAAGATTCAATATTAAACTCTTCACAAACACTGCCGGAAAGTTGACATCAAGTGTTTAAAAAATTTAAGAAAAAAAAATGTTTTCATTGTGCAGCCAGCAAACATTTGGAGCAAAAAGCCGCCCAAAAGGAAAATAAAATTTAGTGTGGGGTGCTGTGGGACTGACTTGTCAACCAAACGCGAGGTCGAAACGACCCTCTTCGCCCTGCGCCACCTTCTGTCTGCCAGAGTCCCGAACACCGATTAAATCGACTACTGCGCACAGGGGCAGTAGTCGATTTAATCGATCCCTTAAGGCCAGCCAATCGCAGAAATAACATTAACTCTCGGAGGATTATAGGTATATAACAACGGAAAACAAAAAGATGATGCGGATAACATCCAGAAAAAGAATACCATTTCTTAGTAGCTTAGTAAATAAAGGACTTAAGCTAGTACTACTAGTCCACCCCTAACTGCGCATTGTTTGCCGATTGAGGAACAATGGCAATCAGATAAAATATAAGATAAGCATTCCTGATGTCCCCCTGAATTAGGTACCTACTTAATGTTTTTTTTTTTTTTAACTCTTGACTCTTCCATCGGATATGACATTGGAGGACAACAGGAATTATTCCATGCTTACTTACTTATAGCCTATTGTACCTCACAAGGAACCTAAGGCCTCTATAAAAGATCTCCATTTGCTGCGGTGGGCGGTGGTCTTAAGCGGCTTCTTCGATGTCTTCCCATCCCAGCCCATGTGTTTTCGCCTCTAACTTCACTGATCAGCGCCAGGTGGTACAAAATAGCTCTGTGGTTCCCACCCGCGAGGTATATTTGTCATTTTCTTTTATCCGGAAACAAAACTTACTTTTTACGTTGCATTCCTTCTGCGCCTCGTGTCATCGTAAAATTTCGTCACAATACTAAAATCGCAGACTTAAAAAAATTTTGACAATCCCTATAACAGCTAAAGCGTTTTAAGGCGAAACGCTCTATTTTTAGCCTAGTATATCCGTTTTTCCACAGTGAGTGATTACATCTTCCGAGAATCACTCGTTGTATGACCAATTTCTTTGATATGTTGTCTGCATACTTCAACACATTCCAAATTGTAGGTTCTTGTTATGCACTCTGTACATAGAAGTACCATCCTGTTGTACATACAATTTTCATAAAATTAGGCTAACCAATGCAGTAATATTAGCAAAATATGTAATTATTACATACCTTTTTTAGTTTATTCACACGTTATAGTATCAAACTGTGTACGCCTACCTGTAGTTTAGTGAATTCATAGGTTCGAACTCTTATTCGAAGGAGGCATTATTTTTATTGCCTGGAGCTTGTTTTTCAACTTGCTAAGCTAGATGGCGTTGTTCGCGAAAAGTAACGTCCACCTGACATGACGTCATCTTGACTACAGTGCGTTCACCAGAAGTCTCCTGTCTAGTTTAATAGTACATTATTGCAGTGCCCCTGTCATAGCGTGCACACAATGACGTCGGCAAGAGACAAGTTATAGTGAATGACGTATAAAGATAAATTAGATCCATTGCTTGATCCAGAAACTGGCGGTTAACTTAAGACGTGAATGTACTTACAAAGTTAGTGCTATCTATATTTAATTTGTTTTAAATTATAATACATCCTTCCTTCATATCAGTATGGGGAAGTTTCATAATTTTTGAGCACAATTAAAATATTCGATTACATTATTATCAAACATAACTATACGGGGTTACCTTCAAAATGCGTAATTTCTGAAACTCTACAGTTTTTGTTTCCTTATGTAGCCCCGATTGTATCCCTCCCCTTTAGCTCTCCATTCCTGCCTGTTCATGGTTCATGTCCGTTTACGACAAAAACATCAAAGACTTAATAAAGACGATATTTTATTAATTTTGCGTTTTTTCACATTTAATGTGAAAACAGTCTTTCTACTTTCTTGTGGCGAAGTCTGATAGGTAAGTAGGTATGCAAACCATTTGTGTTAAAAAGATTGTACATTTTTATTATTATTATTATACTTGCACAAACGAGAACACAGTACAGGAAAGGTAACAAAAAACATGTGCAATGGCGAGCTTATCTCTGTAAGAGATTTCGTCCAGCAAACATTGGTAAGTCGGAACGGAGTTGTGAAACATTTTTCTATGTAGAACAATGACTAAGCGGAATTGCGAGCGCGTAAAGCGCGATTGCCAAACGATTCTGATATTTTGAAAAATATCTTTCAGAGATAAAACTCCCTCTGGGTCACCTTGCAGAACAAAGGTTGAAAAAACACACTCTAATTGACGTGTTTCAAGAATTGCGCATTTGAGAGACCCTGTATAGCTACTTAACTTTGTTACCTTTAACTGTAAGGTAATGCAACTTCGTAAAGCACTATAGACGTTCATAATCTTATTAGTTGTACGGCGGGTAACTGAAAAACAAACCTATGCTGATCAAATTGTTATATTATACACTTGTTACTTAAGAGTCTAAACCGAAAACCCAAAATACTCTCCCATTTCAGTATTATGTACTTATCTAATATTATAATTGTTACGCTGTTCATGAGAATTGGATGTTTTTTCGTATTTAACTATGTAACTAGCTCTAGGTATTAATTTTAATAGCTGTTCTATCTACTTATGTTGGAATTTCATGGTAGGTACGTAGCTACACCGATTTTAAACTTTGTGCTGTCTACCATGTCTCCTGTGTTAGCAAACTAAGCACAGGTGTAGCAAAGCAATTTCTCAGTTTCAGTAGATTCTCAATTCTGATATTCGAGCTATAAGTTCCAAATGACGCATGAGAAACGGTCTGAACCGATTTGCTGAAAATGTGAAAATTATTGTTACAATAAATTATGTACACTAAGTTTAATAAAGATAAATTATGTTAATAAAGTGTAAAATGTGATAACTCTTTTATTGTAACCAACTCAAAGGAGTGGAGGCAAAATTGTCCACAAATCCTGTTAGCTCCCACCCATATTTAGCAGAAATAATAAAGATAATAATAATGCAGTCTGTAAACGTCCCACTGTAGGGCAAAGACCTTCTCTCAGAGAGAGTATTGGCTTACGCGTGCCCACAGAAGTCCCCATTGCCAATACTAAGACGCGCCGATGGGGATTTTCACAAATCCCCATAAAGGGGGATTTTTAATGGGGATCACAATACAAGGGACTATCAGTCAGTACTCGAATAAAATGGGAAAAGAAGAGAAGTGTGTTTAAGAAAAACGACGATTAATTATTGTTTATTAATTATTTATATTAATTTTATAATAAAGTGCAGTACATTGGATATACTCAATCAATCGAGGACAAAATAAAAATCACTAAGTTTATAACAATTACTAATATAGTATTACGACACGATCCATCCTACCCTTTCGACATTTTAAGTTTACCCATACTATGAAAAACCATTTGAACGAGTTTGCAACCTTAGTACGTAGAACATGTCATGTTGATAAAAACAATGTTAAACAAGCAAGACATGCGAGAAATAATTAGTCTAACATATCTCTCATCTTCTGTTAAACGGACCACTGCACTATTCCAGTACGATTTATTAGACTTGGAAGTTTATTTTGTTCATTTCTTCTTCATCAACCTGGTTTCGATTGGCAACGTGACAATTGAAACCTGCTCCGCTCAATTAAGCTTCAGAGCAGGACACACGGCAGTATAGTACGATCATAAGTATCTAGACCGGTGGTAGGGAGGACAGACAGTAACTTGTCTACGCATATATTTAACGTAACAAATATGAGGAACATTGAGATCCATATTATCACCATACGATTTGAAAAACAAATTCCATAGTCAAATAGCAAGTTTTAATATTTACGAGGTCCTATGCGCCTAGTTCACATTTGAAAGCGGGATCCAGCTAACCCATAACTAGGCATGGGTAATGTTTTACTTGTTTTGGAAATTTCCAACAAGACAAGGATAAGGTGCAATTCAAAGGGGGATCTATTACACCATGACCTGGCTAGCGGTTAAATCCTGCTGTATCGAGCGTTTGCAGGGCATGCTGACCGTTATTTACCAGCAAAAGAATAGCCACACTTAGAAAGTTATTTCGCAATTAATCAAAAGGAAATCTACATCTCACCGGTTAATAACTGTAAAGGTTCCTCTTTTAATGTTTATTTTGTCCTCATTTGATAAGCACTCATTGCGGTCACGCAAGATCTGTATTTATACATTTCTTCACATTCTACTTTTTATTACCTTACAGGCTAGGGAAGATTGTTCGTGATACTTTCGCAGTTTCTTTTGGAAGGTTTCCCTTTACCTGACGAAATGTGTTCTCAGTTCCACCTGTTGGTGAATGACTTTAGAAAATTGCCTTGATTTAACATTGTCGAAACGTAACTGGAAATAGCAAATGCTCTGTGATGCGATGTTATAACTTTAGTGGAAGTGGAAGCTTCGGTTTAGGCAATTATTGGAAGTCATTTAAAAACAAAAGTGTCACGACAAATCGACCAATTATATCCAAATTCAGAAAAATTAAAATATTAGCGTGTCCTTTGAAAAATAAACAGTTAAAAATGAACACTGTCACGATATATTTACATTTTTTATTTAACGCGTAACTCTTCTCGACTGTATTTTAAAATATACGATACATAATATGTACCACATCCCTGCGGTAGTTGCCACGTAGCACACTGTCTTATTTACAATTTTGTTTCTTTTGGGGCCGAATAACTAAAAAATATGCCAAAAAACTTAAAGGCTAAATTAATTCACTATTTCTACTCGTAATACGTGTCAACTATCGTAGAGACGGAATTTTAGTTTTTTTTCCCGTACTTAACTAGAGTATAATATTTTTTTGCGAATTTTTATTATCATTTTTTTAATACAGAAACCTATTTAAATTAGTTTTTAATCAGTGATTTTAATCCACTTCTCTTCTGACGCCTTACTAGCTTCAGATGTTGGGCGCGAAGTGTTTTCAGCCACTAATTCCCGAAAGAGTATTTATTTACATGAAAAAACAAACAGCTGAAACACACTCGCTTTAAAACTACACAATATATTTATGTAAACACTAGCTAATCAGGAAAAAATAAACATAGAAAACCTAAAACCTAAACAATTGAGAACAATATTCTTTATACAACTGAACTTCTTGTTAAAAATTCAATTTTGACAAGCCAGTATGCCGAGTGTTGGCCGACTGGATTACCCATTATTATTTATCAGGACACAATAATACCTAATCCGTCCAGCTGACACAACGAATTTGTTCTCATCGATCGAAAATGCTTTTTTACTATAACTTATGGACCTCTAAATATAACTTTACCATTCATATCATAAAGCCTTTAGGACTTTGTTTTAATACAGCGAATTAGTTCCAAACTGTAGGGCTGTTTCACCGACTCATCGATGGAGTTACCGCCAACAACTGAGCAAATTGCCTGGCTCACCTCAACAGCCACTGCATACGTTAAAGAGTAAATTCCACCAACATGTCGGCAAAACAGTCCTTTAACAAAAAGAGTCCTCGTAAGTAAAGTTCTGAAAGTGAACGTTTCATATTCACAAATCTTGTAGTCCTACAAGGGTAAGTCGCTTGACAGTAGTCCTCTTGAACCTTTGGTTAGTTGAGTCACTGTTAAACAGGTATAGCATAGTTAGGTTGTCAACTTTACTCAGGGTTGTCATTAGTTTGCCGGTTCTACGATAATTCGGTAAATTCTCCAGAGGCGGCGTAAAAACACACAGCTCGTTAGATTTGCGGAGAACACACTGCTCGTTGGATGTGGGGAAAAATAAACGAAACTACCGCGTCAGAGAAATCGTTGTTACAGAAAGGTCCTGCATTCATGTTCTGAGCTCTTTCTAGTCAATGATTTGAGCAGAAGGGGAAATTAACACTACCACGCGTCAAAGCAAAGTCGTTGTTATAGAAAGGTCCTCAATTAATCTGTGCTCTTTCTAGTCAAATCATTGATTAGAAAGAACACAGATATTAATGGTCTATAACAACTACTCTTCTTTGACTTGGTCACAACCTATGCTGACTAATCTCTGTGCTCTTTTTACTCAATAAAATAAAAAAAGCACAAAGATTGATGACAGCCAACTTTTACTGTGAGACTTGCAAGGGAAATTGCAAAGTACCTGCCAGAAATAGTCTTGTGTAGTTCATGAACGACTTTCTCACTGACAAACATTGCGATCTAGTTACTTTTCAATTTCGGACACCGGATCTACGGAATGATCAGTGACACGATCTTCAACAAATTAATTGTTAGTATAAACAGCTTTTAAAGAAAATGCTCATTAGCAAGAATAGATGGTAATTTAGTACGTAGTAGCAACTGCCACCGTACTAAAGAATTATTCTGCCTCGTCCCCTAGATTTAAAGTATGGTTTATACGAATCCAGTGCGCTGGCAACAGTTTTACAGACAAGCCACCGCTGACTTGGCTCGTGTTGTTTAGATGAAGCCAGTCAGAGTGCATCTTGTCGCAGAAATTTTAAACAAAAACAAACGCACAAGGCTGGCGCCGTGGTTGAGGGCGGAGGTCACTGGCTTGAAAAATAGACGAGAGCTCTATTATCGCCAGCGCTGGCTTGGCATGAAAAAATACAAGACCAATACAAAGCCAGTGCTGGCTTCGTATAAACAAGGCTTTATTTACCATGTAGTAGCACCCGCTACGACACAGTAAATTAAAATCTCTCGGACAAGGGTAGAACAATCAAGATATAACCTCACTTCAGGCACAGTACAAATAAAAATAGTAAGTAATCTTCGGGTCCGCGCCACAGTATAATGAACAGCCAGTAGGCAATCTCGGCCGTCCGCCGGATTTAACTACCTACGCTCGCTCGATCGGAGTAGCCGCAACAGGGTTGACGCGCTTGTGTTTCTAATTCGATACTGCCACATTTAACCTTTGGTATGCGGATGTGCAAACATACACAGTAACCGTCGTGTGCGGATGTTCATGTTTGAACAACCTCTACACTCTACAAACTTTAGTTAATTTTCAACTCTAATTTAATGTATATTAAGTTCAAATTTGTTTTATTTGAATCCTAATGAACGAACGAATCATAGTCAACGTTCACCTAGACATCGTGAATGAAAAAAAAAACGAAAAAAGTCCATTTGAAATTGAGACTCCACCGTACAGGGCTGATTGTAAATTTTTACCTAATGTTTATAACGTTATTATAGCGATTGGATACGCTAAAATTATATATTTCTTGGTTTTGTGCAACAAGGCAGTTCACTAACAACAGGAAAAATTAAAAAATAGAGGCATTACCTTAAAAATTTACTATAAAATTTTATTTTTTACGAACAGGTCGAAATTTTTCTAAATTCAGACTTCACAACCTGTATATAGAAATAACAACATAATTACCAATGTTTTTCAATGTATTCGATTGAGAATCTATCTGACAATATAATAAAATTACCATAATTAGTAATATCTCAAATATTTTATGCTTATTCGACAAAATCGTAACCGCGGTGAATGCGCTCTATTCGCGAGTTTTGCGTCGCAGACGACGGGTCGCCGAAGTGAGTGCGCCCCAGCATACCAAAGGTTAAATATTCGTCTCATTTACGAAGTATTTCGAGAGTTGTTAAGTTGATACGAAATAACATGCCTAGTTTCTACTCACAATGTCACAGAAAGACGAAGTTTGTAATACATTCTCATGGAAAAAAGAGAATAAGATTTTTTTTACCTTAAAATAGGTAAACCTTCTGACAAGTCACGTGCGTCGGCTAACCTTTATTCTCGAATCGCTATGGTTCAAAGTAGATCCAAGCGAGCTCGTAACTTGCAATAATAATGTTTTGTTTACAGTCTTACCTTTCCGAATTAAAAAAAAATGTTAACTCTGGTCTTGATACTGTCGAGTTTAGACATCCGTACACCGAGCAATATAGTCGACGTGATTGCGACGGCGATCCGAGGCGTCGTCCGTCCGCACTCACGCGCGGTGAACACCGGACTGCGGTGAGACCGAAGTTCACCGAGATCTCGCTTTTCGTAGTTATGTATATTGTATAGGCGGGTTTCGGACGTTAGTAGGAAGATTGATAACTGATTCTTATTTAAACTGTGCCCGAGCGAAGCATAATAACCTACATTAGCTAAAATGGCGAGGGCTGTCGCTCAGCGGAGCGCGCGAAAGAGGGGCTCACAAGGTGCAATGTCTAGGCAGCGAGCCGCGGGCGCACGGCCGGCCGGCCGCTAGTTGCTGCACGGTAAAGTAGGTATATAAAGAAGCAGCCACCCCGTTCATCGTTCGTTATCAAATTATTTTACTTATAGTGGAGTGGAGAAACTTCCTGCGCAGCGTAAATCGTTCGTAATCTTACTTTAAACAATATAATAAGTTTATTTACTACATTGAATCTATCGAGGCATGAAAGAAAAATCAATCCACCGTGCGATAGAAGTGGCGATAATTTGACAAAACCAAAAACAGCGGCGGCTTGATCATTCTCACTCGAATAAGACGGGCGGCGGCTGAGTGCCGGGCAGGGTTTGTCTCCCCAACTACCCGAGAGACGGGCGGCACTGAGTGCCGGGTAGGGTTTTTTTCCCCAGCTAGCTGTGAGACGAGCGGCAGGTAGGGTTCTTTTCTCCGCGGCCAGGTCTGAGGCGGACGGCACTGAGTGCCGGGTAGGGTTAGTTACGTGTCTAGGCGTAGTCGCGTCGGCGCGTGCGCGGGCGTCATCGCGGCTTCTTTGCCGGCGTCCCGGACGCCGCCGAGCGCCGTAATCTCTTTCACTGCAACAATAAGGGCTTAGATTAGTTGTTGAAACTATTTCGCTTGACGAAGAGAAACTAAAGGCAAATGTTACATCACATCGACGCCGACGACATTAATACAACACATCTAAGAAATGAATATCAACTAGCGTCAAGCTTACTTCTAGAACTGACCAAATGAGCAGTGAGTAGATATATCTATGATAAAGGAGAGTCACCAAGATGATTTCACCAATCTGAACATAGAATGTATTACAGATATGATACATGGAGGGAAAGAACTTAAATGATTGACGATACGATATTTAATTAAAAGGAGACTTTTTTTTATGGAACTATCACAATACATAGAAAACAGAATCGGCTAATAAAAAAAAATGAAAGTCTCCCATCAGTAAAATGTCTTGTCTTCGATATTTATCCTTAGCTGCTTCTGCCGGGAAATGTTTTATGTAGATAGTTAATATAATAATAGAATATGGCTGTAATACTCAGTATAGCTACAAATTATAAAATGAACAAAACATGTTAGGAATCTATTTATTTAGAAATGGATTAGAACAGGAAATGTAAAGCAAAAATTACAAAGCATGCTACTTCAATACGAAAAATCATGAAAAGTCAATGAGGATCATTCGGACATCAAAATATTGGACGCTCAAGTACCAGGGCGGAGGGAACAAAAAAACTTTAAGCATACTAAGTTTTTCAATGATCTAGGTCTCCGGTGCCACCGCTCTAAACCATTTAGATTTAGAAAATTTTTCAAATTTTATAATGGTAATTCAATAAAAAAATGGTTATTTAAAAATATTGTTTTTACCATATCATTATGTCAAAGATAGGTACTTATACCCCGGAGACGTCCCGATCGAACCATCCCGGCTTATTTGGGTGCGATTTGGACACAAACTTAATTGCGTCCTATTACGGTATTATCTGCGAGAAAAAACATAAAAACAAAAACCTAAATTATTGGAATCCTCAGTGGCTCGAAGATTGTATTTGCACACGTAAAAAGTAGGCTATGTATGTATGAACTTAAGGAATACAAATCAATAAGCCAACTAATATACCAAATTTTATCGAGGAATATTTTTTCTGTTTAACGGGAAGAAATTTCTCGAACTCGAAAAAAAATTTTGCGCGCGCATTTACAGTCGTATTCTAGCATTTTGGCAAATTAAGATTATTGCATCGTGACATTATCACCTTCATAACGTCCATTCACTAAGACAGACCGAGATCACTCTGTGTACGCGGCAACCAAGCGCGCGGTTCATCGAAACCAGTGACGTGTCAAGCGTGTGGCGTCAGATCGCGCACGTTTTTCGAATCTGTTCACTGAAATCACTGTAACTTCTATCCGATTTCAATATTTTATTTACAGAATATCTATATTGTTTTAAGACTGCATAATTGGTTCAAAGTGTGAATCATCCTCATTCCTCTCGGCACTTTAGGCCTTATTACCGGAATGTCCAGTCGGTTCATTAAGTCATTTCTTACAACGTCCACTTCCTTGATAGTCCACTTCCCTGTGAGTCCAATCCTAAAGGTGCACTTGCCTGATAGTCCACTTCCCTGTGAGTCCAATATCCTAAAGGTCCACTTCCTTGATAGTCCACTTCCCTGTGAGTCCATTATCCTAAAGGTGCACTTGCCTGATAGTCCACTTCACTGTCAGTCCAATATCCTAAAGGTCCACTTCCTTCAACGTCCATGTTTGAGCCACGGTTTCAGAAAGCCAATAGAAGAGGCAATTTTGTAGCGATATTCATTAATATTTATATATATAAAGAGCCACGAAGATTAGTGGCATAGTCTCAGTGGCGCCCTCTATATTTTTTTCAATGTCGTGGAGCACGATGAAACCTAGCTAGATCGATAGAGGACAAAAAAGTAAACAAGAAATTATTAAAGTCACCATGTCCTAAAGTGGCACGTTTAGGAGTTATTGAGCTTTGAAGTTTGTATGGAATTTCCACTAACTGAGTTTCATCAATGAATTTGTCACTTGATATGAGTTTTCTCGGGGATTCAAACCTACTTTGATGTTTTTTAAAGTCTGGGTAGCTATGTCTAGTAGGTACCTACCTACTTATATACATATATACATGAAATTATAGTATTATTCATGCATCCAATTCGTTCAATTCGATTAAAATTCAAAACATGTCAATATAAAACCTACAGTTTAATTAATATAGATAGGTTTAAGTGGTAGGTAGGTACCTATAAATAATGTAGATAGGTAATATCGCTAGAAACTTAAACCGCTGCTGTGTGTAAAACCATGTTCAACCATGTTTTTAACATAAATACCATTTCCTGACGTAACGTAGTAGGTAGGCAATATCCAATAATTAGGTAGGTACCTTCATCTTCAGTTGGGCAAAGAAAGAACCTACGGACCTACCCACTGAGGTACCTAGAAACATAGAAACAGGGATTAATCATATTTTCAGGTCTAACTACCTAACTATTGTTTAACTGCTAATATTTAATCAGATAATGCTTATAACTAAACACAGCCACCATTAAACTTAATTTAAGTACAAATGTTTCTTCCGGTACCTACTTCTCCGATCAATAACTCGCTCACTGTTCGGTAGAATGATTTAATGATAAGTAATGCCTAATTGTATATTGTAATTAGTCTAGCAGCTAAGTGTAATTTGTAATTAAAATAAAGAAATATCTTGTGAATTTTCCTTTAAATACACTATTTTATTTATTTACCTGATAGGATTGATGAAAAGCAGATTTATAACTCTGGTAAAAGCTCCCGTAATACCCTCGGGTGCCTTAATATACGGTATCTATAATAAACTGGGTGTTTTTTCTACGACTTATTTAGCAATTTAGTCAAGAATCGGCAACGAGTCACAGGTGCCAAGCATATAGTCAAGTATTTAGTGAAAAATGATTCAAAAGTTAAGTTTTATAAAAATCTCATACAAACTTCAAAGCTCAATAACTCCTAAACGTGCCACTTTAGGACATGGTGACCTTAATAATTTCTTGTTTACTTTTTTGTCCTCTATCGATCTAGCTAGGTTTTATCATGCTCCACGATATTGAAAAAAATATAGAGGGCGCCACTATGAACTATGCCAGGCCCCATACAAAAATCTTCGTAGCTCTTTAACCAGTCTGATAAAAAATACAATAAACTATTAAAGAAATTGAACCATGGGAATGTACATATCGAATGTTTTTTGAAAAAGATAATCTATTTACGGTTGAAATTAAAAACTAACCTGAATACAAGTTAAAACAGTGTATTAACAATGTATGAAATGTATTTTAAGTTACGTTTTTAAGAAGTTTAATAACAATGTACCTATGAGCCTAAGGAAGGAGGTATATTTTCTTGTATCATTTTATATTAAACAAAAGGACATACAGAACAAAACTAGGAAATACACGTTGAGGGTAGTGGACGTTCAGGGAAGTGGACATTTATACGTAGGATAGTGGACTCACAGGGAAGTGGACTATCAGGGAATGGACGTTCAGGGAAATAGACTTAATGAACTAACTGGATATTCCGGTAATAAGAACTAAAGTGCCGAGAAGTCCCTTATTGCCAATTTACCATAGTCTTGGTCCAAGGTAATAAATAACATAACTGCATGCTACTGTTAATAAACAAAACGATAACATTTAAGTAAATGCTTGTTTTTTATTAATTTACACAAAACCCACAACGCCACATGAATCATTATCCTAACGTTCTTTCATACAAAGTGGAGCTTACTTCACACAATGTTTTTAAGTGTTTCTGTCATTTTACAATTTTTACAATTTGTTTGTAATCATGCAAAACTTTGTCGAAAGACTATTCATAATCATGTTAAATAATAGTTATTTCTGCTTTGGGGCCGTCCATAAATTACGTCATCGATTTTTTCAGATTTTAGACCCCCCCCCCCTATAATCATCCTATCGTCATTTCTTAATGACCCCCCCCCCTTCTCCCAAAATTGACGTCATTACTAGTTTGACAAAATAAAACATTGCAGATTTGAGAAAAATAGGGTATTATATGATTAAAACACTTGGTTATAGAATCACCTTTTATTATTTTTACTTTGGCAATAATCATTGATATAATATAACCACTTATTTTTTACTTTTCTTTGGATAACTCCCACGGAGTTTTCACCCATTCTTTTAAATTCTGGATCACGGGTAATATCTCCGTATCCTCCCGATATTCGTTTTGGCTCGATTCATCCACGTCTTCAACCCACTCAACGTCAAAAGTCGCTTTCGCTGTCTGTCCCTATGTATGCTTAGATCTTTAAAACTACGCAACGGATTTTGATGCGGTTTTTTTAAATAGATAGACTGATTCTTAAAGAAGGTTTATATGTATAATACATGTAAGTACCACGGGCGAAGCCGGGGCGGGCAGCTAGTATTTTACTAGGTGTCCTGGAAGAAATTTCTTTTTAGAAATAATCTTTTTGTACGTGAAAAATAAACTATAAATAAATAAATAAGAATGACGTCAATTTCGAAACACCCCCCCCCCCCCCCCCCAATCTATCATTTACCGTCATCCGCAGACCAACCCCCCCCCCCCCCCTAATTTAGAATGACGTAATATATGGACGGCCCCTTTGCAGTTCTTGGAGCTAATGAAATTATTTAGAATCATGAATATGATTATTTTTTAATATTCACCTGGTTTTAGACAGTTACAAGAGGCAGGCCACATTAGGGGAGGTACCGAAATAAAAATAAAACTGCCTTTCTAAAACGTCTTTTACCTTATTAAATAGAAATTTACAACAAAAATACATACACCTTGCAAACACACCATATTCAATCCAAGTGTTGTACACAGAATAATAAAATAATAATGTTTCCTTTCTTTACTTTAGACCTACATTTTTAACAATTATAGATTTTTTACTTATAGGGTCAAAATTCCATAATTGTTAAAAGTATGGTATGTTAAAAATGTTCAGCTTCTTCGACAACACAATCTACTAGCGTTAAATTAAAAATATGTTATAAAAAAATCTACAGCGAGTAAAAAAGATACATTTAGAAGTCAGTGGCCCATTTTCTTAACACTGTTATTGCATTAGAAAATGGCTTGAACATATATATTTTTTTAATTACACGAACTATAAAAAACCTCGACTAAGCGACAACAAAGAAGAGCCGACAAGGGGAGCTGATTTATTATATTATATTTTAAACAATGAAAATGTCAGCGTACGAATTTAAACACAAAACTCTAAGCGAAATTAAACTAACCTAAAATATTGCTGTCTCCATCATCGCCACTAGAACTCAGTTTTCGGTAGTCAGAAAAGCTCAGAAGCACTTTAACCCCCGGTTTCTCGTACACTAACAAGCTCTTAATCGACTGTTAACAGCTGTCAGTGCTTTTTTTCGTATGCAGGCAGCTAAAGGCAGTTGCGTATATCACAGTTCTACGGGATGTGCAAAAAAAAATTCACACCAATCAATGACCCAGACACAAATCTAGCTATTCTAGCTAGATGACGCAAGCACCGCGATTTATATGAAAACTAAGCGTGCTGATTTTTAACTACCTACTGTGTCGGAAAGTGGAAGGAAATCTTTTGTAACCTTCTGTCCACCGTCGGATAACTTTTCGGGCAAAATGCCTATCGATATAGCGTAGGATAATCAGTTCCTGTTAGTACAGAGTTTACCCTTATACTATTTCCTTTAGACCTAGAAAATTCAAGTTCTAGTGGAGGTGATGAACTACTAAAACGATTCGTCGTCGTTTCTCTCGGGGCGTAAATACAATGTTTCATTTTTTTAAATCAAACAATACGTCGATTTAGAATTAATAGCGTTCAGGGGAGACTGACTGAATAGACTCGTGCGAATGGGGTCTGCAGGAACTTTGTAAAGAGCGTTTCAATAGTTTGTAGTATGCACTGTATCAAATTTAACATGAAAGGTTGTTACTTCCCCAAATTGAACGTAGTTATCTAATTTAAAATAAAAGTGGAACATCAGATTAGACTTGAGTAGATCTAGTTATATGATGCAAATCACCTTGATGTAATAGATCTATCATGTCAAAGGATTGAATCATTGTATTTTTCTTTCACACTCTTTCAAAACAATAATTCTTATACACAACACAAATACATAAGGACACACAAATCAAAGTAATGGAATCATTTTTTTTCTTCATTCTAACTAGGACAACCACACATGTCCTCTCGCAGCTGCTGAACTCTGAGATCTAGATGGGAGGAGACCTCCTGATCCAAATGATCTAACTGATTTAAAAGAGAAGATAGGATACATACATATCGGAAAACGAAATGATAGGTAAATTAGAGGATCTTATTAAACATACAAATTGCGCACTTCCGATATAGGTGAACAAAAATGCGGCGTGTCTGGCAAATCTCCAGCAGATACGAGCAAAAACCTGAGCTGATTAATGCGCGTTAGTGAACTAGGTCGTCGCACTGGATCGTACAACTTTAATTTTTTCTTCACTTTCCCAAAAATCAGGGAGACGAAACAACTAAAAGCAGAATTGGGAGTGGTATTATCACGGTAATAGCTGTTTTAATGACACTGTTCGTAGTCTACTAACCAATCGCATACCAGTGGTAGGCCGTGCAATTTAACTTGGCTCAGTTGAGTATTCGACACGCTTATGTCACCGCAATGTAACTGTTCAACCGTAATTAAGTGCCAGGAGCTATTTGTTGTAGAAACAATCGAAATTTGTGATTGTCATTTAAACCATATACGATTTTTTTGTAAAGCAGATTGTAGCATAAGAAATGAAAATTATAAATTGTCGACTTCTAAGCCAGCTCAGTCTCCCCGAATCGCGACCGTAGGACGAGTTGAACAAGAGCGAAATTTACGTTTCTCATTAAAACCGTATATGAAAAATTTTAAAGCAGATTGTAATGTACAGAAATAAAAATTATAAGTGCCGTCTTTTAGCCAACTCGGTCTTTCCTAAACGCGACCTTAGGACGAGTTACAAAAGAGCTATTCAATTATGACATTGCGGTGAGCTTCTTCTTAAGTTGACTAACGGAGTTGTGGGCCTTGACCGCTTGCTTGGCCGCCGAGTCGGCCGTGGCGTGGTCCGACTTCACCTAGAGAACGGGGGAGGGTGGGTGAGGACGGGTGAAGCTGTTGGGCGCCCGCAGGGCTCGTGCGGACGGGCGAGGATGGGTGAGGACAGGTGAGGCGTTCTAAAGATTCGTCGGGGGAACGGTAAACATCTCGGCGCTGTTAAAAGCACACTTGGATAACACAAATAAGGAGTTTTAAATTAGCGTACCTCAGCAATGGAATTGCTGTTCGCAGCTCCTTTTTTCGAGCTCACGGGCGCGGCGTGCGGACACTAAGTTCGTCCGGCGCGGCGTGCGAACACTCACCTCGTGGCCGTTGGACGGCGTGCGAACACTCACCTCGTGGTCGTTGGACGGCGTGCGAACACTCACCTCGTTGTTGGGCCGCGTGCGAACACTCACCTCATTGTCGGGCCGCGTGCGAACACTCAGCCATTTGTCGGGCGGCGTGCGAACACTCAGCCCGTTGTCGGGCGACGTGCGAACACTAACCTCATTGTCGGGCGGCGTGCGAACACTCACCTCGTTGTTGGGCGGCGGCTGCGGCTGCGCGGCGGGCTGGCGGCGCGCGACGGACGGCGAGCGGCGGTCGGGCGGCGCGGCGCCGGCCTCCATATGCTGCTTGCGCTGCCGCAGGATCGTCCAGTCGAACGTGTAGTCGTACTGGTAGTTCATCGTGCGGAACAGGATGCGGAACAGCTGGAACGGGGGTTCTAGTTAGACCTGACATTTCCCCACTCAGCTTCATAGTTGGGTCATTGTATGTAGCACGCGATAAGGTATGTAAACACCTCAGACACTAGGGTTTCCTCACGATGTTTTCCTTCACGGCTAGCGAGTGGTATTGCTACTACAACTTCACAAATGTATGTGACTTGGAACGGGGGGTGGGACTGTCACTAATACGTTGCGTAAGAGTATCGAGCGAAAGGTCAAAAACCAGAAAGTTCTCATTTCTAAGCTAATAAAATTTATAAGCGCTGAAAACGGTGTTACTTATAAAAGATGGTCGATGTTCAAGAGAGAAATGTATAATTGGCTGTGCCAAAAGTGCTATTATTCTGTAAATTAATTTATGACAGATAAGGTTTATATTATTATTTTGATATTTTATTTTGTCATTCCAGCTATTTTTAATTATTTTTTTATTTTAACCTATTTTACTTAATTTTACTAATTCAATGCAACTGACATTTCAATTACTGTATTTGACTTGGACATTGTATTGTAGATTTAGCACCTGACAGTAGATTGGACATTTGTAATTCATTAATTTCATTATGGTATTTTGACATTTCAATTACATAAATAAACTACAATTAAATATTTGCATGTCAGAACATATCTAACAGAATGTGAGCTCATATTTAATATCATGCCATTCTAATGTACCACCACCGACTTAAGTCCGCAAAGTATATTTGAGTGGTTTTTTAAAGAATCGTGTTTTTATAAATAAGAGAGAAATTGTTTTACATCGTTTGCCGTAGTTATGACTGAGTTTGTCATTACCTATCCTAACTTACACATAAAAGCTTAGCGCTGAACCCGCAAATTACTAATAAACATAGATAGCTACAACCCGGTATACTCACTCATTGACTGACTGATTAATCATCTATATGTTTTCTCAGAAACTATAACACCTACGAAAAAGTGATGTATGAGAAAGTTGTAGGAAATGTATGATAGCCTATGAAGCAGATTTTTTAATTTCGAACGCCATCTCTTAGACGAATAGGCTAACTTTTTTGTTTACCGGCCGCTTTGGAATAGGCAGTCGTTTCGTGATCCAATTTTCTAATATTTCTTATGTTGTTCGAAATTCAAAATAAGGGCGCCAATATATTGCCGCCCGTAAAATTGGCCATTTTTTCGACCTCCGCGCAAAAGTCAGCAGCCAACTGGGCATATGCTGGAGATATGCTGTAAAGGGCATCGTGTTGCCAAAGGTATGTTAGATTTTCATGATGGCGGCCAAGTAACAACGCTAAAGCCAGATGAGACAAACTTGCGAGGCCGAAGGCCGAGTTCCGTTTAGGCCGAGGCCGAAGGCCGAGACCATACATGTTCCCAGGCAATAAGTCCCAACCACAAGTGTCTAGCGAGGCCCTAGGCCGAGCGCCGCGGAGAGCGAAGCTCTGAGCGGCTGGGGGTTGGCGCACGAAGCGCGCAGGGGGCTCGCCTCCTAGTTGTGAGCATACAGACTTGAACATAAAATTACTGACATTTTAGACAGAAGCCTAACTGTTGCCAAATTGCAACAGCAATTTGTAGGCGGCTCGCTCTATTCTATTTTACACTTGCCTATTGCACACTTAATTAACAACATATTAATTTTTTTTAAATGTGTATGTATCTTATGTCTTACCCCGTGAAGCCAAGAGGAAGACGTTAAAGTTTGTTGGACACAATACTCACCTGTCTGAGATACATGTAGTCTGGTGATTCATCGAACGTGAGCCCGCGGCAGTAGTTCAGGTACATCGCGAACTCGGCCGGGAAGCCCTGCGACACAATACGCGGGTTTCATTTTTGTAATACTAATATACAAAAATGACTATGGTACCCCTAAAATCTGTTATCTTAATTAAACGAACTACCACCTGACTCAGTGTATTATGTGATTTGGGAGCTAAACCCTAGAAGGTTAGTTTTATACTGAAATAGTTATTTACACAACTAGGGCCGTAAAATAAAGAAAGGCCGATATCGCAGAAGTTTAAGGCCCGAGCCGCAGGCGAGGGTCGTAAATATGCGATAGCGGGCTTTCTATTTTACACTCCGGGTTGTGTACACAATTTTATGTCGTCACTTTGCCTCAAAGTGGGTTTTCCCGTACGCGTAGCGTGCGGAAAAACCCGCTTTTTGGCCAGGTGTGGCATAATAGTAGATTGTACAACAAGTGCATAAAACGCACCATTTTACTCGAGACGTTTATCCATCCGAGCGAGCTTGCGAGCGAGGATAGATATAAAGTCGAGTGTAAAATGGGTTTTATGGACGAGTTGTACACTCTACTTTTCACTTCGATTGCGAGGAAATGAAACAGCAACATGTAAATATAGTAAATGCTAATTTAATTAAAATTGAAAGTTACATTAGAGCAATGAGAAATATTTAAAGCTGTTGGTATCTTTGCCTTGGTCTTAGAATACGAACGAAACGAAATAAAATAAAGAGGTTGTTGTATGAAGTTAAAGATGTTCGTGTGGCTGTTGCAGCGATTGCCTTGGTCTTCGACGAAGATTTTACTTTATGCTCTAGAGCATAAAAAGCGACTTTATGTCGTTGCACGACATAAAGACGAACTTTTAGAGCATGAGGAGTGAAAAACTATTTTATACTACACCTGCTTGGAAAGTACCTTGATACTTTATCAAATTTACGGTAGAAAGTACGTCATTGCATATCGAACAAATATGCGGGGAGAAAACGCATCTGAGCGGGAGAGAAAAGTGTATGAAAATCCATTTCTTACGTGGTTTTTCTTTTTTAATTTTGGGTAAGACTAAGCGCCGGTAACCTAAATATCAAAAGCCAAAAAGTTTTTACAGTGAGTTTTTATCTCCAAGTTCGCAAAATGACACTGGCCACTAGCTGTGTGTTGGATGGTGTCGGGCTGGCAGTGCGACCCTGCGGCGGCAGGATAAACAATTTGAAAAAAGAACATGTGAAAATTGCAGACGCTTTTTCCAAGCAGGTGTAGTATAAAGCACTATGTATCACTCGAGAGAAACTGCGATTCCCGATCTCGGGTGTTTTAAAGCCCTCGCCTAACCCTCGACGGTAATCGGTCACTTTCTCCTCTCGGTGAACAACGTAATATTCTTAGCTAAACATTTACTACCCGATAAAAACTAGTTGTATAGAGTGTACACCGAAAATCACGCAAAATTTTCTCGGGTTTTTGTGATTTGGCTGGTTAATAATTTGTACTTGATTTTGTGTCATGAATAAATAAACTGAAAAAAAAACACAGGGCACATGATATACAGGGTTAATTCTAGAATGCTCAATTCCTGAGACACCCCAACTTGAGCTTGTGTTTGGCAACATTTGTTCTAGGGGTTTTTTGTTATGTTTTTATTTTTCGAAATTACGGTTTTGCGAAATAATTTGCGTCTTCCTGAGATTCCAACCGCATACTGCGATCGCCAACCCGCCTGCCAAGCGTGGCGATTATGGCAAAACCCCTCATGGTTATGAAAACCACGAGGAAGGCCTGTGCCCTAGTGGGCGTCAAGTGGCTGATGATGATGATGATGCGAAATAATTTTGTTGGTCGCGCTTCTCTACCACTAGTCTCCACTCTTTTGGCACGAGCAGCGATACCGTGTGCAAGAAAACGCCCATAAGCCAAAGCATAAATCTAAATGTGGATCATTCACGTTTTGAACAAAGTATGCAGTTTTATAAAGACATCAAAAACAATATATTCTGTGAAAAAAATATCAAAATCGGATAAGAAATGACGAAGTTACAACTATTTTAGTGCACAGGTTCGAAAAACGGGTTCTAGTTGACGCCATAAGCTTGACGCGTACATAGCACCTCGGTCTGCCTCGGTGAAATGATGTATGCGCTTGTCTTTTTTAACGTTACGTAAGTGATAATGTCCCGATACAAATATTGTAATGTGCCAAAATGCTGAAATACGACTGTAGCTGCGCCAGAAATACATTTTTTTTCGGGTTACACACAGCGAAAAAGTTTGACAGAAAATGTGTTCGGAAACCTGATTTTACTGCTGAAATTACCGAAATTCTTATCATTTCAAATAAGTTACCACGAGAACACCCAAATGCAGAAAACCCAGTGGCCCCGCCCGACTGGCCGGCCGGTCGGATCCTATGACGTCATAGTAGGAATCAAGACCCGCTGGGCGCATTTTAGAACAGCGTAAGTTTAAAATTCTCTAATGAGGCATTCGAAAAGTAGTACACTTACATTTTTGTGGTCCATTCGGCCTAATACTTGGAAGTCCAATATATTGATGTCTGAATGATCGTACACACTACCATCCGAGTGGACTAGTTTTTAGTTTGTAAGATGAATCACCCGATCCGAGCGTACATCCATACGTATACATCCATGCACTCTACTCCTTTGCGTTACGGACGACTTTGCAACTAAAATGTAGAGGTTGACGTGCTGTCGACTGTACTAAGGTCGTATAATGTATGGTGTGCAATAAAGAGTATTAATCTAATCTAATCTAAACGTAGCTATAGAAATAATCCAGTATAACATTGAAGGGATTCTTACCACGATTTATTTATCTCAACATGTTTAGGGTTCCGTAACCGAAGGGTGCCAAACGGGACCCTATTACTAAGACTTCACTGCCCGTCTGTCCGTCCATCTGTCTGTCTGTCTCTCTGTCTGCCACCAGGCTGTATCTCATAAACCGTGATAGCTAGGCAGTCGAAATTTTGTTTTTAGTATTTCTGTTTTTAGTATTTGTTGCTGTCATAACAACAAATACTAAAAACAGAATAAAATAATACGTGAGGGGGGCTCCTAAGCAACAATCGTAACTTTTTTGCCGTTTTTTGCTCGATATTAATAACAGCAACAGGTAGACGCTTGAAATATTCACAGAATATTTAGTGTCATATTAGCTTAAAAAATAAATAATTAAAATAAAATCAATATTTAAGGGTCCCATACAACAAACGTGATTTTTTGCCGTTTTTTCTCATAGGTATGGATATGGTACGGAACCCTACGGGCGTGAGTGCTGCTCGCACTTGGCCGGCTCTATTTACGCTCTTACCTTACAGAGAACCTCGACGGGCGTGGACATTTTCTTTTCACTGATCCTCTCGTACTTCTGCTTCTTGGTGAGTGCCTTCAGCCCCTGCCACGGTAGCGAGCCTCTGTTGCACACACAAGACATGGATATTTATATGTGAAACACAAGCAGGAATAGATTTGTTGTACGAGCCTTGTCTGTACGAGCAGAGGAGAGCGTGTGCAACTCTCACTCTGTCGCACATCAGATGTGGTAAGAAAAAACAAAGAAATTTATTGGGACAAATTAACACATCACAAGAAAAAAAAGGCATGTGATGTGGGTGTTCAAGTCTTCATTGTGTTAATAACATACTGTGCACAAATACATGTTGGAAGATGTCTATTGTTATTGAGAGACAAAGCTGTGGTAGCCTAGTGAGATCCAGGTTCGATTCCCAGTGCGGGCGTACCTATGACTTTGTTTTCTAAGTTATGTACATTTGTGAAGTTAAAGTTCCGTGTGGAACCGGATTAAAAATAGCGTCACTCCATTTCCTTCCGTGGATGTCGTAGAAGGCGACTAAGGAAATAAATTACCAGCAGACGGGCAGCAGCGTCTTCCTGAGATTCCAACCGCATACTATACTGCGATCGCCAACCCGCCTGCCAAGCGTGGCGATTATGGCAAAACCCCTCATGGTTATAAAAACCACGAGGAAGGCCTACGTCCTACAGAGGGCGTCAAATGGCTGATCTTGATAGTATCAATACCACTCGCTAACCGTGAAGGAAAACATCGTGAGTAAAACTGAGTGTCTGAGCTATTCACATATGCTTGAAATCGCCATTAAGCCCATACTCTCTCCCGGAGAGGCAAGTCCAGTACAGGAGGACGTGTATAGGCTGCTTATGAGAGGCTAAAGCCATCTGTCTGGCGCAGGCAGACAAGACCGGTGAGCTCGACTGTGCGTGGTGCACGGTTAGCAATACGGCGACCTAGAAAGGTGTACGGTGCTAGCCCATACATGTTCTAGTTCTAGTTCGACTGGAGATCTCCGCACTTAGCCTCATAGTTGGGCCATTGTACGTAGCAAGTGCTGAGGTATGTAAATACCAGTGGCGTAGCATAGGTCACTAGTACCCGGTGCGGATTCCAAATTTGCCGCCCTCTTATTTTTGTAATCCATTATAAAAAATTTGGGCATGGTAAAAAGAGTACTTTTATTAGTTTTATTGAATGATTTATTGAATTGAAAAGTGAAATTAACATTTTTTGACATAGGTAGAATATCACAGAAAAATTACAGAGAAAACGTAATAGGTAGGTACCTGGGTATTTGGTAACATAAAAAAAGACGAAAAAAACACTGAAAGAATTTATTTTTTTTATTTTAATGTTTTTTTTCTAACTGCCACCTCCGCAGCGCCGCCCCCGGCAAAGTGCCGCCCGGTGCGGACCGCACCCTCCGCCCCACCCATGCTACGCCACTGGTAAATACCTCAGACACTATGGTTTCCTCACGATGTTTTCCTTCACGGTTAGCGAGTGGTATTGCTACTATAACTTCACAAATGTACGTAACTTAGAAAACAAAGTCATTGGTACATGCCGGGATTCGAACCCACGACCTCCCGAATGAGAAGCCGGCGTTCTACCGCTCCGCTACCACAGCTCTTAGCCCATACATACCGTACGTATGCATTACTCCCGTTTACCTGAGCCACTCTTTTACTCCAAGATCTCAACTGGGATACATAAGCGTGTAGGACTGTATCTGATAAAAGGATGTCTTGAAGCGTCAGTTTGTTGCGAGCGGTATACCTACCACTTAACACCTGGGAGTGGACTGCACTCTTATAAGGTCTGAATGGCGAAAAGCCCTGGTTACCATAGCCCAGGGTATCCTAGGTTAGATTATCTTTAAACGTATACATACATGTGTGCGACGGAACGTTTACTTAGCTCTGCCATATAGATATGAAACGTAATATGTATCACACATAGCGGTGTCCACTGTCAGCTTTAAACTTACAAGTAGATACATCAATGCACGTAGTCTAAGACGTAACGGATATCGAAAATAAAGTATTTCCTATTTTTGTACATACTTGTACAGTGGATATCTGAGACGTGTCAGTGATATTGAGACGCATAATTGCATGATTAAGTCCAGAAGATATTTCGTTTTTGCACACAGATATATGCGTGACGCTAACTGTGAAGGAAAACATCGTGAGGAAACCCACGACTTGATTGGCTCCGCACGCATTGACTTGCCTTTCCTGTGGGCTAAGCCGACTAAGTTGTCAGGATGGCACAAGCCTGAGCAAGGGCAAGGGGCAAGCCTCATCATCATCATCATCATCATCAGCCATTTGACGCCCACTGCAGGACACAGCCCTTCATCATGGTTTTTAACCATGAAGGGTTTTGCCATAATCGCCACGCTTGGCAGGCGGGTTGGCGATCGCAGTATACGGTTGGAATCTCAGGAAGACGCTGCTGCCCGCCTCCTGGTAATTAATTTCCTTAGTTGTCTTCTACGACATCCACGAAAGGAAATGGAGTGACGCTATTCTTAATCCGGCGCCACACGTAGGGGCAAGCCTAATTCATCTAAAAAAAAACATTGTCCAAGGCACTGCAGCGTTCGAGTGGTCCCTTCACCCATCTAGTGCTAGTGAAGGCGCCACTGGACGCTGTATAAATCATCTCATTTCGTAGATGCAAAGGCCAAACCTTTTATGCGTGAAAAGTTACATAATCAAGGCGCAAGGCTAGTGATTGTGTTGAATCTGTGTGGAAGTAACTGACCTGTTAAAGTACATGAGCACATAGCCAAGCGACTCCATGTCGTCTCGGCGCGATTGCTCGATGCCGAGATGGGCGTTTATGGACGCATAGCGCGCCGTGCCTGTTGGGAGCAAATTGGAGGTTAGCGTCACGAGAATAGTGTTGAGAATCGCAGATCCAAGGATCCTTATCTTATTTTTTTTAGTTTTGCTTTTTTTAGAAAACCAGTTTAATATGATGGTTACAGTATGAAATTGCCGTTTTATTGCAATAGGTTCTTTGAATTGACATAGAATCTTCATGGTTTGAGGTTTTCGAATGAAACTTTTTTCAAATGATGTTCTTTTTTTAAAAAATGTGAAACATTTGAATATCGACTTTCAATTGTTTTTGTTATTCAGTTTAGACAAGAAAGATGGATACTGCGAAAATTCGAGTGATTATGAGGCACCCATTTTTCGTATTTTTTTATTTTATTGATTTGACGCAAGTGAGTCAATATTGTGGGTAAGGTAACGTTAAACCATGCCGCTAATTCCTGGGTAGTTTGACTAGGGTCAGCTTCCACTATCTCTCTTAATTCATCGTTATTCACCTGTGTGGGCGGTCTTCCTCGTGGCTCGTTCTTTAAGTCGAAATTTCCATCACGAAAGCGTTTAAACCAAAATCGCACGGTGCGTTCATTAGTAGACCCCTCTCCAAACGCAGCATTGATATTGCGGGCTGTTTCTGCCGCGTTAGTTCCGCGTCGGAACTCGTATTCAAAAATCACTCGAATTTTCGCAGTATCCATCTTTCTTGTCTAAATTGAATAACAAAAACAATTGAAAGTCGATATTCAAATGTTTCACATTTTTTAAAAAAAGAACATCATAGAAACCATTTGAAAAAAGTTTCATTCGAAAACCTCAAACCATGAAGATTCTATGTCAATTCAAAGAACCTATTGCAATAAAACGGCAATTTCATACTTTAACCCCTATTATTTTGAATTGGTCGAAAAAAAATCATATCAAAAAATTGGTCCCACTACGATAAATCGTTCTTCATCTATCTTCTCTTCAGTCTTTTCGGCGCCCTCGCCCCACGTCCCTTTTCTGTAGCCCGGGCCTGAGGCTGCATTATTATTGTAGATTAGGCACTATGGCGAATCGTATCGTGAAGTAGCACTCACCGGTAAGGTTCTTGTCCTCGCGGTAGGAGATGTGGCATCGCGTGCGCAGGTCGCGGAACTTCTTGGCGAGGCCGAAGTCGATCATGTACAGCTTGTTGCAATGGCGGCCGATGCCCATCAGGAAGTTGTCCGGCTTTATGTCGCGGTGGATGAAGCACTTGCAGTGGATGAACTCCACCCGCCCGAGCATTTGGTCTGGGGGGGATAAGACAGATAGATAAAATATTCTGTATTGTACACCAGGAAAAGACAGTGCTTGTTTAATAATAACCATTTACATCTATTTGTAAAAGCCGCAATCGTGAATTATTAATATTTGTAAAAAATCGGATATATTTTACAATTTTACCATGATTATGCATTAATTTATTTTTATCTACACTCATATGATAATCTTCAAATTAAGAATTCAAAGGTAAACACATATTGACAGGCTTTAAACAATACATAACTTTAAAGAAAATTAAAAAAAAAAGTGTCATATAAAGTTACATTAAAGGTCAGATTTTTCACTTTATGTTACAGTTATTTTTTTCAAAGTGTTGCTGTGATCACGTAACAAAACTTAAGTTTTTTTTTTAATGTCAATAGTTGACTATAAAAAACCTAATTTCATTTTCGTGGTACCAAAAGTGTAACTAAAAATACCTAAAATTGCGCGCGCAAAACTGAGTGCAGACGATTGAATGTCAAGATACTTTTGTCGAAATTGCGCCATTTTGTTTCAAAAATTTCATTATGAGTGTAGATAAAGTAGTGTATGAGACTGCACATAACTTGGTATTAAAACACTCGCCAATGCTTTTTTAAAATCTCGCTCGTGTTTTAATAACCCTCATTATGTGACAGTCACATAAACTACTATTACGTACCACCACGAAAGTTTACACGCCTAATTTCCCTTGTTCTTCGTACAAAACTGGGTGATGTACCAAGAAACCTACATTCTTTGCACATTACCAGTTACAATGCCAGTTATGCACACGGAGGTAAATATTGTTCCTTCATAACCCGGTTCTGTACAAAACCAAGGAGATAAATATTCTTTCTTCATAACCCGGTTCTGTACAAAACCAAGGAGGTTCTATATCAGGCTTTAGGACGCGGTAGAAGCACTTGCAGTGGTTGAACTTGACCCGCCCGCCCGAGCAATTGGTCTGGAAGCAAATCTGGATGATGACCATATCGTCGGCTTATTGCAAGAAGTCATTAACTGCAAAAGCTCACTAACCGCTTTTTTTTAAAGGTATGGACATAGAGATGCATTGAACAATGATACAATAGTGGTGTTTTATCAGGCATTATTTTAACGATGTTATAGGGAATAAGGAGGAAACACAACCATTAACTAACACGAACTAAAAAGTCCTTTTTCTCCCAATAGTGAATATGTCGGTTAATGAGTTTTGCAATAAGCCGACGATATTGACCTAGATAAGATGCAGTACCACTAGGTAGAACATTGTAAGAAAACAAAATATTACCAGACCCGCAAACAGGGAATTGGAAAATTTTGAATAATGCATTTGGTATGGAGCAAACGCAGTTTTATTACTTTATCTTAAAAGCGATTTACATAACCATCATTCTATTTTAATACTGCTGCAGAAACATTGGAAAAATTCCAACTAATGAATCCATTTTCCACTGTTTTATTTTGCAAGATTAACTTTACACAATACATGGATACACTACAATATTGTTAGAAGAATTTGTTGAAACCAAAAAGTCTATAATAAAATCTATAATTTGGTCTGCAAATGGTCCACTGATTGAAATGCGCTTTTTTAATGAAGTTGGATCTTCTCTCACGAAATAGTGTATGGCACTGTGCTATAAAAGTTACGATAATAACGTATTCATTTTCCTCGAACAATATGCTTGTGCGGTACCAACCTATTTACTTCATAAGGCATCTGAAAGGTTACTTCAACTTTCTAGTGTAGGTATGAGTTGCCACTGTACGCTGTACGAATCACCTGGCGTAGATGTAAAAACCCTAATGAGTCACTAACCTGCTAACATAAGCACCGTCTTTATAGTGAACTGACGTGAGCAGAAGTTGAATAGGTCCTCTAGTGATGGACCTAAAAGATCCATCACCAGAATGTTGTGATCTTTTTCGTAGCCGTACCATCTGTGAAGAAGAAAGAGGTCTTATTACAGTGGTCACTGATGGCAATGGCCTCGCTATAGAGGAAAGGGGCCTGGTGCGTCTTCTCGGCCCGTCATTTAAGCGAGTTCTCTACACCACACAATCAGCTCAGCTGCCTTTTGTGGCAAATTAGACGCACCAGGGGCGAAATCTATTTTTTTTTTTTGTTTTGTCTGTTGTGTATTTCGTTTTCTTTCTGTTGTTGTTCATATTATTATGTCACTTATCTGTTTATTTTGTTTCTGTGATGTGTCTTGTTATAATAAAATTAATAAATATAATAAATATATTATAGTGTGTGTAGATACAGGATGTGTCTATGTACTAAACTCTGAATGCTAATTTAGCCATCCTTCGTTACAATTGAGCTGACCTGAAAAACGTTGTTTTGCCATATTAATTAGCCTACGATTGTCAGACCTACCAAATATAAATAAAAAAAATCATAAAAATCGGTGGAGCCGTTTCGGAAGAGTTCGATAACAAACACTGTGACACGAGATTTTCTAATTTACATCTAATTGTGAAGACTTTTAATTGGCTTAGTGTGTCTTAATTCTATTGTGTATTTATAACCTTATAAATAGCTGTTAGTCGTTCTAGAATCTAAAAAAAAAATAGATAGATATAGCCAAAATGTGCCCATAGTTTCAGAAGCACTTTAGTTTCAATAATTTTAATGTCATCTATAATTTTTCAAGAAATGAACTAATTTGTTATTTCTTACATATTGAAAGAAAGAAAGAAAGAGGATATTTATTTAAATTGTCACAGAAACACAAAGTAAACAAAAGGTACACAAACAAAAGACTTTGCGTTTAATTGGAGCGCAATTTGGAACACAGTAACGCCGAGAGTAGAGGCTGGACGACGTGAGAGCCACTGCACCGCCGTTATAGACTATTTATTTTTCATAAAAATGGACTGCGTCAAGTTTCAAGGTTGTATGAACAATAACATATTGAAAAAGTGAATTTACAGTTTTATTTAGTGTAAGAGGAACCAAGATGCATTATATCAATAAAAGGTTTTCGATAAAAGTCGGGCGGATTTCCGGGCGACGATTTATATTACATTGCCTGTTTTACAAAATCAGTGATAAAGATAACAGGAAGTCCTGTCATAAACCGGCTGTAAGAGTGTTTTAGTGGAATTGACTTGTTATAAATAAGACTGTTAAATTTTAACATTCACTGATCTAGATAATCTTTCCCAATTAACCTCTACCTGCCCATGCCTTTTTTTAAAAAGATCGCATTTCTGCCCGATGTGATTTTTTAAGGACAACTTGTTTTATGAGCCTCCTGCCCAAGACAAAATTTCTTTATAATGTTGGATTCCTTGTAGGAAGATTTTTTCCCGTATTTTTTTGGGATGTGTTGGGGTTGTTCTCAGTCGGTTTTCGTGAGTTTTAAGCCAAAATCTTTTGTTCTTTTAAAATCACACTGGGCACAATGCAATTTTTATTTGTCATTTTAAGATAACGTTGGGCACAATTGAATAAAACCAATTTTTAGTATAATTTTTTTTATTGGTCTTAATCAGTCACAAAGTTTTAAAAAAGTTGCTAAGTACCTACCTCAATAATTATTTGTAATACTTATCAGTCTTAATCAAATAGGAGCTCTCTTACTCAAAATGAGTTATAGGCAATCGGGAGCCTTCTTAACGGTAGTAGGAACTAAGACAATTATAAATTCTTCAATATTTCTCTTTCAAAAATCAACAATCTCTATCAAATAGTATCACTTATCTTCCTATAATAATATTTTTTGTTACTTCTCTCTCACAAAAATATCCATCAAAACACAAAAACAATTATAAAACTCTTAAACGAAAAACGGTTTCAAACCGTATAAAAATCACGACAGTCTTTATGATAATCTAACAACTAAATAGACTTAAAATCAACACAGCCATTTTATTAATTACACAAAATTTATGTTTTAAAATAAGAAATCAGAAATAGCAACTCCCTCAAAAATAGGAACAACTAGGACAGTAACAATAAACTGGTTTTAAACCTTACAAAAATCTTTCATAAAGTTCTTAAAAAAAATCTAAGCTTCAGAATGAAAATCAACAAAGCAGTTTCTTAATTTTGTTAAACATAAGAACACATTACAAGTGCTACACTTGACGTGTGTTTTGTTGTAGTGACATGCTCTACATCTAGATTGCTTTTCATCTACTATCGGCATGTGTTTGGCTTCACAAATACGCTTTTTTTTGTCTGGCAGAGGAATAGTAGGTCTTCCTCGTCCTCGTTTAAGAGATGATCGCATTGGTTCTTCCGGTTCGGAGTTGCTAGAGTTCTGTACAGCTAGAAGTTCTTCCATTAGTTCTTCGCCGAGTTGTAATTTGAACTCGCGCAGCATCATTATTTTTTTAACTTGTACGCCTTTTTCTAGTTGATTTTTTCTGAATACTATCCAGGAATTAGTCACAGCTAGATCCAACATATGACTAATGAACCTTTGAGTCCATTTGAATGTTTTGTATCTGTTAGGGCACACAGCAAGTAGGCGATCTGCCAAGTCTACTCCACCCATATTACGATTGTACTCGCGAACAATCTGAGGCCGAGGAACCACTATGTATCGTTTGGTTTTCTTGCACCATCTTTGACAGGTATCGGAGTCATCGTCGGCTTCGATAGATGACATGAAAAGAACTGGCTTATTGTCATACCATTTAGTGACTGCTAACTCACCATCAGGCCTAACTAAGACGTGAGAACTGCCTCGTCCTTCAGCTTTCAATTTGTTGTCCTCTTTTAAGTTACAATTGGGTGGGATGCGATTTTTCATTAGAGTACCCGTGGAGCCTATGCCTCTACGTCTTAGCTCTTCGACTAGTTTCTGAGATGTAAAATACCTATCGAAGTAGAGAGTGTGACCTGGAACTAATTGGTCAGCAAGAGTTAACACAGCCTTTTCTCCAAGTCCGTGATTTGTATTTTGATATTCTGGATAAGTGGTGTCGCCCTGATACACGTGGAAATCGCAAACGACGCCATCAGGATTTGCTAACACAAACGCTTTCAAACCAGTCGGGTTAGGTTTTCCGGGACAGAATTGTTTAATATTGCATTTACCCGTAAAGGGAATGATCATTTCGTCCACGCATAAACTTTGAGATTTGTTTTGCAGACGACAACCCTTTTTTATTCGATCTATCAACAGGCGCATTTTGTATAGTTTATCTTTAGCCTTTTCTTCGGGCATAACGTCGTCTTCATATACAAGTTTTAAGGAATTTCGCAGCTGTTGGTATCGATTGCGAGACATGTTATCGGCCACAATTGGTATGCGCCATCTATTTGCCCAATACATTCTTAGGATTGGATAGTCTATGCTGGCTATTATCATGCTAACAGCAAAGTAGGTTTTTAATTCAGCGACTGTTAAGTTCAAACTGCTACCTGTCAATCTTACAGATGTTTGGTTAGTTTTTTGCACGAATATGTCATATAACTCCTCATCAAAGTACTGCTTGAAATAATCCGTGAATTTGAAGTCTTCAGTATAATTAGGCAAATAGGCTGGCTCAGCTAAATGGAAGTTTTTCGGTAAAAATACCTGCTCGGTCCATTTCTGCGTCGAACCAGATGAAGATGCTTCGTTTGTGCTTGATCTTCCTCGTCCACTTGACTGTCCTCGAGATCTTCCCAGGCCACGTCCAGCAGACGGTCTTCTTCCTCCACGGCTTGTGCCCCTACCATTTCCTCGTCGTCTACAATACGCCTCCCCAATTTCTTCCTCAGAAACAGTAGAATCGGAGTCTGATGACGATTCAAAAGACACATTTCTATTTGTAGGGTAATACCTTGGGTCTTCTACGTCGTCATCCGAAGGCAGCAAGTCACCGATATCCGAATCCTCCAGTAAATTTTGAATATCTTGGTCTCCCAATACTAAGAATAAAAAGTTAGGTTTGAAATTGTGCCCAATGTGATCTTAAAAGGGCATAAAAAAAAGAGCTAAGTACAAAATTGTGCCCAATGTGATCTTAAAAGGACATAATAATTTTTGAAAATGTTTTGTAACCCAAAATTGTTCGTATCAGAAAAATCATTACTCAACTGGGTAAACAGACTAATGAACTTGAAATGTAGTAAAAATGTAGACAAAAAACGTGCGGATAACACTAATAAATGTGGATTAAATCTTACCTCGTCTCTGGCGACGTGCCATCTTGGATGTTTGGCCGGCACTGACAGTTTTTTTTTTTGTTGTCGAGTTCAAAATGGTGGCTCACCAGTTGATATAATTTCCATCAATCACAACACAAGTGTCAAAATTGACAATTGGCGGTAAATTTAAATTCTAGGCGCAAAATTTAAATATGTCAAGGAAAAAGGACAGTGGGCAGAAATTTCATCTTTTCATTCTTTAGGCTGGGCAGGAACGTCAACTTATAAAATGTCATTCTAAAATCACATTGGGTAGGTAGAGGTTAACTAGTCTAAAATCGTCAATAAATAAATATAACCTAGAAACATACAGAAACAAAGCATGACCTAGACTAGCACTTGGCCAAATAAATAACGATTGTGCACTCAGTTTAACAACCAAGGTCTATGGGGAAACCTTGCAACTTCACTTTGAATCCACATTTCCACATAGCAACAAAAACAGTTGGATTCTTGTACTGTCAGCAGCAACTTGACCGTAGAGTCGCCCATAATACAACTGAATTTAGAGCACGCACGTATTGTTGACTCTATAATTTAATTCGCTTTAGTCTTAACGTTAAAATTCGGGAAGTATATTGCCTATTAAGTTGTTTGCTCACCCTAGGTCATTTATTCATCTCATGAATTCCCTGACAGTCCCTGGTCTCTGCCTACCCCTCTGGGATACAGGCATGAGTTTATACATATATGTGTAAAATTATGAATTGAATAATATACATATTACATATATTTTTTTAAACACCCAGCCCAAACTTGCGTGCGTATGTGTCCGTGTGTGCGTGTGTGCGTGCGTGCGTGCGTCCGTGCGTGCGTGCGTACGTGTGTGTGCGTGTGCTTGCGTGCGTGCGTGCGTGCGTGTGCGTGCGTGCGTGCGTGCGTGCGTGCGTGCGCTCGTGCGTGCGTGCGCGTTAGAGGTTTACTTAGCATGATGAGCTTTTCAGGGTGCATGCACTGATGCTCGTGGGCCACGACATAGGGGATTAAACATTTTTGCGACACAAAACGCGTGACTCGAGCCATCCTTCATGCTGCGATCCCAAATTTTAGGACACATTGAGCGTTAAAATGTCAAACTCGTTTTCTAAATGCTCCACTTGTTTTCGATACATAGCAGCGTGTTACAAATTACAAACGCGTTTTATAACCTCCTAAGTCCTAACCTTGAAAATAACAATTGAAGACCATTGTTATTTTCAAGGTCAGGACTGAGGATGATAAAATCTTGAAAATTTCGATTCAAGAAATGTTCGATACACGATACTAAATAATATGATTTCACTGCCTCGCGGGTCTAAAACGGTATCACGACTGAATACCATGCCAGAGGTTGTTGGTTCGATTCCCACTGGGGGCCGTCGTACATTTGTACAAATGGCCTGTCTGGGTGTATTTCCATGTTTGTGAAGTTCTGGCCTGGTTAACATAGCACAGGGTATCCTAGTTTGGGACCAGGACAAGTGGAAGTTATTGTTATTTTGGATGCATTTAATTAATTAGACTTACCTTATGTGTGGTATGCCGATGCCCCCTTGGAGCATCTTATACACGCGACTCTCATAGAGAAGCTGTGGGTGTCGCGCCTTTATAGACTCAACTTTGACTGCTACCTCCTGCAACAAGACGTGGGGAGAATCAGCTTGGAGAATCACTCAGATGAGCATTGTCTAAGGCTGCTGTTATAGCACGGTCAGTCAATTTGACGGTGTTACGCAGAAACATTCCAACCCACAATGTGCAGCTTGCGAGAAAAACGCTTTTTTATGTATTGGAATGTTTTGTTCATCTAGTACATAAAAATCGTTTTTCTCGCAAGTTATGTATGGTGGGTTTGAATGCTTCTGCGTAATACGGTGGAGCGATGATCTTCGCAGGGCGGCTGGCAAGAGCTGGATGAGAGTAGCCGAGGACCGTGCTCAGTCGCGTGCTATAGGAGAGGCCTATGTCCAGCAGTGGACAAGCATAGGTTGATGATGATGAGCGTAATACGGTTTAATTAAAGGCATTGACTAAATAACAATTTTTCTCTTCCGCACTCATGACAATTTCGTACAATTTCGAGAGGCAAATCCCTTTATAGATATTATAAACATATTTTTGTTATAAAGTACTAGTTTTATGAATAAAAGTTGTTAATTTTAGTAGCAAATTTTCTCAATCAAACACTAAGAGTAGGATAACAGAAATACGTCTGTTATGTCCGTAATTCGACGTATCTAGGAATTAGCCTCAGACCGCATTTATCAAAAGTAGCCAAGGGCAGCTTTATTAACCTGAAATGTTGTTTTGTTTGAGTCTACAAAGTGACCTGGCTGGATTGGCCAGTGTAGTCTTATGGTATGGTACATTTGTACAATATCTGCTAAGTATGAGACTAACCCCAAAACAATGGATGGCTGTAAATAGTAGATTAACAGATTGTTACTGTGCGAGAAACAGAGGTATAGTCTGCACAGATCTTTTTGCCGGCAACGTGAATATAGTCACAGATCGTTTGCACATCGCTTACTGGCTTTACAGTGTATGTGTGAGTAATTGACGTAGTGTCATGCGTAGCAAATTACTATTAGTCAATTATTCACACATACACTGTAAAGATAGTGCGATGTGCGACTATGGTCAAGTTACCGCCAAAAATATTTGTGCAGACTATAATTATGGAAATGTCAGGACTAACCCGCTAACAAACAAGCAATTAAATACCAGTCAATCAAGTCACCAATGGGACAAAAATCAACAACTATACGGTCAACAACTGACATCCTTTTGATATTTGGGAGCTGCTCTCATAATAACAAGTTGCTTGTATTGGAGAGGAGAATAAACACAGTATAGCAGCTAGAAGGATGAAGTTGCCATGACCAGCATGAACCTCCCAAGTGACAGGTAGGCAGCAGATGCAGGACAATGACAAGTGGCTTCTTTTTCACTGGACTATCAGCCCCAGAGAAAGTGACTTTTAAATGTTTTCTTTCTTTTATCTGATATCCAAATGTGTCATTGTGATAATAAATTTCATCTATCACACCTAGCCTTCACATAGCACCAAAAATTGCAGCCAGACTCAGGTCCATATTTTCCTGTATATTTAGCCATATAAGCGAGACATATTACTTTTCCCAGGAATGCGTGGCCCGCGCACTCGCGATTCGTGCGTCGATAAGCATGTTCAGCCTTCGACTAAAACCTGGACACGCCAGACTATGTATCGGACTCATCCCTGGTTTCTCATACACTAACACACTGTTAATCTACTGTTAACACCTGTCAATTGACTAAAGTGCATACAAAAAAAACCACTGACAGCTGTTAACAGTAGATTAACAGCTTGGTATTGTAAGAGAAACTGGGGGGCACCAGACAAAACTGCTAAAATGAGGGCAGATCCAGCTTGACTTCTGGTACCCTTGATAAAAACTTAATTTGAATGGATATTTACTCATTCACTTTTTCATTTTACAATTTTCCAACCTTTCGGTACTTTTACAAGTGTAGTGGTCTTGATAGACTTCTGGTAACCTTAATCACACCAACCATTGGGTGTTGATTGATTTGGGGCTGATTAACCAAAGTTCAGAATCACAAATAGGACTGCTCCTCTACAAAATTTCTAACATGTGCATGTAACATTTCAGTAGATTACTACTACTGTTAACAACTGTCAGTCAGCAAAATTGCTTAAAGGTTGTTGTGTGAACACTATAGTTGCATGAAGCAACATGGATCAAGTGACATCTTTTTAAGCAGCTCCTGCTAATATTACCCAAAACAATCTGTTTTCCATGTGCAAAATATTTTCCTAAAGGGGCAAAATAAAAATAATGCTTTGTACATTGAAATCAGATTGTTTACTGAAATGTTTTATGAAAAACACAACACAAGACACGGCTTATGTTAAGCCAGGACTGCTGCTCGTGTTTATCGTGAAACATTACACAAAACAATCTGTTTTCAATGCTCCAAATTAACATTTTATTCTGCTTCCCCTAGCAATGAAAATGTTTAGCGCAAAGAAAACGGAATGTTTTGTATAATGTTTTTTTAGCAGGAGACACACCTTTACACAAGTAGGTACCTATAATACCAAAACTTATGTGCTCACCTACTTTCAAAAGTTATTTGTGTAAATACACAAGTTATCTTCACTGACTGCTTGAGTAAGCCTATGACCTAAATACATAAAATGCATAAACATTAGCAAATTAACTGTCTCATTTACTAAATCACAATCAAATCCTAACAATGAGGAAATCATTACAATAGTATGCTCTAATAATCAACTACAAACTTAGTACATGATACTGTTTATAAACCTAATAAGGAATCTATCTACCAGTAGTTGAGCTACATAGGATAAAAAATGTAGGTCTTAGAATAGGAGTGGGCATAAAATATACTTGTATACAATAATTATGTGGACAAGTACTTACTTCTGTATGTTATTGATAAAGCCATTTTGCTGGTCACAAAGAAACCTGATCCAGCTCTAGGACTTGTCAAGACAAGTCGATGGAAAGCAGTTATTTTCGCAGGGGGCTCAGTTACGTAAAGCTTAGAAACGTAAAATAACATGCCTAATAACATTCGCAGCACGAAATATGATTGTATAGACGAGATACAGGACTAAGAAAACGCCCAGACCGCCATTTTCAAGAACAAAAATCCAGAAATATACATGGACGATTTGACAGTCGAATCAACTGATGAGAAAGGACATTCGATCATAAATTGAAATAAAACATGAAATATACCTCTCCATCTGTGATATTGATCGCTAGGAAGATGTCTCCGAACGATCCGCCACCAATCTTGCGGATAATATTGTATTTCTCATCTATTACTACCAGTTTCCTGGCCAACAGCATGCGTTCGATGGTAACCATTTTTGTTAGCCTTCATCACTTGTCGACACAAAATTACAAGAATCCCATCGCACTGGGCCGAAATATCACAACACTTTTGGAATTTAGAGTCTGTAAATGCTCGAAATTACGATTATTTCGAATGGACGCTACGAATATACAAAGAAATTCATTTTATTGCGAAATGAAGACGAGATGCATGTCGTCAGCCTATTTTTTGTGACGTCACAATGACAGTGTTGCCATATTAAAGGTCGATCAAAATCTACCAAGTGCGCAGATGCGTTCAAAATTTCTACCGAATTTTAACCAGATACAAAAACAAATCTCGTAATAAAAAAATCGGACAAATGCGACTCGGACTTGCCCACCGAGGGTTCCGTACAAATTTGTAGATACTTACCTATTATAAATAGTTCAGGAATCTAGTCTCGGTGTTCAGAGCTTTTCCCGAACTTGACGTTATAATTTAATAATTACAAATGTAATAGTTTTCACATTTTTCCCTATAGTGTACCATGATATCACTTGCCAAATTTTATAGTTCTAGGCCAACGGAAATTAGTACCCTATAAATTTTGATTCCCTTGAGCGTCAAAATATATGTCTTTTTGGGGCCTGAACGGCCGTAACTTTTTTTTACTTAGAAGTTTGATATTATACAGCTTCAAGGGACTGCAGACCTGAGTATTTATGGTTTTAATTTAAACTCGATACCTCCACGCGTTCCCGAGATAATGGGTCTTGACAGAGAGACAGAGTGATCCTATAAGGGTTCCGTTTTTCCGTTTGAGGTACGGAACTCAAGTCATTACCAAGTTAATCTATTTATTGAAAATATAAAAGATTTTTAATAATGATATGGTCACTATACCTACGATGTTGTTAGGTTAGCTAGTTACGTACCTAATAACTTAGACAGAAGGACCCTTAAGTAGGGACTGAATTAATAAACCGACATGGATCTCACAACTTTTTAGAAGAACTGAGTTGCGAGACTTGCGGGACTTGGTTTTTTTTAAAAAAAAAATCTGTCTAATAAAGCCTCTCTTGACAAAAATTATAAAGGAAAAGGAGTGTAAAAGTGTTCTTGAAAGTTGGATTCAGATTCTGAAGTCGACGGCCGGAAAATCCCAGTTTCTAACGCTCAAGCTGAAAGGATTTTTTTTTTTGTGTATGAATACGTGGACCAAAAACCGCACTAAATTAGATATAAAGTCTGTAAAGGCGGAACTTCAAATAAATTCGAACTTTCACATGACATGTAACGAATTATATTTTAGAAAACGAGGAAGCGCTTAAAGCCGCAAGGAATAATAACAAGTATTTGTAACAAGTAGTTGCATTAGGTTAAGTATTTTTATTAATAAAAGTATCGCTACTGATATCAAAACTGCATTTTATTGGAAAAAAAAATTAAGTCCTTTATCTACAGCTCAAATCCTTTAATAAATTCTACCAAGTCCTCTTAAACATAAAATTGGAGCTGGCAACCCTGGTGGTAACTCTACTATATCTTGAGGGATTTTGTAATATAGAATCGTATACAGTGGCCCATAAAGGTGTATTAACTTTTTCAAGTCTAAAACGTGGAAATGACTAATTCTGTTTATTCCTATAGCATAATATTTATGATGCCTACCAACATTTTCGAATTTTTTCTATAGCCCCCGGATTTTGATATTATTAACAATCTGGATCTACTGTTAGCAGCCGTCAGTTGTCTTTTTGTATAGTACACCTTTTTGTACGGCCAACTGCTAAGCGAACTTGTCTATAAAATATAGCTTGAGCCCTGTGACAGATGTCAATATTTCACGCGTAGGGCTGAGACGACGTTCAAAGTCGATCATAATAATTGTTGTTGTCATTGAACTGTTATTGATATTTTTTACGGAGTTCATTATTATGAAAAGAAAAACAAGGAATATTAATTTATCTGTTTTTATTCATTGAGAGGTGTACATCCTAAATCAATTCCATTTTCGTCTAAATCTGTTTCGGAGTCACTGGAACAGTCTTGCAAATTTATTATGCACTCCTGTTCACTTATTATTTTATTTATTATGCTGTCAAAATTAACGACGCGCTCCCAATCTTCTTACATTACTTTTTTACATTTCTGAAAAATTTTTATCCAATCTTCTGACGTAACTTCCGAACACGCGTTTTCCAATCATGTAAGCATTTTATTTGCTGTAAAAGGTGGTATGGTGTGACCTGAAAAAATAACGAAAATTATTATGATGACTGATAAGTTAATAATATTATGTAATAGGTAACATTTTTAAAAACATAAAATAATACACACCTTTGACCTGGACCCATATCAGCTCAATTGCGTTGCAGTGTGAATTTGGTGGTAAACGAATGACCTGTTTGTTTCGCAATTTCATAGTAAGGAAGGAAGAAGGAAGAATGAAGAGAATAAGGGAAGAGAATAAGAAGGAAGAAGAAGGAAGAAGGAAGCACGTAACATAATATACTAGGCGTCAGCACTCGTTCGGAAGATTGACCACAAAAGAAGATTATAATATAAAGAGCTACGAAGATTTTTGTATGGAGCCTGGCATAGTTCATAGTGGCGCCCTCTATATTTTTTTCAATATCGTGGAGCATGATGAAACCTAGCTAGATCGATAGAGGACAAAAAAGTAAACAAGAAATTATTAAGGTTACCATGTCCTAAAGTGGCACGTTTAGGAGTTATTGAGCTTTGAAGTTTGTATGAGATTTTTATAAAACTTAACTTTTGAATCATTTTTCGCTAAATACTGGACTATATGCTTGGCACCTGTGACTCGTTGCCGATTCTTGACTAAATTGCTAAATAAGTCGTAGAAAAAACACCCAGTTTATTATAAATACCGTATATTAAGGCACCCGAGCGTAGCGAGGATGCTTACAATGCGAGGGTATTACGGGAGATTTTACCAGAGTTATAAATCTGCTTTTCATCAATCCTATCAGGTAAATAAATAAAATAGTGTATTTAAAGGAAAATTCACCACCTAAACCTATCTATATTAATTAAACTGTAGGTTTTATATTGACATGTTTTGAATTTTAATTGAACGAATTGGATGCATGAATAATACTATAATTTCATGTATATATGTATATAAGTAGGTAGGTACCTACTAGACATAGCTACCCTGACTTTAAAAAACATCAAAGTAGGTTTGAATCCCCGAGAAAACTCATATCAAGTGAAAAATTCAGTGATAAAACTCAGTTAGTGGAAATTCCATACAAACTTCAAAGCTCAATAACTCCTAAACGTGCCACTTTAGGACATGGTGACTTTAATAATTTCTTGTTTACTTTTTTGTCCTCTATCGATCTAGCTAGGTTTCATCGTGCTCCACGACATTGAAAAAAATATAGAGGGCGCCACTGAGACTATGCCACTAATCTTCGTGGCTCTTTATACTAACTCTGTAACTCAGACAAGGTTAACTTTGCAATGTCGATAATTATTCTCTGTGGTTATGATGTCTAGTCATAGGCATCACTATTCGTGTAGTCCCCCGTCCATAAAGTATTGTTTTCTGAAGTGAAATTTACTTACTATAGTTGTCGAAATGTGAGAAGCCCGTTTTGACAGCTCCACATAACTGCATTTTACTTTGGATTTACTCATTAAGAGTTGAATACAATAAGATAAGCTAAGCAACAAGAAAAATTCAATGATCGAAGTTTTAACTGATAAGCACGAAGTAAAATATTTCCGACTTACCCTTTTATTTTAATCAAAATGCATCGGCATAATTAACACAAATAAGTACTTATATTGCATTGCATGTACATAAAGGTCTTAGGAATTTATTGATGAAGTCAAAATTATACTAGAACAAAAATCTGTTGACCTGTATACCTATGTGTGACGCATGACGCGTCATTGGTAATCTTCCCGTTTGTTTACTTTTTTTTTGCACAGCTGAGCTGCGTAGGTAGTATTTCGCTTATCTCCAAAAGCGAGAAGTTGGCGTTAAAAACCACGTGTTGATCAAGACATTTCGTTGCGTTTCAGCTTTTCTCTTATACCTAAATAAATATGCTTATTAACTCCTGAACTGCCCTCGCGGAACGCAAACGTATAGGTGGCCCATACTAAGTTGGACACAGATCTGTGTCGCGGCAGACGAGTGGTTAAGAACAGCACAGTAGACTGAAACTACAATACTGCAATAATTTTAAGTGGTTTGAAAGATATAGAAAAATGAACGTGCCTGACAATAGCTATCGAATACGCTAGTTTGTTTTTTTAAGGAACGCACTTTTCAAAAATATCTCGACACAAACTCGAATCTAATAGAATAGAACCATTAGTAGCCATCCAGAGCGGTGCGTGCGTGCCGCGGGTCCGCGGGTCATTGTTCTGTAAGACGGAGTTTACACGTTCAGTCTGGCGTCAGTCAATTCCATCAGTCTGGTTAGACTGACGGCAGACTGATTGTCTGTCCAATGGATTGATGGACTGACGGATATTCGAATATTTTGATTATTTTCGTCAGTCACGGTTAGACTGTCGGCAGACTGATCGTCTGAATGTGTTATCAGTCTCGCATCAGTCAACGCTAGGTCAACACTCAGGCACTTTAGGCAGCATACTATAATCTTGAGGCAGCATGGAGGAGGATTCTCTTTTTAACAACCATTATATTTGTTTACACCACATCCTCTTTTGGCCTTTTTAGGGTTCCATACCCAAAGGGTAAAAACGGTACCCTATTACTAAGACCTACTATTATTTTTACTCAGTTGCAACTTTTATATCAATAACATGATTTTTGTTTTAATTACTTAAGCACGTAAAATTGTCTACATAACTTAGCAACTAATAAAGCATGCTGTGTTTCACTATAATTAGTTAAGGTACCTTAATCAATTTTATTCTTACCTTGAGTTTGATGTATCTATCAGTACTATTAACTGTTGTGGAACCTAATAAATAAAATAAAATAAATAAGACTTCGCTGTCTGTCTGTCTGTCCGTCCGTCTGTCTGTGTCACCAGGCTGTATCTCAAGAACCGTGGTAGCTCAACAGTTGAAATTTTCACAGATTATGTTTTTCTGTTGCCGCTATATCAACAAATATTAAAAACAAAATACAATAATTATTTAAGGGGGGCTCCCATACAACAAACGTGATTTTTTTGCTTTTTTTATCTTTGTGTCTAATTTTGTATAGATAATGGTACGGAACCCTTCGTGCGCGAGTCCGACTCGCACTTGGCTGGTTTTTTTCATTGCCGCAGCTATTATTATTGCAACGCAGGTTTTTTTAAATCCATAATCCATATTCGCTTGGTGCTGTCGTATTGGTGTTTTCGTTCGGACTGATGCAAAATGCATAAGTCTTGAGTGACCGTGTAATACCTCGCCTAGCTACCATCAGTCTGGCGTCAATCCGAGCTTGATCAAGGTCACGGACTGAACTGACGCCAGACTGAACGTGTAAACTCCGTCTTAGACTGAGAGGCGGTACTAATTGTTGGCGAATATTTTAGACATTTCTCAACTCGAAACAAGATTTCTCAACATTTTTTTATTTCATTTACGTTTATACTTAAAAGTATTAGTCTAAATAGATGCCATTTTTAATTACTAATTACATAACCGCGGCATTCAAACCACCCAGAAATAAAAGGCAGGCACCTCACCCACAAATATATCAATGAACACCTATCTATAAGTATCAAGAAAACGTTTCACAAAAAATGAATCGTACGTCATGACATGAGTGAAACCATTAATCCTATCATTTGATGATGAAAGCAAACGAAACTAGTGCACTGTTCCAAATTAGGACACCTGGAAACACAGACTAGAATTTCAAAGTCCTAAAGATTCACCATCATCAGCCATTTGACACCCACTACAGGACATAGGCCTCACTCATGGTTTTCTAACCATGAAGGGGTTTGCCATAATCGCCACGCTTGGCAGGCGGGTTGGTTTTCACAGTAATCAGTAATCAGTTGTTCCAACTGCCTGCCCGTCTACAAATAATAATAATAATAATAATAATAATATGGTTGGAATCTCAGGAAGACACTGCTGCCTGTCTCCTTCTACGACATCCACGGAAGGAAATGGAGTGACACTATTCTTAATCCGGCGCCACACAGAGTCCTACACATATGTTGCACTAATTGAAGATAGAAGAGAATTTAACGAAAAATTACCTTGCAAGATAAGACAGCCGATGCACAAAGATATATAATACATATTTAGCATTGCTGTGTTGGAAGATGAATGTGTTGATTGCTATGAACGACGGATCTTGACCAGTAATTCTTAAAAAAATCTCATAGAAATAATTTCTTTAGGCAACATCTGGACAAGATGATAGGATGATAGAAAATTAATCACAAATATTTTTTACAGTAGATTAAAACTTGGCCTAGATAAAGCAGGGGGGGGAAGCAACACAGTATGGTTGGAGATATAGCTGTTTGAGATGGACAAAAGTATAATAAACTTCAAAGATTGACTCTTCTGAATTAATTAAATTGGGACATAATTTATTTTGCAACACAAAATTATATTTTATATTAGTATCTATGGCTCACTGCCAGACTTAGCCTCAAACAGGAATATAAATGCCCGCAAATAACTACGAGTTTGTATAATAGAAATAGCTAATGTTTTGTGACATAATATGAAGCTGATATCAAAATATAAGGCGTATTTTTTATTGGAAAACACGCAAAAGCACGTTATTCGATCGATTACTCACACCCACGTCTCAGGGTTGACCTAGAGATACGAATATCAACATAATTTCACAAGTAACAAAATACGTCATTCGGACATGCCCCCCCTCCCTAACGTAAACGAGATAGAAATTAACCCGTAGCGCTCCACACAAGCGTATTATTTATATGAGTTAGGTTATTAAAGGAAATCAAATAATTTACCTCGCCATTAGCGATGTTGATAGCCAAATAAATATCACCAAACGACCCTCCGCCTATTCTTCTCACCACCTTATATTTTCCAGTGATCAATATTTCCTTCCGCGAGTTCATAAAGCTCGACATATTGATGTGAATTTAGAATGTATCACAAACAAAAAATAAATTATTTATGATTAAAATCTCAATACAAGCACTGATGTTAGAAAAACAATGATAAATTCACTACATTTTACGACATTGAGTGAATGGACGACGTAGTGCGTCCAGAAATGTTATTGTCGCGTTCGTTGCGTTCTATTATTGTCTATGGTACTAGTTATGGAGAACAACCATAAAAGTTCTTAAGAGTAGGTATGTAGGTATTCCTCTAATAGCAAAAAGTTCATACGTAGGTACCTACCTACCTACATTTCAGATTAGTACAAACAGAAAGAATCTTGGATGGAACGTTGAATTTCTGAACTAAAGCTCAGGTAAATCAGTGTTACCACGAGAAAAAAAAAGCTACCATTTAGAAGTTTCTAGCTGTTCTAGCTACAAAGAACGTTTTAAACTCACAAGTTTATTAGGTAGGTACTTTCATGCTGTTTTTAAAAACAAATTGCTCACAAAAAAGATTTCGAGTAGGGAGATCATCAATCAAATCTAAGGATTCGATTCTATAAGGAAGTCGAGGAATATACATAATAATATAATAGGTAATACACGGTACCTACTTCACTGTAACAATGAAATTAACACAATAATGGTCATTACGTTCTGTAGCTAGATTGCTTCAGTAACTGATAATGGTAACGTGTCATAAATTAGAAAACTCAGTAAAAATTGTCAAATAAATAAATACAAATATGTTTATTTTCTCAATCCACAAATCAAGTGCAGTTTATATCGGAAGGTAGATACAAACGGCAGATGCGACATAATTATATGTCACATATTTAATCCTGTAATAACCATCTCATTCCCGTTTTGGTCCTGGTGTTCAATTCGGGTTGGCTATAGGGACTGTCTAGTAGACTTAAATTGTGATGTAAGTATAGAGAGTTTCCCGGGGTTTAATTGAACCCATTTAGCATATCCTCGCGATATTATTTTATTACGAATAAAACAAACTTCGGTGGTGGCCTAGTGGGTAGAACATTGGACTCTGAAGCGGGACTATGACTTTTCTTTCAAGTTATGTACATTTTTGTGAAGTTATAGTAGCAATACCACTCGCTAGCTGTGAAGGAAAACATCGTGAGGAAACCTGGGTGTCTGAGCTATTCACATATCTCAGCGCTTGAAATCGCCAATCCGCGGTGGGCACGCGTGGTGATTAAGCCCATAATCTCTCTCTCTCTCTGAGAGAAGGCCTGTGCCCTACAGTGGGACGTACCTATATAGGCTGCTTATGAAAACAAACTTACGAAATATGAGCGAAAGAAAACGTCTTATGTCAAAAAGAATGGCCACAGAGCATAGCCCTTTCGGACCGGCGCCGACGGGCGCTTAAACTACAAAGAAATTTATAGTTTTGAACTTGAATCTTAGGTAGGTAGTGTGTGGCCGCATATTACGAATCTGGTATAATTTTCCAGATTTTCCGCAGCCATCTTGGAAAATTCATATACTTACCAACAATAATTGTATCACACTGGGCTCTTTATTTCCTACGTACAATCACGTGTCACAATAATTGTGTACTTTGATATAATTATTGTATCAAAGTAGGCCTAACGCTTCCATTTTTACGTTTTTCTGAAAAGAGACCATGAATGAAGTAAACATAAAATATTTATTAGAAATCACACACAACTTTGTACTAGTTTTACATTAATAATAATCAACAAATGCTTGAAATTTGATCAACTTTAACATGAAATGATATCCATTACATATCTCAAAGTTTAATTAATAAATCAGCGCGTATTCGTTCACTGCTAGACATAGGCCTTCCCAAGCCACGGTATTTCCCTCTATCCTCAGCCATCCTCATTTAGCCACTGCCAGCAATCGGCATCAGATCGTCAGTCCAGCGAACCAGTGGGCGTCCCACGCTGCGCTTTCCAGCTCGTGGTCTCCAGTCGGGAACCTTTGCACCCCATCGATCATCGGTTCTTCGGCATATCCAGCCCACTGCCACTTCAGCTTGCTAATCTATAAGATGGCTATGTCAGTCACCTTAGTTCTTTGGTGGATTATCTCATTTCTGATGTGATCCATTAAAGATACTCCGAGCATAGCCCGTTCCATAGTACGCTGAGCGACTTTGAATCCGTGGACGAGTCCTGCCGTCAGTGTCCACGTTTCAGCTCCGTAGGTCATAGCTGGCAGGACGCGCACTGATTGAAGACCCTTGTCTTTAGGGTCTGAGGAATAGCCGAGGAGAAAATTCCTTTCATGGAGGGCGTCAGAAGGTGGTCGATTTCGATTTCGTCGTTGTCATCGCCCTCGTCCCCAGATTCATTGAACATCTGAGCGTCTAGCAGTGTCGTTTAAAATCGGAAACATGGCGCGGAAACTGTGAAAAATGAATAATCATTAGAAACTTAAAATACGCATGAGGTAATGTAGGGCCCACGTCGATACAATTGTGTCAATAAAGTTCGCTAAGCCGTTACGCCAAAGCGGTTGCTTGGCAATAGTCACGGTTATCATAAAAACATCCTATGTTTAACTATTTTTCTAATCAATAACTCGTATATAACTACACTTACAAAATAAAACAATAATGTGTACTTACTTTCGCCAAGTCGGGGAGCGAAATGAGTCACAGGCTAAAACGTGCTCGCCGACTGCGTGTCGAACAAGCGCCGAAGATGAAAGTTCGCTTCCCGCACAATCGTACGATACTGGGCCCGTACTCCTCTGCCAACGTAAAACTAATGAGCTATACTGGACTTTGTAACCCGCACATTATTATTGTATTGGAGCGGTCCGAAAGGGATAGAGGTACTTAGATACCACAGACAGAGTAAAAAAAAGCCGAGCAAAAACGGAAAGCAAATTATGGCGCGAAATTTTCTTACGTGTAAAACCGTTTTTTTCTCTTTCGTTATTGGTTGTTATTATATTTTAAAATGAGTGATAGTGAGCCCTCTGCTGGGCTATCTGCAGGGGCTAACCCATCACAGAACTAGATTTACGACCATGACGGCGAACTTGTTCCGCGACAACTTTATGCGAAATGTTTGCGAACCCACCCCCTCCCCTCCCATCGCCCCTCTTCCCCATACCCCCCTAACTTACAAGACAGTCCCTATAGTTTAACCCTGGTTTATGCTTACACTCCGTACTGTACCACAAGAACGCTGTATGTTAAGCATGCTAAAATTTTAAATTTTAGGACCCAAATTGTGTGATACATTTTCGTGATATGGCTATGAGAATAATATTTAAAAGTCTTTCAAAAGGCAATTACAAAGAAAGTTCTTCCCACTTTAGATAGATAATTAAGGCTGATAGCTAAGGTGGCCTTGAAATGCCTGGAAATAATGATGAAGTTTGCCTAGCACCCGTAGCACCTGAACCATTTGATTTGTATGTAAGTTATTAAGAACGTACCCAAAGCTATAATAAGTACAGTACATCAACAATGAAAAAAATATTTTATACTGTTTTGTATCAAGTGAACATCATAAAACTCAACACTGGCAATAACTATTTTTATAGGACATATGGTGCTACATTACCGCACTAGTGCGATAATGAGCTCTTTACGTGCCTATGTCGAAACTTCAAAGGGCCATATGTACTATAAAACGTTGTACGATACACGTGCGAATAGGTAATTCGCAACTCGTGTCGATATAAAACACTCCCTTCGGTCGTGTTTTAATTTATCGCCACTCGTTGCGAATTTCCTACTTTTCGCACTAGTATCGTAATGTACTATTTGAATGTACAACCTAGAACTTTGCAGTGCTATTTATAAAAACATGGCAACAAATTAAGTGATAAAGAAGAGTCAAACCAGTACAAGCATTAACTAATAATTACACACAACACAGTACATTTAGCCTGCGGTGTGAGACAGTCTTTATAAAAACACAATTACTTAAAACACTCAATAAATGTAGAACAAAATAATCTGTGGTGGAGATTTTACAAGGAAAAGAGCTGACCACAGATTTAATAAAATGCCTCTGAGGAGTGCTTTAGACAAATCATGTTTAAAAAATTAAGGCGATAAGTTCATTTTTTTTTTGTTTCATCTGTTGTATATTTCGTTTTCTTTCTGTTATTAATATTATTTCACTTATCTGTTTATTTTCTTTCTTGTCTTGTTATTATATTATTATGATAAATGTATTTTCTTTCTACACCGACTTCAGTTTTAATTCACCATTGCCAGTATTTTTCAAAGTTAGTTGATGAGAATAGTAGGATCCGGTTTACATCACAAAAGCCGGGTTTTGACGGTCTTAGTACGCTCGGACCGTGCGCGTACAGTTTTAGTTGATTATGACGACGCACTCGATCCGAGCGTACTAAGACCGTCAAAACCCGGCTTAAAATGCGAGTGCTTTTGCATAAGATGAGCTTAAGCTGAGAGTGCATTAATTCGATCATGCCTTTTGAGCCGAATTGATGAACTCAATAAATACCATTCATACTGCAGTGAGTAGTGAGGTGTGGGGTGCTACTCGAAGCTTGAAAAAGAGCGATTCAATTTTGTCCTTACTTGAAAGGAGAGTTCGCTTTTAAGGTGAATAGGTGAACCACTATCTAAGATGACCTGTCATTCACACTTCACTCTCCTAAAAGCTCTGTTATTAGTAATGTAAACTGGGCATTCCATTGAGTGGAATATGGGTTGGCACTTAAAAGAAGCCAGTTGATTTTAATTATACGCTATTTACTGGGGGTTGCTGGTATTTAGCTTGAACCATTCGCTTGGTTTTCACGACTAGGAAATGGGAATAGAATTTATTACGGAACAAATTAATATTTAAAACCTTAGTTGAAATGGAACGTGTTTTGTTGAGTTTGTATGAGATTAATGTCAAAAATGCATTTGGGATGACTGAAACGGAACGTAATCTTGCTGATGCGCCGCGCGGACGCCATTTAGTTGTTTGTCATTCATTCATCTCACCTCTATCTGATTAATTTCATTCTGTGATTTCATTCCGTTTCTGTTCTGGTTGCGTGAATGTTCTCTTTTGTAACAACCCAACTTAGTGCACCCAACTTCCATGCAGTGTCTGTGGTTACCTCCCTAGAGTGTATATGAAAAGCCGGAGGCGCGGAGGGAGGGCAGGCCCCGCCCGCTGTAACATAACACTTGCACCCGTGCGAACCAAAGCGGCTGAGGCTGGTCGCCGCAGGCGGCCAGCAAGCCGAAGCTGCGGAGGTGAGCATAGGTGTAAGTGTTATGTTACGCAAGGGCGAAGGGACTGCACTTCCCGCAGCGCCGGAGCAGATGCAATATCCTTTAATTTAATTAAAGTTTTTAGCTATAAGAAACAAACAGTGTAGTCAGGATTTCACTTCTTCATCTTATCTTACAGAGTTATCAAGTAAGATTTTTTCTGGTATAAAAACCTTCATAACTTTTAAACTATTCATTTCCTAGACTAGAGATTTTAGGGGGGAGGTCCCGACTCTCCCCCCCCCCTTCCTCCCCCCCCACAAACCCCTATGAAACTGTCTTTTTTCAAGAAATTTTCCTGGAATATCCTTGTCCCGCCTATCTGGGTTAATATTTCTGTCCTCGACACCAGTTGATAGTTTACACAATGTTTACAACCTACCTACGTAGCTTACAAGTTACGAAAAAACTTTGTTAGAGAAAACTTTTCGCATACTTACCTCCCCATTAATGGTGTTTATCCCCAGATAAATATCGCCAAACGAGCCAGCCCCGACTTTCCTAGTTAACCTGTATTTACCGTTCATGATCAAAATTTCTTTTCGAAAGGCTAACTCTCGCTGAAAATTTACCGCCATCTTGTACGAGAAAATAAACTTAACTAAAGGAATTAGCCATAGAACACATGAAATGGACTAATTAAAGACACTAATATAAGTTTAAAACACGCTAACATTTCCATTTACTATTTTTTTGAATAGGTACCTGGCTCGGCACGGTTTGTGCCTGCCTACGCAAGTGTCAAGTTTTTGAAGCAGGGTGACCATCTCAAAAAACGAGAATCTGCCACACATTGTCTAAAAATCTGCCAAACGTAAGGCCAAAATAAGCCTTGTTTGTTATATCGATAAGATAAGATAAGATAAAACATTTTATTTGCTAAAGCATGGTAAATACATTAAAGTAGCTGGTAAAGTAAATGAAAAGAACATGCATGCTCTACCAGTTAAGGTGTGCAAATATTATACTTTGAGAATAATGTAAATAACAAATTTAGAATCTTAGAATGAATATTGAACACTAACTATCAGTAGGTACCTATATAACTGAAAGTTAGCATATTAATTAGTTGTATCCCGGAGGAAAAAAAATGAAGTTGTATTAATCTATTAGGAACATTGTTTTTTTTTTTTTACTCTGTTATAAAGGTACCCAAGTTGTTAATTAATGAGACGGTCGTCAAGAAATTCTCTTACACTGTAATACATATTATCTAATAAGAATTTATGTAAATGTGTTTTAAATTTAGTAAGAGGCAGGATTGAGATGTTTTGAGGCAAGTGATTATAAATCTTTATAGCCATACAGTAAGGGTTGCGAGAGTGTAAAGCTAGTGTTTGGGACGGTACATGTAATTTATCTCCATTTCTGCCTCTTGCGTTGTATATTTCGTGGTTCTTTTTAAAGATATGCGGATATTTTTTAACAAAAATGCATATTTCATGAATGTACAGACATGGAACCGGTAGTATATTTAGGGTTTTGAAGAAGGGCTTACAACTATCAAGACAACCCGCCCCTGTAAGTGCCCTGATACATTTTTTCTGTGCTTTGAAAGCTCTTTTAGTCTCAACAGAGTTGCCCCATATGATTATACAGTATCGGAGAACCGATGCCATATAGCCATGATATGCATTTAAGGCTGCTTCTTTAGTAGCTATCTTAGAAAGACGTTTTAGGACGTACACAAACCTATCTAATTTTAAGCAGACCCTGTTGATATGTGGTTTCCAGTTACAGTATTTGTCTATCTCTAAGCCCAGGAATAATGTAGTATCGACTTCTTCTATTCTGTTATTATTATGTTCTATATCTAGTTTTACTGTTGATGAGTTATGTGTTTGAAATCTTATTAGTTTTATTTTATTTATATTTATGTTTAAGTTGTTATCTGTCAACCAGGCAATAACTTGTTTTACCGTTAAATTTATTTCATTTTCTAGAATTTATTTTTTATTTTTTACGAGGAGTGTGGTATCGTCTGCAAATAGAACGCAATTATACTCCGTAACATTTGGTAAATCATTAATATACAACAAGAAGAGGAGTGGCCCTAGGACACGCCTTGAGGGACACCACGATTATTATGTTTAAATGTGGATTGAAAACGTTTCTTTTCTCTGCCAATAACTCTAGTAATTTCTACGCATTGTGTTCGATCGCTTAAGTAACTCTCTATCCATTCTAAGCATTTGCCCCTTATTCCATAATGAGAAAGCTTATTTAAGAGCTTCTTGTGACAGACAAAGTCGAAAGCTTTGCTCATATCAAGAAAAACTCCTGCTATTGTTTCTTTTTTATCTAGGCTTTCTGTTATAATTTTCATAAGATGAAAGCACGCAAGTGTAGTGGATGAGCTTTTTCTAAAACCAAATTGCTCTTTTTTAAGTATTTTAAAATTAATAAGGAAGTTATATATTTTGTTATACATAGCCTTTTCCAGAACTTTTGAAAGTATGGGTATTAAGGTTATGGGTCTATAATTATTTGTATCCATTTTTTCACCTTTTTTAAATAATGGTTTGACTATGGATAGTTTTAGTTTAGACGGAAATTTTCCATCTTTTATAGATAAGTTTATTATGTGTGTTAATGGTTTTTTTATAAATTCAGCAACGAGTTTGATTATTTTAGTATTTATATTGTCATACCCAGTTGCATTTGTATTACTTAGAGACTTTATTATTTTGACCGTATCTTCTTCATTGAAAAATGCAATGAATATGGGTGCACATACTATATAGCTTTCATTGACTATAACAAAGCATTCGATTCTATAAGACACAAAAACCTATGGAAAGCACTAGACGAACAAGGGATAGACTCACAATATATCAGAAACGTTAAAGAGATTTATAAAAACAGCAATGCCAAAATAAAGCTAGAAATAGAAGGAGAAATATTCAAAATTCTCAGAGGAGTGAGACAAGGAGACCCAATGTCTCCCAAACTTTTTACAGCAACCCTGGAAGGTATATTTAGGAAGTTAAACTGGGAAAACCATGGCCTAGTCATAGCCTAGTTATATTGGGATATTTTGCGGCCCCTTTTGCATCACGCATTTTCCCAACGGCTCCCCAAAATTTGTCCACACTCATATTTGTGCTGGTGCTACTTCCACCCGATTCCAACAAATCGCTTACACTTGTGTCAAACTTAATTTGTCTTAATTCGTCATCAAGCATTTGAATGTTGTTTTCGTCTATAAAGTTGGGAAATTTCTGAGCAACGTTTGAAATTGATGCAAAATCTTTGTAAACAACATTCTGAGGATCAAGGAACTGTAATTCTTTAAAAATATTGTTCAGTGGCAAACGTATTTTTAGTTGATTGCAAAGTTCCATCAGGAATGTTTGCATTCTTTGAAGGAATGCTTGGATTTCAGGTTTCATACTCGCATCCGCGGATAAGCGAGCGATTTCATTGCCCACGTTAACGCCAAAACATATTTCTTTTAGAGGCAAAAAGTTTACGGTGGATTTTGGATCAATAGAAAGTGGATCTGCGGTTTTCAAAAAGTTTCCTTTCATGTAACAACTCAAAAGGCAAACTTACACCTCTGAAATGTTTTTGAAAGCTGTGTGGACTGTTGTATAATCTCCTTGAAATATGGTGTTTAGTTTGTTGACTGTGTGCAATATATAATCCAAGGCATAAAAATATAGTTTATATATCTTGTCCGCCAAACTGTTACACAGGAATTCCGACGAAATATTTTTGTCTTCTAAAAACTGTGTCTGAAAAAAAAGTTTGAGGGCATCCCATTGCTCCAAAATTCGTTTAATGCATGCATGCAAACATAGCCAACGGATTTCATAATGTTTTAGTATCTTATGCTTTTCGGTGTCAACAAAATCTTGGTATTCAGCAAATTCCCTTTGTCTTTTACTGCTATGTGCGAAGTACCCGTACACCTCTTGTGCTATTTGGTTAATAGCCCGTGGTATATTGTGCTTACTGGCATGAGATACACACAAAGCAGTGGAATGACATACACACTTAATGAATATGCAGTGGGGATTAACATGCCTTATTTTTGCAATAATACCACCTTGTTCTCCAAACATAACGTTAGTAGTGTCAGCACCAAAGCCAATAGCATCTTTAATACTAAGGTTAGCATTAGTTAAAGCCCCGGAAAGTGCATCAAATAATGACTGTGCATCAGCCCCTTGCAAGTCAACCAAAGTCAAAAATTTTGTTTTTACTTCGAGATTTTTTTCAGAGTAATATTTCGTTACCACTGTAAGCGTCGATGTAGATGAAACATCTGTGGTCTCATCGATAATCAAGGAAAACATTGGTGTACCTCTTTTAATATTTTCACACGATTTTAAATCAGCAAGCATCTCTGCTTCTAGGTTGGGCTTCAACACGTTATACGTTACCGCTGCTGCTTTAGTTCTCTTGCAGGAAAATGATTTGGCGATTTCAGAATCGTGAAAGCTTTTTGAAATTATTTCGCTCAAATGGTCCATTAGACGAAATGGTAAATTGTGTTCCACCGGCATAGCACAAAAAAATATTTCTGCTTTCTTCACTTCCTCTTCTAATGGAGCCTTCTTGAAAAACTGCTGCACCTGAAAAAGATTAATACGATATTTAAAAAAATAACTTCAACTTAAGCTGATAAGTTGTTAACAATATTTAATTTTGTCTTTGCAAAGTACCTAATAATTACTTACCGACGATTGGCCACTATACCCAATCATGTTCTTTTTATGTTTCTGGGATGTTGCGTGTTCTTTTAGAGAAGACAATCTGGTTACTAATTTACAGTTGCAAGCTTTACAGAATGCAACGTCCTGGTCATCCTTAGCACTTGCAATCCAGGGAGAAAGCAAGGGATCTTGCTCCCACTCCGATCGATAGGAACGCTCGTATTTCCTTTTCATAATGAATGTATTGTTTCACAATCAAAATCTCACTCAACCAACGAACGTAAGCACGCGCCGAAAGAGAATGGCATAAAAAAGAAATAAATAAACAAGAGTTCTTGTGAAACTCAATGCAATGTATTAGGAATATGTTTCCTATTCCAAGTGCATTAAGGTTCATAATCATGTGACGTACCTGAGTAATAAACAGAATATGTCGGGAATCCCCGAACAATCTGAGCTTGAATTGGGATTGCCAGTTCAGAGAAATATTTTTTGCCAAATATACTTTTGTTAAGAATTCAAAATAATTGGATAACGATGTCATAGCGAATAAATTGAACATAAAAACTTATTTTAGGTACAGATTTTCTTAGTATCCTCCAAATCTGCCACTTTTGCAATTCGTCAGCAACATCTGCCACAGCTAAAATTTTGGAGCCAAATCTGCCAAAATGGCAGAAATCTGCCACAAATGGTCACCCTGTTTTGAAGGACGGGATATAAAGGTAAGGAAATGGAACTTATTTTACAAAATGACAACGGAACGGAATTTGGAAAAAGGGAATCAGCTGTTAATAACATTGGGAAAGAAAATAAAGAAATAAATAATATCAACCTAGTATGTCTTTTAATTTGATGCAAAAATAAAATACTGTCACTGACGTGTGCCGGGGTCGTAAGCCATCACAACCTTTACATTTGTTGACGTACTCTATGGGTTGGAATTTCCAATATCACCCGTTAGTTAAGAGTTGGGAGGGGAACGGAAAGGAGGGATGCAGAAACCACCGTTTTTGAGAAAAATTAAAAACAAATTTTGAGATTATGTCGACAACATTTCAATCAGTTTATTACTAGAAAACTTATCCTAGCTTAAATTTAGTAAAGATACACTACAATCACATAAATTAGGACTTATTCACAGTGCGACCTGAAACAATAAGACCATTATGTTACATAGACATTTTTTTTTGCTTTTGTCACCATCAACCTAACTTGCGATCGCTAACCCGCCTGCCAAGCGTAGCGATTTTGGCAAAACCCCTGATGTATATGAAAACCATGAGGGAGGCCTATGTCCTGCAGTGGGCGTCGAATGGCTGATGATGATGATTTTGCCCATGTTTTCTATTCAGTAACCAAGTATTTTATGGTACAGATTCGACATATATTGGATTAATGGCCTGATTTTACTATTGCTATAGCTCCGGCGCTACGAGAAGTGCAACCCTTACCTCCACAGCTTCGGCTTTCGGCAACCAGCCTCAGCCGCTACGCCTGTGCTTTGTTACAGCAGGCGGGGGCTGCTCTCCCTCCGCGCCACCGTCTTTTCATTTACACTCTAGGGAGGTAACCACAACCACTGCATGGAAATAGGGTGCACTGTGAGTCGGATTTGACGCCATTTGGACCTATCAGTATCCTAATTATGAGTGCACGAAGTCTTTTTTGTCCGTATTTCCTATTCAGTAACTAAGTGGGACTTACCTTAATTCCTCAGAGAGGCAGTTTATTCTTCGCCCAGATAATCCGAATTGAAAGAGTCCACCACTGCACTCGATTCGTTAAGCTGGTCGAAATCTGAAGGACATGGAGGCACTAAGGAAGAGTTTGTAAGAAGTGGCTCGAAAGAGTCCAACACTTGCACTGCACTCGATTCTTCAGACGGGGAAGGAGCAGAACACAAAGCTAAGGGCTGGGAGGACGCCATAGGTAGTCATATGTTATTTCTCAGAAGAGATTACGGGAAACGCTCTCAACTGCTATCTAGATAAAAGATGACCACAGACGATATAGGGATAAGATGACTGATTTGTTGACAAACAACCAGATGGCGGATGCTAAAATACGACGCTCCATTTCACATAATATTACTTCATCATCAGCCATTTGACGCCCACTGCAGAACATAGGCCTCCTTCGTGGTTTTTATAACCATGAGGAGTTTTGCCATAATCGTCATGCTTGGCAGGCGGGTTGGCGATCGCAGTATGCTATTGGAATCTTAGGAAGACGCTGCTGCCCATCTCCTGGTAATTGATTTCCTTAGTCGCCTTTTACGACATCCAGGGAAGGAAATGGAGTGACGCTATTCTTAATCCGGTGCCACACGGATATTTTATCTGAATTTAATGTTTTTAACTTTAATTATTTTTTTATGATTTAGTTACGTCATTATAATGTATATTTAATCCTTAAAACCGATATGCAATATTTTAGACTAAGTTCTAATAAAGTTTTGGTAAGTTGTAATAAAGTTTCGACGGAAGTAAGTTCAACCAACGCGCGAAACGAAACGCGGCGTCCGTTTCGAAACGTAAAAGTTGTGAAAATGGTGTAAATACGCAAGAAATTTTGGATTTCCAAAAATTAATATCGCAAAGACTACGGAGTTTCGGGTGCTAGCATTTATTATTGAAACTTCTTATCCATAGGACTTCCTGCAGTATTAATTTCAAGTCTCAACTAAACGGATGACATTGGAAAACTCACCCCTCTGTTATAAAAACAAAAGGAAACAGATCTTTTATCTAAACAATAGAAAACTCTTTCATATGATTGTTGCATCTACTCATGTGGACTCGAAAAAGTACAAGAGAACACGGGAAACAACATTCGCGTAACCAAGAAAGAAACTGAATGTTTTGAAAATAAATTATGTCTTTATGAATGTATCAAACATCAAACCCAAGGTTATCAACATCCAAGTGTTGCTAATACGCAAAAAACTAATAATCCCATTTTACTCCCAAATAAAAACTGTGTGAGCTACGTTAGCGTTTTTTAAAATACTTCTCTTTTCGGTCACACGAGTCTACTTTTTTTTTTTACAGTAAAACCAAAATCTACCGAGTAAAGCATTATATTTTATAATGGTCACACTGCCTCATTTATTAACCGACTTCAAAAAAGGAGAAGGATTATTTTTTTGTTGGCTATGTTCTCGCATAACTCCGTCAAATCTCAACCGATTTGGACAATTTTTTTTGCTCGAATAGATATAACGTTCCATTTTAATTTGAAGATCTGATGAAGACTCAGAGATGGAGAACGGAACTTTTCAATGGGCAGTTGTAAACAAGGCCTAATGGGGCCCGTCCTCAGCATTATCTGTGGTCCCATCCTTAAGTAATATAATCATAAGCAGCCTATATACGGCCCACTGTAGGGCACAGGCCTTCTCTCAAAGAGAGAGTATGGGCTTAATCACCACGCGTGCCCACCGCGGATTGGCAATTTCAAGCGCTGAGGTATATGAATAGCTCAGACACCCAGGTTTTATTTTATATTATTTATTTATTTTATATATTTTCCTTCACCGCTAGCGAATGGTCTTGCTACTATAACTTCACAAATGTACATAACTTAGAAAGAAAAGTCATAGGTACCTACATGCCTGCACTGGGAATCGAACCTGGGTCTCCCGCTTCAGAGTCCAATATTCTACCCACTAGGCTACCACCGCTCTTAAGTAATATGCATATGTTTAATAAAATATAGCGTAAAAGTAGTCCCAGGGTAATTTGGTGATGTTCTGGTGAAGGCTTTCGGAGATAAAGAATGAAGAAGCAAAGAATTACGAGGGGCGTTTAAAGTATTCTCGGTAGGTATAGATATGAAAAAAAAGATAGAAAAACCTGAAATAATTTTATTTTTCTATGTAGTCCCCTGCAATTTCAATACACTTACTAGATCGCGAAATCATCTTTATCATACCCCCCAGAAAATAATTTTCGTCCTTCTGTGAAAAATGATCATTTATAGCCGCTTTGAGCTCTTCATCGTCCGAAAATCACTTTCCACGAAGCTCTTTTTTCAGGTTAGGGAACAAAAAATAGTCGCTAGGTGCCAGGTCTGGGCTGTACGGTGGATGATTAATTTCTTGGAAACCACATTCTTTGGGCCATGCCTGCACCCCAGCCTTCCTCGCGAAAATTCGGATTAGGGACAACTCGCTACCTATGTGAGTGCGGTTTGGACGACGGGACTCCGGATCACATCTTTTTTAACTGCTCAAAATTATCTTCTTCCCTATATAATTATCTTCCTTCCAATCTCCCTCTTCCCACAAATTTTCGTTCTCTGTTACAATTGGTATTCTCTCCATTTATAAAAGATCTATGTAATTTTATAAAAAGCAACAAAATTCGATTGTGATTCTATTACTAATGTATCTGGTTTTTTATGCATTTTATCTTTTTTGTTATTACTACATCACCACAACTAACTTACGGGATTTTGTTAAATATAAAAAAAAAAAAAACTTGCTATCTCCAAATTGAATTGAATAGCAGCCTTGACACACGCGCTGAATGAACGGGCGCGTTGTCGTGGAGTAGTAAGGTCAACATTTTCGCGTCCGCCATTTTGTTGCACTCGAAGCAAGATTTTGAAAAAACGTACCTAGGTATTACTATGATAAACCAACCGCCCAAAATTTTAAGTTGTCACCTTGGATAATGTCATAAGAGACAAAAACTACCCTCATTACTAACAAAAAAGTTCAGATACCGACAATACTTTGAACGCCCTACGTAAAGTTAAGTTTTGATGTTATAAGCACTTTGTTTAAATAATTTCGATCAGTAAGCCATTTTGTGGTGTCTGATGGACATTGATATGCATTCGTTATGCTCGAACGTCGATCTTGAGAGGTTCTAAGCTTCTGTTCTATGAAATATTCATTCTGTAACTCAAATATTCAGTTTCATTGTTTTTTCTCCCGCGGGAGCGTGAGGATCACTAAAAATTGAAAAATAAAAAAAATTAAATACAGCACTAAAAAGTTTGAAATAATTTTAAAGAGTACCTTTCAATTAGAAGTATGTATGTATACACGTAGATATTGTAGAAGTATAATTTGTATACGGTGCCCGGGTTCATGACAGCACATAATATATTTTAGCCAACGACTCCAAATTATGTTTATATACTTTTTTGCATCGAATTAAAAAAACACTAGAGAAAATAAAATAAAAGTAGGTATTTACATAAGGCCATTTACAAAGGAAGCTAAATTTGAATATCGTTCTTACTTAAAAAACTTTTCTATACATTTATAAATATATATTTATTTTATAGCTAAAAAAGTGAAAAATCTTACCAAGAATAAAGAAACTACGTACAATAAATATTGTATATACTATATTACAATAATTTAAAAGAAACATATATAGGTACAGCTGATGCTAAAAACCTATTATACGTTGGCCCGATGGGTGGTGGCCGGCAGGTTGACGCAGTATTTTTAGACTTTCGGCGTGCATTTTACATGGTACCTAGATAATGACATCTTGTTAAAAAAGCTTTCATCGTTTAGTGCCACTCCGGGGCTTCTTAAATTTTTCGCGAACTACCTTAAAGATAGAAGGCAATATGTGAAGCTTCAATCCTATCAATTGAAAGAATATAATACCAGATCGGGAGTAAATTAAGGGAGTACACTCGGACCCACTCTCTTTCTTATAATGATCAATGATCTCCCCGGGATTCTTAAAACTACCTGCTCGATGTCTGATGTTTGCCGACGACCTCAAGGTTTTCCAATCCGTTAAGGAGGAAGCAGACTGTAGGGCACAGCAGGCAGATATTGATGGGGTGCGGCAATGGAGCCAGGCAAATAAACTTGCGTTCAATGTGGATAAGTGCAAGGTGGTCACTTTCTCAAGATCGCATCAGCTAATTACCTACGACAAAGTACTCTCTCGATAGTGCAGGGTTGGAAAGAGTGACATGCATTAAAGACCTAGGCTTACTTATGGACTCTCAACTTAAATTCCGCGAGCATATGACAACTATTTGTAAACATGCCAATAAAATACTGGTCTTCATAATGCGAACTGCTTCTCAGTTTCGAGATATCAGGGTGGCTATTGTGCTATATAATGCGTTCGTTCGTAGCAAACTTGAGTACAATGCAGTTACTTGGGACCCTCAGGAAGCCAAACATGTTTTAATGATAGAGAGGATACAAAGGAAATTTGCTAGGTACCTACCTGTACAAGCGAATGCACGGATACTACCCATTCCTTTACCCCTCCCTATTTGTCTATGGCATGGTTGCCCTTGATACGTTGGAGCTGAGACGGAAGCTACAATTAGGTATCCATTACTGCTTGTTGATGCGTAATGTTATTTACAATCCTTCTGTACTACGCAGTATTAAAATATTCGTCCCCAACAGCTACACTCGCCCTGGGCAGCGTCGCCGACACCGTTCTCAAACAAAAAGCGCGCTACGCACGCGCCGCGCTAACAACGCGCCGACGCCTAAGGCACTTGTTCTTCTCAACGGTTTTCTTACAGAGGTCCAACATATCGACATTTTTGTTGGCTCTATTAACCAAATAGCGTTTGAACTAAGATTACACGATTATACTTATGTAAGTAATTAATAAGGTTTATTATGTGGGAAACTGTAAGCTCCTATTGCGATATTTAATAAATAAATAAATTATAATTAACTGATAACCTCCTCCTTTTTTGAAGTCGGTTCAAAATACACCCGCCAACTTTAACGTTTCCCGCGCGTTTCCAATACTACTATTCTATTTTTCTAGAGGTGAAAGAGTAGGTACCTATCTAACATTTTTGTATGAAGCCTAGCTAGCATACCTAAACTTCGTGTTGGTGACCCATCGGGGCCCCGCTATGAGAACATAAAATTTTGACGGCCAGTGATGAAACATATTGCAACAGTCGATATTGCCACAAATGTTTCATCACTGCCCGACAAAAATCGTATGCAAGCTCTCTAGTAATGGAGCACTTCCACAAAAAAACGTTTTTTATCACACCTGCTCTGAAAATACATACTAATTATACCAATTAGAGGGAAGAAACGCCTTTATCCCGCCCTTCAAATCCTTTCATCCCAAGGTATGGAAGTTTGTATGAAAATCCTTCCGACCGGCCCAAGGGTGGGAAGTATGTATGAAATTCCATTACATACCGGTTTTTTTTTTTTTTAATTTGTCAGCAGTCATACTGCAAAGAGACTTTAACTGTCTACTAATTAAATTTCAAGTGAATTGTTACTGGCCACATACAGTTTTTTTTTTACCAGTTACCAACCTCCTTGGTGCATACAGAAAATTAAAAACGAAATTATTTTTGTATTTAAAACGCGCGGAATCACGGAAGAAGTGGCTGCATGACCTTATGATCTTAGCCTACTCCAGAAACGGGCGAATAAAAAAAGGAAAAGCCCGCGCATTTTCGCAAAAACTTCGATTGATTTAGCATTTATCTTTGTGATAATTTTCCTCGTAGGTGTAATAAAAAGCACTATACATACCTCAGGATAAAGTACAGTTCCATCCATACCTCAAATGGTTTGCGCCCCTCGCAAGCTCGTGGCGCAAATGCCATAATCTCGGTATGGAACTGTCACTTTCTTCCCTCTGAAGTAATGTACTATTATTATAATCGAAGAAGGCGTTAAAAGCTAAATAAGTGGTAATATTTTTTTACTCTACGTCTAACGTCTAATACTTTTCATGGTATAACCCGTCGAAAACTCATTCTAGCCACGTAGTACAAAAACGTGCCATACAAAACGGGCTCAAACGATGACGTCACAGTGCGAAAAAAATTATAATAAAAATACATAGTTTATTTACTTTAAAAAATATTTACAATAACATAATCGGACAAGAACTTCCTTTTAAGTATGGAAATACCTGTATCAGGAAGCTCCGCTCTTCCACACTTGGACGTGATATCTATTGTTGGTATTACCATATATTACCTAAAGTACTTAAAATTCAATGCCTAAAGCATAATATAGTAAAATTCAATGGCCGAAGCAATTTACATCACTTGCAGCCCCGAGCAACCTACTTTGCAGTTGTGTAACAAAAAGAATATAATCATGTAGGTACAACGATATTATTCCGATGTAAAAACATAACAGCAAAGTGGGTTGCTCGGGGCTGCAAGTGATGTAAATTGCTTCGGCCAGATGTCGCTGCCTGTACGTAATACAGAGAAGTTTGTAAAGAGGCTCGAAATTTCGCCGATGCCTGCACTTGCCCATTAGCTCAGTTAGGAGAGCGCTGGCACGGTTAGCCAGAGGCCGCAGGTTCAAGTCCCAGCATGGGTGGAATATTTAGCCTCTAAATAGGTTTTTAAAAATTGTCCTCAGCACGGGTTAGTGCAACAAAAAGAATATAATAAAAAAGTTCACCTAAGAACGTTTCAAACGCGTTCTCCATTGTGTTCTGTGACACCCTATATACTTTTAAGAACGGTTTCACATGTCGCTACGACTCTAGGGTGGGTAGTTATTATAGTTATACATTTCATACTAAGTTGTGCAAACGTATGAATACTAGTCCAACGATTTCATGTCCTTCGGGATCTGGTGGACATACTTAATTAGGCCTCTGATCTAACAATGTAATTTTTAATTGTTACAGAATGAACTTATATTTGAATTACGTTGTTCCATTTTCTATTGCTCAGTTTTCTTTGTAGGTTAAAAACCTAGTTAACAACACAGAACAGAGTGGTTAAAATGAGAATAGCACGTAATGAAATAAAACAAAGCACTTAAATTAGGCTTAACATACTTTATTACGATAAAGTAGAGGCAGTAAATAATAATAAACACACGAATTAGATAACGTTGTTCGATTTCATACTGAAAATAAGTTTAAACTACAATTGTTACTTAAAAAATATTACTTAGGTAAATACTCCCGTTATTTATTGTGATAAAAATACGGATACGGTATACAGTAGCTAAGTGCATCTACGAGTACATATACAATACAATGTATGTTAAGCCGGGTCTTCTGCTCTTATGTGTTTCATCAAAACAACAAAACAATCACGACCTTATTTATAAAAACACGTCTCCTCTAAAGCACTGCTAAGAAGAGGCAGTTTATTTAATCTGTGGTTACGACTTTTCCTTGTAAAATCTCCACTACAGACTTTTAATCGGCGTTTAAGGAATCGTGTTTTTTTATAAATAAGAACGTTAGGTTTGCAATACGCAAAATATCGTTTTTATTTTGCTTCCCTTAGGGCGAAATAAACATTCCTCGATCACAGGACATGGTCAAACAGAATGCTCATTTTTATAACACTGTCAAATAAAAACGCATCTGAACAACTATTATTTCTCTCACTTACACCTGTCAAGCAGCCTATATACGTCCCACTGTAGGGCACAGGCATTCTCTCAGAGAGAGAGAGTATGGGCTTAATCACCACGCGTGCCCACCGCGGATTGGCGATTTCAAGCGCTGAGTTATGTGAATAGCTCACACACCCAGGTTTCCTCGCGATGTTTTCTTTCACCGTTAGCGAGTGGTATCGCTACTATAACTTCACAAATTTACATAACTTAGAAAACAAAGTCATAGGTACGTGCCCGCACTGGGAATCGAACCTGGGTCTCCCGCTTCCGAGTCCAATGTTCTACCCACTAGGCTACCACCGCTTTCACTTACATCTATTGACTTCCAAATCGTATGCGAGAAGCGAGAAGCAAAATTGTTACTTGATAAATTTTTTGAATTGGTCGTGTTATGCACAGAGAATCTAATCACTACGTTTTGTTATGTATGAAACTCAGGAGGCAAAATGGAACGTTTGTTGTGTTTATAGATATTTCACTCTTCTTTCATTGATGTTAGATGAACGATTCAACATTGTTTTATCTCATTAATTCGCCATTCGACGTTCATTCTTCAGATTAATCACTCAGATTGAAGCATGCGGAATGAACGAAAAGTGAAGTCCAATTTCACCTTAAGAAAAATGATTGTTTTGTGTATTGCTTTTTTATTGATTGCTATTGCAGGAGATGGCGAGCTTTTACCTACGTAGCTACAACAACTATTCACAATTATATAGAATTCGGTTTGTGTTGAAATCAGGACATTTTAAGGCAGATGTTATCACTATTCAGGCAATCGACTACAATCTAGACTAGAATTTAACCGACGATGTCTAGCTTCCTAAGCCGATGATAAAACTAACTTTAACGCTGATTAATCCATATGGCTCCTCGGTGGAGTAAACAAATGGAATCATCATACAGTCACAAACAAAGAAAACTTAAAATAAACAATAAATTCGTCAAAGCAACTTAATAAAACTCTGGTGTTTTATGTAGTTAACGTTTAAAAATTTAAAATATTAACACTTGTTCAAGCTGCAACACTATGTTTTACGTTCTACATTATTACTGTGTATGTCTAAGTTATAACTAATGAATCGTTGATTTTATTTTTAACAGATGGCCCATTTACGTACATAAATAAACTCACGCCTGTATCTCGGCGGGGTAGACAGAGACCAGGGTTTGCCATTTGCCAAGATGTTGACAGACCTGTCTTCTGCAGAGACTGATAGTGGTTGGAAGCAATAAAGGCTTAAAGTAAAGTACATAATACTTAAAATAACCAGTATAAAATAACGATATCGAAATATAACGGTAACGATATATACCGATACTTTCATTTCTTATTGGTTGGGGTGGACCTTTATGGCTATGCGATTTCGCTACGTTTTAGAATTCAACCGGTAACGGAAATATACAGTCTACCATTATAATATCATTACCGATTTATTCAAGTTTTCAGAATTTATGGGAACGACTCATGCCGTTTTTTAAATGCTCCTAAATTATTGGGTTATTCAGTCCCTGGTCTTCTGTTTCCAAAATAGAGGACGTTCCTGGTTTTGGCATCAACTTCTATTGCACAAATATCAACTCGTTAACGCGTAATAGGCACCTATATCTTACTCCAGACAAGCATTTCCTAGTTGTAAACAACTACATATAAACATAAAATCACGCCTGTATCCCGGATCGGTAGGCAGAAACCAGGGTTTGGCACTTGCCACGGCCCTGACAAACCTCTTTCGCTGCTCAACTCGGGCATGCAGGTAAACCAACTATTATTTAATACCATCCAAGTCAAGAAGCAGAAATGAGGCATTTGTATTTCCTGCATGAACGAAATCTATGCAGCACATAGGATCTATTAATAACAAGATAGACATTTCTCAGAACACTTTAGTTTCCAATGATTTTCTTCAATGGTTTGTTTCACCTTAGATTACACCAGGGCCGCGTTCCATAAAACTACAATTCAAAGTTTATTATGACAATTCGATGTTCATTGCGTTGCAGAGTCTTCTTACTTGTTAACCTGTGATCTACTTTGCAATAGATAGATAGAAAGACAACTCTTTATTGCACGCCAGTAATTTAGATAAAGTACGTCGAATTGTCATAGTAAATCTTGAATTGTAGTTCTATAAAACAGGCCCCTGCTGTTGATTTGTATATTTTAAACCGATTTAGGGGCAATTCTTCTTAAAATACTCTAAGTGATCGTATTTCGCAAAAAAAAAAAAAACGGTGCTATTTATAAAAACAGATACCCTTAAAACACTCCATAAACGCAGTACGAACAGTCTGTGGTGAAGTCTTTCCCTTGTAACGCCTCTATTAGATACCACATACTACTAAATACGGCGTTTTTGGAGTGTTTTTACAGAATCGTGTTTTTGTAACTAAGACCGAAAAACTTAGTTTTACTAATAGTTTTTCTTTGCGAATTAAGCATACATGCAGAACAGAAGCAGTGTGCCGGTGATTGGACCTTATATTTATGGCTCGGGCATGCACTTGAGACGCTCGAAGGCGGCTTTTTCCAGGGCCTCACGGTGGTCAGGATGGGCCACCTTGATAAGTTCGTAGGCGCGCTGACGCAGCGTCTTGCCGAAAAGGTTTGCGATCCCCTGCTCGGTGACCACGTAGTGGGTGTGGGCGCGCGTGGTGACCACGCCGGCGCCTGTTCGGGGTGAAATAAGGTGGGCATGTCATTTAATTCAATTTCTTGACGTATCAGTAAACAATAGTGGTCGTGGGCGCGGGTGATGACCACCGGCGCCTGTTCGAGGGATAATAAGGTCGAAATGTCATTTAATTCAATTTCTTGATTTATCAGTGAACAATAATGGTAATGGGCGCGCGTGGTGACCACGCCGGCGCTTGTCCAGAGGGAAATAAGGTCGAAATGTCATTTAGTTCAATTTCTTAATGCGTCTGTGACCACGTAGGTAGTGGACGTGGTCAAGACGCGTGGCGACCAGGGTAGGGAAATAAGGTTACCATATGTCACAGGTTTCTCTTACACACACCTACTTTAAATCATCACGTACTTGTAATTATGCTAAACAGTAACGATAGTATACCCATCCTTACTGTAATATTATAAACGCGAAAGTTTGTATGTATGGATGGATGTTTGTTACTCTTTCACGCAAAAATGGTTTAATTTCGTCGTTGAAGGTTGAAACTGATAATATATTAACCTTGTTCGTTTTAATAACTTAGTTCTAATAAGTCAGAAGTTACCTCTCTCTGAGGCCTTTGTTTTCTTTATTTAATTTCTTTTTCTCCAATTCGTGGTAAGCGTTGCTGGTTGTACAATTACTTAAAATACTTAATTCTTATCTATGTTGCTGTTACCACTCATTGTATAATTGTTTGTTTACCCTAATAAAATAAAATAAAAACGGCTGAACGGATCCGGATGAAATTTTGCACAGAGATAGATTATGGTCTGGATTAGGACATATGCTATTTTTTATCCCGGCAAAATACACATCAAAATTACCACGCGAACGAAGTTTCGGGCAACAGCTAGTTGTATTATAACTTGATCACATTGAATGAGTACCTACATATTGCCCATGTCATTAGCATCTATCTCTCTCACTCTAAAAGCGCTATGCGAGCATCTGTGTGTAACTGTTTTTATGTTAGCGAAGAGATGCACTCGGGCTTGCTTTGGCTCGCGCCAAGAACTACACGCCCACAAATAATAACTGAAACTGTGAGAACGTCTAAACAGAACGCTGCGTTAAAGGGGACCATAGCAATAAATGAACAACCCCGCAGAAGGAATGTGCTAGTTAGTTACACTTGAGATTTCCGCACTTAGCCTTATAGTTGGGCCATTGTACGTAGCAAGCGCCGAGGTATGTAACAACTCAGACACAGGGTTTCCTCACGATGTTTTCCTTTGCTGTTAGCGAGTGGTAATGCTACTATAAATTCACAAATGTACGCAACATAAATAAAACAAAGTCGAGTAAAGGTAGAGAGTTGGTGCATGCCGGGATTCGAACTCACGACCTCCCGAGTGTGAGGAAAGCGTTTTACCGACGCGCTTCTACCGCTCGACGGAGTGTGTCATCGCTTGACTTACCGACTTTGAGCGTGGGCACGATCTTGGACTCCCCTCGCTTGGTGCTGGAGACGAGCGCGATGATGGGCTTCCCCTGGCCATCCACGGCTTCTGCCGCGCCACGGATGAAGTCCACCTGCCCGCCGAATCCTGAGTACATGCGGGTGCCTGCGGACGGAGGGTACAATAAGAAATAAAAATGACATCTTTTTCTTTCACAGTTCGGTCTGAAACCAGCGCCAAAACCAAGTTTGTCCTCCTCAGTCCTGACCTTGAAAATAACAATTGAAAACCATTGTTATTTTCAAGTTCAGGACTGAGGAGGTAATTTGCTCATACTACTGATTTTCAGCAAGGGCCTGGGCATCAAGTCTTATAACACATAGATTCATAAAAACCTATTTCATCATCAACCCATTATGTCCCCACCGAGGGGCACGGGTCTCTTCCCTGAGGAAGGTATAGGCCATACTCCACCACGGGGGCCAAGTCCGGATTGGTGGAGGCTTGTAGACTAGTGGCTCGTCTACTGTCAGAAGTTGTCAAGCCGCCCTAAGGCCTCTGACTTGGCTTAACGACTGCCATCTATCGACGGCAGCCGGCACCAACAGCTTAACGTGCCTTGCGAAGCACGGAACCGCTCGGAAAAATGCCACTAGCGTTAGGCATAGACGGCGACCCATCCATGCACTGTGTTGCTTAACCTTCGTGATCGTTTAAGATCACTCAGGCAGCCGGGGCTACGAGCGATTCCTAGCGAACCTATTTGGAGGCTAAAAATTGCATCCGTGCCGGGACTTGAACCCGCGACCTCTGGCTAACCGTGCCAGCGCTCTCTCAACCGAGCTAACGGGCCAGTGCTTCGGCCAGATGTCGCTGCCTGTACGTAATACAGAGAAGTTTGTAAAGAGGCTCGAAATTTCGCCGATGCCCGCACTTGCCCACTAGCTCAGTTGGGAGAGCGCTGGCACGGTTAGCCAGTGGTCGCGGGTTCAAGTCCCGGCATGGGTGGAATTTTCAACCTCTAAATAGGTTTTTAAAAATTGTCCTCAGCACGGGTTAGTGCAATAAAAAGAATATTCATATTCATTTATTCAGTTTAGGTAACAACATCGTCAGAATATAAACATAGATTCATAGATTTTATGTTTGTGATGTCCTTGCCTGGTTACCATAGCACAGGGTATCCTAGTTTGGGGCCAGGACAAGTGATTGTGTTGTGTGGAAGTTATTTAAGTACTATTTATTTATTTAGTTGTTCAATAGAGTGACAATGGCGACAACAATAGCTGTTATTTGCCTCTGTTTTTTGGTCTACTAATAGCAGTACGATATAATTCCAATTACCTATATAACCCGCGCAAATTCAATAGACATCTCTCGGGAAGAAGATCGAATCGCGCGATGCGCCAAGTTAAGTTGCACGGGTTAAATTGACAAATCAGTCCAGCCATAAAAAAATAAATTGTTTAATGAATCCTGCCACTCTCGAGTTATGCACTTACCAACGAACATCATTGCATTTTCAATACTGCCGTCTATATTGTGTAAGCGAGAGGCAAATGGTGTTTCAATTAATTTCTCCAAGTAATCGTGTTATACGTATAACCGCTGGCCTCCTGAGCGCACAAATGTTGACCTCCCAAAGAATATGAAAGTATTTTCCAGCCAGATCTTGTGAACCAATTTGGACATATGGCACACAGCTACGGGGGACAGCGGCGCAAACGAAAATTATGTGTGTACAGAGATTCCAAAACAACGTACTGCAATGCTCCGTGGTTTATAAAAGCGGCTGAGGTCCACGAATACCTTAAAGTACGAACGGTGCAAGAAGAAGTAGCCTCGAACAGGCACAAATAAAAGGCTAGGCTAGCCGTTCACCCCAATACGCTGACTTCCAACTTACTGGACATAACCAGTTATACGAGAAGACTCAAGAGGCCTCAAGTGCTTGACTCATAATGGAGTCGTAGACAGTGGTCTGACCTCCCAAACGCTACACAATCTTTGAACAAGTCTGAAGTATGGCGACTGATGGCAGACGCAATTATTATTTAGTTTGGCGGAAATGAGACTAATTAAAAATGTATGCACCTTTTACAGAATAAACAATTATTTATTTATTTATTTAAAAAAAATTGGAAAAAAACCGGCCAAGTGCTATTCGGACTCGCGCACGAAGGGTTCCGTACCATTTTCTATGCAACATTAGACACAAAGATCGAGATAAAACGGCAAAAAATCACGATTGTTGTATGGGATCCCCCTCAAATATTTATTTTATTTTAATTTTTGGAAGCGAACATAAAACTAAATATTCTGTGAATATTTCAAGCGTCTACCTGTTGCCGTTATTAATATCGAGCAAAAACGGCAAAAAAATTACGTTTGTTGTATGGGAGCCCCCCTTAGATATTTATTTTATTCTGTTTTTAGTATTGTTAGCGGCAACAGAAATACATCATTTGCGAAAATTTCAACTGCCTAGCTATCACGGTTCATAAGGTACAGCCTGGTGACAGACAGATGGACAGTGTAGTAATAGGGTCCCGTTTGGCACCCTTCGGGTACGGAACCCTGCAAATATAAAAAAATCTTGTGAACGGGTACAGCGGGGCATTTAGAGGACGGGAGTTTCAGCTAAGCATCCCTTCATATTACTTACCAATGGAGTCCGCGCAGACTTGGCCCGTCAGGTCGACCTCGATGCAAGAGTTGATGGCGGTCATCTTTGGCTGGAGGGACACTACGTGGGTGTTGTTCACGTAGTCTATCTCCAACATTTCTGGAATACATAATTCGCAAAGACTATTTTTTTTCTTGAGGGCTGAATCAAAAACCATTTCGAGATTAACATCTAAGTAACCATATTTTCTATATTTAAGATAAATATTAAGGAAGATGAGCGTTATTTTTGCCAAAAAACAATAACCTTCATTTGACCTTCTGATGACGTCACATTTTAAAATAAACATAACATATGGCAACACTACGTTACTTAAAAAAAAGACTTGCTGTCATAACTGTCATATGCATATCATTTCCTTGTCTGTGAAAAAAACGTCTGTGACAGCAAATCACAGAAACAAAGTTTGACAGTTTGCGCGACGTTTCGGCGTGTGCACTCAAAAATTTGACGTCACGCTTTCAAATATTTTAAATAAATAATTTATAATAATAAACTTAACAAATCGCTGAAAAAATGAAATTAGTCTCTAGAAATTACTTCTGCTTTAAGAAAAAAATATAAAATAAGATCGAAATAAAAAATATACTGCCCGAATTGCCGGATGACTTATTCAATGAAGAACTTGCACGAATATTGTAATTGTAATTTCACTAATATTTTAAATGTGAAAGTTTGTGGAGAATTTTGGATGTTTGTTACTCAATCACGCAATAACGGCGGAACGGATTTACATGAAACTTGGCATAGACAAAGAATTGAATTGAGACATAGCATACTTGATATCCCGGTAATGCGTTCCCGTGGGATAATATTTATACATATGTGCCAGGGACTGCCAAAACTGATAATATTTATTTTAAGTTTAAGATAGATGGCGTTGTGCATGAATCGTATAAACGGATTCTGTGGCGGTGCGAAGTTCGCCAGGACAGCTAGTAAGTAATAATAAAAAGTAATTTTATTCATAAATTGATACAATAACACTAGGATCTACTTAGCTTTATTTTTGTAGAAATAATTTACGAGTGTCTGAGGTATTCACATACCTCAGCGCTTGAAATTGCCAATCCGCGGTGGGCACGGGCGATAATTAAGCCCATACTCGCTCTCTGAGAGAAGGCCTGCGCCCACGTATATAGGCTAATTAAAAAAAATCATTGGGGAGACCTTGTTAAAAAATAATCTAGATATTTATTTTCTTAACGACTAATACTTTTCATAACATAGCTCGTCGAAAAGTAAGTCCAGTCACGTGGTATACCGAGACATACAAATCGGACTCAAGCTATAACGTCACATGGTGCAGGTAAGGCCCTATAATGTTTGATGAAGGATTTGTCAATATTTTTCTAAAAATAATGTTTTGATTATGAGTCTATATCCTTATTAGAAAGCGTTTTTAAATTAATAAAATTCAGTTAAATTTAATGCGAAGTACTTTAGCATTATGCTTATGTGCAAAACTTTGTTCAAATGTAATCAATAATTTTAATAATCATAAAAGGGTCAGATAAAACTTAACTGGAGAATAAATGGCATGCCATCACTGTCTAAATCATACGACAACACAGTGACAACATCTGTTTTACTCTCCAGTTAAGTTTTAGCTGACTATTGAATAAACCGGTCTTAATGTAATAAGATGTTTATTATTAGAGTAACTACATTTTTCTCATTGTTAATACCTGTAAACCCCGAAAAAAATATGTCTATCTTTTTATTTTCTAATTTATCCATAGTTTTTCCATATCTTCTATGGTATAAAAGTAATGGTCACTCCAATCGGAGTTTGACGCAAGTTCCCCATCATGCTGATGCTAATAATAACACTTACCAATAAAGGGGTTGTTGTCAACAAAGTCGTACAGCTCCTTGTTACCGACAAGGAAACTTCCCACCATCCTGCCGCGGTGGGTTTTCTTCCTAAGAAAACATAAAGGAACAGTCAATGCAGTGGAACACAAAAAACAGCCAATGCAACGGAACAGTCAATGCAATGGAACATAAAGTAACAGTCAATGCAATGGGACAACACGTTTTAAGGCCACTTTCTCATGTTAGAAAGCGTGATTAGACATTGAAGTTTTATTTTATAGTGAAAACCATATATTTAATGTTGTTTATTATTTTATTTATATAGCGACAGAAATTATTTTCAAGTCAGAAGTAAATTATTATTATTATTCTTCTATTCATCATCATCAGCCATTTGACGCCCACTGCAGGACATAGGCCTCCTTCGTGGTTTTCATAACCATGAGGGGTTTTGCCATAATCGATCGCAGTATGCGGTTGGAATCTCAGGAAGACGCTGCTGCCCGTCTCCTGGAAATTGATTTCCTTCTATTTTATTCTATTGCAGTGCAACAATTTTTTCACAGTACGAAGTACTATTGAAGTTAGAGCCATTATTTTGAATGTGGTTTCCGTTATTTTTAAACAGCCTTTAAACGGGATCCCCGTTTTTATGAGATTCTGACAAAAGTTGCAATGCGCCACAAAAAGCAAGCTTACTTGTTGTTAGTGACGCAGCCACGCTTCACTAGGTCGATGACGCCAACGCTGAACATCTCCGAATGGATCCCGAGGTCCTTGTGATTCTTGAGGGCCGACAGCACAGCGTCCGGGATACTACCAATACCTGCGAGAGGAAAGAAGGAAGCGTTACGTACAATTAAAAGTAGAATTCATTGCGTAGCCGATTAGTACAATGCTCGGGCAGCGGAATATGCTCCTCCACGGCGTAGTCGATGTTGGACACGTGCGGAGATGTGGGCTCCGGTAGGTTGAAGTGCCGTGAGGTTCGATGCACAGTGGCGAAGAAATGAATAGCGAGGAAACATGAGCGTCTCATTGCACTTCAGGAAGGTGGGACAGTCGGCTTGCGTCGCTAGAATTTCACTAGAGACAGTCAGTCTGCGGCGCCACAATGTCAGTACAAAGAGTCAGCTTGCGTCGCTAGAGAGAGTCAGCTTGCGTCGCTAGAGAGTCGGCCTGTGTCACTAGAGAGAGTCGGCCTGCGTCGCTAGAATGCCACTAGCGGGCTACGACCATGGAAAGCCACTACAGAGAAAGAGAGTTGTCATATTTTCCGACCCAAGCCGTATTTTTGTCTCAAGTTATTACGGGACAGTTACTATAGACTCACCCATTTGCAGGGTAGCGCCGTCTTCCACCAGGTTGTCACCGATGAGCTGGCCGATGGTGGTCTCCTCGGGAGAGGCGCCCTTCCCGCCGTGCTCCGGCAACGGGATGTGCTCCTCCACCGCGTAGTCGATGTGGGACATGTGGATGATGGCGTCGCCGAACGTGCGGGGGACGTTCGAGTTCACTTGGGCTGCATGAAAAGATGAAAAGACGTTAGGTGATTCACGGGATGGTAGATTAATTGGTCGCTCGGTTGATTGGTGGATAGGTTCAGGAGCAACTAACGGTCGGTAGAAAATACTAAATTGATAAGCAAAAAAGAAAGAAAGAAAGACATTGGGACAAATTAACACATCACAAGAAAAAATGGAATAACAAGTAACAAACATGTACAAAGGAAAAACAAGTCACATAAATACAACATAATACAAGGCATAAAACCGCTCGTAGCCCCGGCTGCCTGAGTGATCTTAAACGATCACGAAAGTTAAGCAACACAGGGCGCGTTCAGTGCATGGATGGGTCGCCGTCTATGCCTAAAGCTAGTGGCATTTTTCCGAGCGGTTCCGTGCTTCGCAAGGCACGTTAAGCTGTTGGTGCCGGCTGCCGTCGATAGATGGCAGTCGTTAAGCCAAGTCAGAGGCCTTAGGGCGGCTTGACAACTTCTGACAGTAGACGAGCCACTAGTCTACAAGCCTCCACCAATCCGGACTTGGCCCCCGTGGTGGAGTGTGGCCTATACCTTCCTCAGGGAAGAGACCCGTGCCCCTCGGTGGGGACATAATGGGTTGATAATGAATGCAAGGCAAAGTCAGAGCGTCAGAGTGCATCCGCAGAAGGTCACACATTGATCAGGCCTTCATATGCCTCACATGTTCTCTTCACGATTGTTTTGTTTTAATTCTGTTTTGTTGACGTTCGTGTCTTTTGTTTGTGTACCTTTATGTTTCTGTGACAATTAAAATAAATATCCTCTTTCTTTCTTTCTTAATTAACCGAATTGATGGATCAACAGATCGTGAGTTACTTTTTGTCAAGTTTTGGTAAGCTGCAAAATTATTTTTCATAAGCGATTTTTTTTTGTATCCCGTTTTAATAATATTGATAGAATAGTGGCAAAAAAGCCATATAATACTCACTCCCCAAGCTATGCTGTAGATCTATAATTTATTTTGCTGATAAAATAATTCTATCGCCGAAGAAAATAAATTTATTTGCTTATATTTCATTTATTTCCTGTCCAAGTTATGATGCTAATTTAGTTAATTATTCTGCTGAGTAAAACAATTGTAATAATATACATATATATTAGAAGCGGTGATAGCGCAGCTGTAGAGGGCTGGCCTCACATTCGGGTGGCCGTGGGTTCGAATCTCGGCATGTACCAATGACTTTGTTTTCTAAGTTACATACATTTGTGAAGTTGTATTAACAATACCACTCGCTACACCTGAAGGAACACATCGTGAGGAAACCAGAGTGCCCAAGGTGTTCAGGTACCTCGGCGGTTCAAATTGCCAACCCACGGCACGCGCGGTGTTTAAGCCCATACTTTCTCTCTCTCTGAGAGAAGGCCTGTGGGACGTATATAGGCTACAGAAAAAAACCGGCCAAGTGCGAGTCGGACTCGCGCACCGAGGGTTCCGTACAAACCTGCAATGTCAACAACATTTTTTCACGGGTTAAAGGCAATTAGATCTAAGTATTTGATATGAATTTCAACTTGATAGCTCTACGCGTTCATGAGGAAAAAAGTAATAAGTTTATATTTATTAAAAAATATATATTTTGTAATGTAACTAAAAATTTAAGGTTTTCGGAATTTTTCCTTTATGTGTGCTATAAAACGTTGCTTCATGCCAAATTTCAAGATTCTACGTCGACTGGAAGTACCCTTTAGGTTTTGATTCCCTTGCGAGTACTTGCGAGTTTCAAAATATGCAGCTTAAATTGCTGTTTCTTTTGATTGCGTTGACATAGAAGTTAGATTTTGTTACAGCTTAAAGGTATTATAGACCTGAGTATTTGGTATGAATTTCAATTTAATACCTCTACGCGTTTATGAGGAAATGGGTAGTAAGTTTAAAATTATTAAAAAAAAATATATTATGTGATGTAACTAAAAATTTATGGTTTTCGTAATTTTTCCTTTATCTATGCTATAAGACGTTGCTTCGTACCAAATTTCAAGATTCTGAGTTCACGGGAAGCACCCTGTAGGTTTTGATTCCCTTGCAAGTGTCGAAAATTTGCGGCATAAACAGCTGTATCTTTTGATTGCGTTGGCTTAGAAGTTTGATTTTTTCACAGCTTCAAGGGACAGTAGACCTGAGTAATTGATATAAATTTCAGCTTCATACCTCCACGCGTTCCTGAGAAAAAGGGTCTTGACAGACGGACGGACGGACAGACGGACAACAAAGTGATCCTATAAGGGTTCCGTTTTTTCCTTTTGAGGTACGGAACCCTAAAAAACAATATTATATAATTACATATTTATTTTGCTGGTCTTGTAATCTGTTCCAAAATCTAACGAGCCGCATACACGGAATTCAAGGCGGGAAATGTGTCATTTATTTATTATTCCTTTTACTGTACTTTAAAATATTGTAATCACCGCGTGAAATGAAAAACACGTCTACATGAATAATCACGAGTGCGACAAACAAAACCCATTACTACGTGCAAAGTAAATGAATTACGTAAGTAAATCTTATTTTTGGAATTGAAACAGTTTCGTAATTGAAGCATTAATTGAATACAATACACAGTACGATAAATTAGGGCAATGATATACGACTGACTGCCTGGATGGTCTGGCAGTAACATTTTTGATTTGATTCAATCAATCATCCGTGTGACGCCGGACTAAGAATAGCGTCACTCCATTTCCTTCCGTGGATGTCGTAGAAGGCGACTAAGGAAATCAATTACCAGGAGACGGGCAGCAGCGTCTTCCTGAGATTCCAACCGCATACTGCGATCGCCAACCCGCCTGCCAAGCGTGGCGCTTACGGCAAAACCCCTCATGTTTATGAAAACCACGAAGGAGGCCTATGTCCTGCAGTGGGCGGCAAACGGCTGATCATGATGATGAATCAATCATCAAAGACACGCCACTTCCTTCTGTCCTCGGCCATCCTCATCCAGCCACTGCCAGTAATCTGCCTCAGATCGAACAATTTGTTTAGATTACAAGCACTTTTTTTATTTATTAAGCCCGCTGTTACTTCTCACCTGTTATCTCGCTCGCACAATTTAACAAAGTGATTGCGACAAAAATTGTATACCTACTTTTGATAAATGTGATCTGAGGGTTTGATAGATAATAAAATTGCGGACAGTCAAGACGTACATTCTTATCCTGTACCTTGTATATGATTGAGAAAATTTGTTTCTAAAATGAGTAATTTTCGAAACGGCTTTTCTTTGAAAAAACTAAGTGCCGTAAAACGGGGTGATTCGAAACTGGAGTAGGAATAGCAACAAAAACTGGAAAATGCATTTTTGCCACCGATTTCCTACTGAACTGACAACTACAGGGACGTCAATTTATTTGTTGCATGCTAGAATTTTAAGATTGTTTTGTATTGCTATTGTAGTTTTAATTTTATGAATAATTTAATGAAACTATGTATTGTCGCTGGATGCGGGCGGCACAAGACTGGGGAGCTTGGAAAACCACGAGGGAGGCCTATCTCCAGCAGTGAGCGTCCCAGGGCTGATGATGATGATCATGATGTATTCCGCATAAATAAATAATCGATTATATCAACGGTGACAAAAAACCATTTTCCACGGTTTGTTTCTATTCATACTGTAGTTTCTAATCACCCCGTTTCACTGTATAGGAAAACAAAAATATGTTTAAAATGCACGCAATTTCATTAACTATCTACTTCATGACAAACACAAAAAATGTTCTTCATTCAATTTTCAAGGACAACATACTTTGTTGTGATGTCCAGTACGCTCAGCATTCGGGTAGAGCGTCAGTATTAGCTTTCGGATGGATTTGACATTACAGTGAAGGTAAGGCGTGACAATAAGGACAATAACTTCCACACAACACAATCACTTGTCCTGGTCCCAAACTAGGATACCCTGTGCTATGGTAACCAGGCACGGACATCTCACACATGGAGATATACCCAGAGTGTGGCCATTTGTACAAATGTACGGCCGGCGGCTTCTAGTGGGAATCGAACCCACGATCTCCATTATGGTAAACAGACGTGGTACCGGTAGACCAACAAGGCATACATACCGATGATGGTCTCCGAGTTGACCAGGGCCGACCGGACGCAGTCCACAGAGGTACCCAGGCTGCAGTAGCCGTGCTGGTCGGGCGGAGACACCTGGAGCGAGCAAAACTTATCGTCATTAGGGGTCACCCATAAATTGTCCTCGTCCACAAATTTCACGATTTTTGGACCCCCTCGTTTGGATGATGGACACATTTTGTGTGACCCCATTCCCCTGGTGTGGCGTCACTTGTTTTAGAAAGTATTATAAATTAAAACAATCAAATTTACAAAAGATCGCGGAAAATTACAAAGTGATAAAAACTTTAAACCTTACAATATAGCGTTGATAATATTTTAATATTTTTTATAATAAAATTTTAAGTTTTCCACTAGAATCGAAGATCTGAGCTGTTATACCGTGATACTGGCATCACGAAACTTGACATATTCCGTCGCACAGACGTATATATCAGTCTTCCCAGGCGCCCGCGACAGCGCACAAGTGATATATCAGTCGTACATTTTTTTGCTCATATTAATAAAACAATAGTCTTAAATATGTATTTTTTACACAATTATGTACCATAGGTTAAGCTTCTCTTTTTTTTCCATTCAATTCAAATATTTTTATTCATTGTAAAAACAGAATGTTTACTTAATGAACGTCAAAGTTGTTAGTTTCACAATTAATGGATTATGTGGAGAAGAAGCTAACAAAGAAACTCCACATTTATTCTTATTAATTTATTCTTGTCTTGGTAGTACGCGCCTTAACCGCTAGTCCAACGAGGCAGTCGAAGTCGAAGATATATTTATGTAGCCCAAATACATCCCACTGCAGAAAACAGGCCTTCTCTCAGAGAGAGAGAGAAAAGGCTTAATGACCACGCGTGCACACCACGGATTGGCAATCAGGCCTTCTCTTAGAGAGAGATAATGGGCTTAATCACCACGCGTGCACACCGCGGATTGGCAATTTCAAGCGCTGAGGTATGTTAGCACCTCAAACATTCAGGTTTCCTCACGAACTTTTTCTTCACATTTAGCGAGTGGTATTGCTACTACAACTTCACAAATGTACGTAACATTAGAAAAAAAAGCCATTGGTACATGCCGGGAATCGAACCCACGACCTCCCGAATGTGAGGCCGGCGTTTTACCGCTCCCCTACCACGGCATTATGTATGTTCAGCGATAATTCTTTACCAAGTTGTCCGATTTCCATAATTCTTCTTTTTTTGTTAGAAACGGATGGTTCCATAATAAGATCTTCTGGGGCCTATTTCATAAAACTACAACTCATGGTTTACTACAATAATTCGATGTTCATTGCAAAGTCGATGAACCCACATATTAACAAAACGACTCTGCTAAGAAATGTACTGCGAATTATCATAATAAACTACGAATTGTATTTTCATGAAACTCGGCCCTAAAGTTGCGTCCATATGAAAATTGGGATCGATGTGAAAATCATCGAACTCTTCGTTTTGGCGCGTATTTTTCTTGAAGTCTTTTATCTTGCGAACCTGGATGAGCGCGATGTTGGGCCGGATGATCTTCCTGTGGAACAGCTTGGGGATGTCCTGCAGGAAGATGGGGATCGCGTCGGAGCGACCCTCGGCGACCGCCTTGCGGACGTTGGCCGCCATAAAGAGGGAACACGACCTGGGGACAAGGAAAATAAATAAGATAACAATATTATTGCATACCGGAAAATTAATAACAGAAACAGCAGTTACAAAAAAAAAGACAATTAAAATGCAGGCAACCTTATATTGTAGAATTTGCCGATATCTTAATAACTTCCACCCAACACAATCACTTGCCCTGGTCCCAAATTAGGATACGCTGTGCTATGGTAACCAGGCAAGGACATCAGAAACGTGGATATCCACGTGGATATACGTTTCCACGTTTGTGATGTCCTTTTGATTATATCTTTTCTTTTCTAACTGCTGTTTTTGTATTTATTTTTCCGACTAAGGCCATTTACACAAATGTACGGCAGTGGGAATCGAACCCACGACCTGGGCCTCGATTCTGTTAGTGCATTGTAGTATAATGACAAGTACACTGTCGGGTCACGTGACGTGTTTTTTCGTACCATTGACGCCTAGAAGGTTTGGTACGTGTGCCCGCGTAGACTTAAAGCAGCCATGAAATGAAAACCGCCATGTTCATGCAGTTGTCATGTTACTACAATGCATTAACAGAATCTAGGCCCTGGTAATCAGGCATGGTAATCAGATGTGATACCGCTAGACCAACGAGGCAGTCAAAAGAAGGCTGTAAACGGCTTAGGAAATATTGAGGTTCAAGGTGAAATAATGTTGAAAGTTACGCGTCTATTGCGCGGTAACTTTTTAACCGACTTAAAAAAAGAGGGTCTCAATTCTTACGACGATCGGCGATGATCAACACGCTAAGAAGAAGAATTCATCGGATTTTATTTTCAATTTTTTTGTATTTTACCCGTTTACTCGAAAACGCGTGGACCGATTTGGAAAATTCTTTTTTTTTTAAAGGGTAGACTTCACAGGTGGTCCGATCTGATGATAGGATCCCAGAGAAATCGAGGGAACTCTTCAAATTTTAAAGGCACTCTGGAAGCGATTTGGGTATTTTTTATATCTAGTGACTCGTGTGTTTGTTGTGTGTTGTGCTTTCTGAAAACACAATTTGGCGGAGTCTTAGTGATATTAACAAAAAATCATAAAAAAAAATGTTTAAATAAAAACCGACTTCAAAACACTACAGCGCAGAGCTAAAAACACAAAAATAATTTAAACGAATATGACCTTTAAATACGATGTAGGTATTGTAGAAATACATTATGGAGTCGGTGCCCAAAATGTATATGCTGCCTCTATATTACGGTATGGTTGTCTGGAAGAAATTACTTTTAGTAATAAGGCCGCCAATTGTACTGTACTATATTACTGTTAAATTCTCATAATGTAATTCCTGGTGTACATACAATAAAGAATATTCTATCTATCTATCTATCTATATTACGCGCACCAAATCCTGAGCGATTCCAATCGTCTAACGGTCAAACTTGTATGGAATTTGACAGTTAGACATTTCTTTTTGGTCTATGGTTCGACGATTGGAATCGCTCAGGATTTGGTGCGCGTAATTAGGCCCCTGGTCTACATTCACATTCATTCATTCATTGCACATTCAGTCTAGGAAAGTAATTAACTAAAATATAGTTTTACATTTTTTATAACTAAAATACCGAGGAAAATAAGACGGTTAATTCCTTTCCTAGACCATTCTCCCCACATTATACTCTTATATTTGTTTGAACGATTAGAAACTCCGCTACGTCAAAGACCTAATCTTGACGTACTTATCGATAAAGAACAAAGGGTTCGATAACCATCTGCAGGCATCTGTGCTCGTGAAACAACACTTGGCTAGGAAGCTAACCTAACCTATATCGAACCCATTGTATTTAAAACAAGTTTGTAAGAAAGTCTTCGAATAAACCGAACAAGAAAAAGAGTCCCCAAGATACAGGCTCGGCCGAGTTTGGGGGCTGTCGTTGAATTCTAGATTTTAAGCAAATTTCTTTTATATCCACGCATCTTAAAGTTCTCTTTCTTTCATTTTATTTTAAGTGATGTATCTAACATCTGTTGGTTGTGTCTAATAAATAAATAAATAAATAAATAAATAACTGTGTAATTGTAAATAAATCTTTCACCTGGTTGTGCAATAAAGTGTTCTCTATCTATCTATCTATCTATATTTTTACTTACTTTACTTTACTACCTAAATCAATTTAAATAAATTGTGAAAAATAAACAGTAAAACTGACTTAAATCAAAGAAAACATTAATTAAAGCGCAAAAAATTACCAAGACTTTATTTTTCTTTATTTCAACGCCATTTGCCGAACAATTTCAGTGGGTCTGACGATGTGTTCTGTGGTCTGACGCCAGCGACTGCGCTGCCCGCTTTTACGCATGTTTCTTGTACTACATTATTATTAAAAATCTTGTAAAATACGTATAAATTAAAAGCAGTTGTGAAATTGAACATTGAAATTGAAAATTGGCACGGTTAGCCAGAGGTCGCGGGTTCAAGTCCCGGCATAGGTGGAATTTTTAGCCTCTAAATAGGTTTTTTTTTAAATTGAACATTGTTTATTATCAATTTGTAGACAAGCTCGTCCAACTTCTATGTTAAAAAAACCTCGCATACCAAGTTAATGAACGTCCACTAATGCAATGCCCAAATAAATAAATTTACATTACAATGAATAATAACTCGCTAACCGTAAAGGAAAACATCGTGAGGAAACCTGAGGCGTGAAGCTATTCACATACCTCAGCGCTTGACATCGCCAATCCGCGGTGGGCAGGCGTGGTGATTAAGCCCGTGCTCTCTCTCTGAGAGAAGGTCTGTGCCCTACAGTGGGACGTATATAGGCTGGTTATGATGAACAAGAAATAATAACAAAATAACTGACCGCCCCCTACAGCTAATTGTTTTTGTTTCTCGTGTTCAATGCACCCATATGACAAGGTCTAATTACTGCTCAATAAACTATCTAGTTGATCTTGGCCTCATAAATTACACATCCATTACACATCCATCCCACTAACGTCTTAAAATGTGACTTTGTCTACATGTTTGTATCTAACTAGGTATACAGGGTGAAAAAAAAACACCCGACCCGAAAGCTACGCATAATCCTACGGGGTACATTAAATTAACCAAATTAAGGCGATTCTTTTTTATGCAAGAATAATTTATTTTAAACGAAATGAAAAATATGTTTGTTAATGAAAACAAACAGTTTATTATTACCATAGAGTATTCATCATCAACCCATTATGTCCCCACCGAGGGGCACGGGTCTCTTCCCTGATGAAGGTATAGGCCATACTCCACCACGGGGGCCAAGTCCGGATTGGCGGAGGCTTGTAGACTAGTGGCTCGTCTACTGTCAGAAGTTGTCAAGCCGCCCTAAGGCCTCTGACTTGGCTTAACGACTGCCATCTATCGACGGCAGCCGGCACCAACAGCTTAACGTGCCTTGCGAAGCACGGAACCGCTCGGAAAAATGCCACTAGCGTTAGGCATAGACGGCGACCCATCCATGCACTGAACGCGCCCTGTGTTGCTTAACCTTCGTGATCGTTTAAGATCACTCAGGCAGCCGGGGCTACGAGCGATTCACCATAGAGTATAATGGCTACCAATCAGCCATTTGACGCCCACTGCAGGACATAGGCCTCCTTCGTGGTTTTCATAATCATGAGGGGTTTTGCCATAATCGCCACGCTTGGCAGGCGGGCTGGCGATCACAGTATGCGGTTGGAATCTCAGGAAGACGCTGCTGCCCGTCTCCAGATAATTGATTTCGTTAGTCACCTTCTACGACAGCCACGGAAGGAAATGGAGTAACGCTATTCTTAATCCGGCGCCACACGGACAACGCTACCATTATTTTTATTTTTTAATTATTGATGTAAGCATGTTTGTTTGTGGCAATAAATCATTCGTTCATTCATTCATTCAATAGAAACTATTTACTACAGACTACAATTTTGCTGGGAAATCAATATTGAGCCATTTACCAGTGTCTGTCTGTGAGATTGATTTATCAGAAGTTTATAGTTGTTTATATTACTCTGACGAATAAACAAAACGGATTTGAATGACGTTTCGTGCTGGATTATGCCGGGTTTCCACTCAGATTAAATTAAACTGGGGGTTTTCCCATTCTTAATACAAGAATTCAACATATCTGTTTAGTTTCCCTAATTAATTTAATCTGTGGTTAACGGTGCTGGTGGTGCAATTACGTAATACTTTAAATAATCAAGTAATTATGTTAAGTTATCATTGTACTACGGTTTGTTTTCCTTAATAAATAAAAAAAAACTCTTAATGCAAAAATAGCCATTTTAGCTCACTTGGTCGTTATCTAGACGAGACTCTATAGCAACTCGTATCGTGTACACCACAGAACATCTGCCCCTATATTACGCTCACCAAATCCTGAGTGATTCCAATCGTTTAACTGTCAAATTAGTATGGAATTTGACAGTTAGACGATTGGAATCGCTCAGGATTTGGTGAGCGTAATTAGGCCACTGTTCTCACCGGCGGTCTTAGGCTGACATTCAGAGACGAAAACTAAGCAAAGACTGATCTCAGAAATGTCAAAATCACGTACTTAAAATTATTTCGTATTCAGAATCGAATCTAAGCAAGTTGAGAATGAAATCAATATCGTGACTTTACCTGAACTTAGAACTGTCATTCAGCCAGCCAAACTTCTAGGGAAAATATTGGAAAACGTCAAACGATCACAGACGACTCCAAACTTCATTTCACTGATGTGCTTTTTATTTCGCTCCCACCTAGATAAATCTGCATGATGTTGTCCTGCTTTCATGTAGAGATGAGAAAAACCGAAAAAACCGGTAAGAATTTCACCACTAGAAAATAAGAGACAACATAGATGATTTTCATAAGACTGCTCTTAGCTAAGATGTCGCTAAGCATCGACTGTGAATACGAAAAACCCGGCACTTTACTAAGTACGACTTTAGTATACTTTGCTAAGACTGCTCTAAGAGTGAACTTAGGATTTGTCTCTGAATGTCAGCCTTTAGTACACTGATAAAATAGCTAATTTTGTACTAAGATCGCCGGTGTGTAGAATATGATTCACATAGCTTCCGAGCAGCTAAAATAGGTCACTTCGTCCAAGCGTGACAAAAACGGCTAGAATAAAAAACATTTTTCACTTTTTACTCGAACGAACGAAGTCGCGGATACAGTTAAATGCCACGGAAAGTAAAATAAAATGACCGCTTCATAATTTATTGTTAACTTCTAATGAGTTTTACGCACTGATAATAAGGTCTATAGTAAATAGAATCTTGTGGATCTACTGACCTCATAGAGGCAAATAACTTCGCGAATTGATAAGGAAAGGCGTAGTACGTTAGTGAACTAACTAGCGAACCGATGGTTATTTTTGTTCGATACTCGCGCTTATGCTACGTAAGTAAGAGCTACTATTGGGTGAAGTCAACCCAAGGACTTTGGGGTAATCATCCTATAGTCCATCATAGCTGTGTATCGTAAGTAACGTGCAAACAAAACAAACAGCTGTTTCATACGTTTTGACTGACTTTAAAAAAGGAGGATTTTATGATAATCTCTATGCTTGTCATGCAGCTGGCATCGAATCCAAACTATACTTCGAGAATATATCCAGTAGTACGATGTCATGTTCATTTAAATTATTTATATTTTTAGCGTTCCGTACCCGAAGGGTGCCAAATGGGACCCTATTACTAAGACTTCACTGTCCGTCTGTCTGTCTGTCTGTCACCAGGCTGTATCTCATGAACCGTGATAGCTAGACAGTTGAAATTTTCACAGATGATGTAGGTATTTCTGTTGCCCCTATAACAACAAATACTAAAAACAGAATAAAACTAATCTTTAAGTGGGGGGGCCTAAAACAAACGTGATTTTTCGCCGTTTTTTCTCGATCTTTGTGTCTAATGTTGTATAGATAATGGTACGGAAGACTTCGTGCACGAGTCCGACTCGCACTTGGCCGGTTTTAGGGCTGCAGTGACTTGAACTGTGTATTTAACAAAAAAACTTTTATCTAAAAATTGTTTGTGTTTATTACCCTGCAAGTATTGTAGTTTATTGTTATTTGTAGCATGTCATACTGAAGGTTGATTATGCAATTTATATCTTTGAATTGCTTATTATCTTCGGGCCTACAAATACTTTGATACAGCTAACGAACTCACAGAACGAACCTATACAGCAACTGAACTCGTGAGGTAACACCTAGCATTTATACACTATCAGATGTCATTGTCGTATCCTGAGCGCATTTTTTGATAACAGCCTAGGTGGGCGACAGAAAACATAAGATAGATAAAACTTGAAAGTCGAGAATGTCAAAAGAATGATTAAACCGAATGGGTTAGTTACAAAAAACGTAAACAATTAATTACACAATGTTTGGTATCTGCTCAAACTCTTTGGAATGTTTCCGCTTTTCTTCAGTAACCTATGTTGGTTTCTGGACGTGTTGCTGGAAAAGGCCGTGATTGGTCGCACTCTAGTTGGTCATGGCAGTCCACTGAAGGAAGTAACGACGTTCGTTTGCTCCGTTTGAAATAATCTCTATTTATTGATGTTTATTCGAAATATCCAGTTATTGAACTTTACGAGTGAGGAGAAGTGAATTCTTGTGGCTACAAACGTTTTGTGATAAACCTATGGACGTTCCATCAACCCTAGTGCCGTGCATCTGGATTGAGCTGGTTTGACGATTTAGAGCTGGCCGGGGAGCTGTAAGGTGAGTGGAGGCTTCTTCTGAGTTCAAGGGCAGATATTAAATGTATCCTATCATAATTCTAATAGGGAGTTTTTCCCCCACACACAATAAGCGGGCCTTATTTCATAGAACTATTTTATACTATGACAATTCAATGTACATTGAACAGCCGATTAACCCACAAAACTGGAAAGAGTGTTACAAACTGTACATCGAATTGTCAAAATATACGTGGCCCAGGGCCCCGTTTCATAGAATTACAATTCACGATTTACTATGGCAATACCACGTATCATCATCATCATCATTCAGCCACAAGAAGTCCACTGCTGGACATAGGCCTCCTCCATGGATTTCCAAAAAGACCGGTTGGAAGCGGCCTGCATCCAGCACCTTCCTGCCACTTGGATGAGGTCATCTGTCCATCTTGTGGCTGGTCGTCCTACGCTGCGCTTGCCGATATGTGGTCTCCATTCGAGAACTTTTCGGCCCCCTGGGCCATCAGTTCTGCGTGCTATGTGCCCCGCCCACTGCCACTTCAACTTACTAATCCGCTAGGCTATGTCGACGACATTCGTTCGTCTACGGATCTCATCATTTCTGATTCGATCTCGTAGAGAAATTCCGAGCATAGCCCTTTCCATAGCTCGTTGCGTGACATTGAGCCTTCTTATGAGGCCCATAGTGAGAGACCACGTTTCAGTGCCATAAGTCATCACTGGTAACACACAATGGTTGTATAATTTTGTCTTCAGCGATTGAGGTACGAAAAGACTTGTCTTAGTTTCCCGAATGCTGCCCAGCCGAGTTGGATTCGACGATTGACTTCTTTCACGAAGTTGGACCGGCCTTGTTGGACTGTTTGTCCTAAGTAGACGTATTCGTCTACAACTTCGAGAGTAGAGTTCCCCAATGTTATTGGGGTGGGCACAACACGGGCATTTGACATGACCTCCGTTTTGTCAATGTTCATTTTAAAGCCCTACACGTTGGGAAACTCGACTGAGGTCTTCGAGCATTATGCCGAGGTCTTCCATCGTTTCTGCCATGACTACTATATCGTCGGCAAATCGAAGGTGCGTGATGTACTCGCCATTGATATTGATGCCGCGTCTCCGCCATTCCAGAAGCTTGAAGGCATCTTCCAGTGCGTTCGTGGACAGTTTCGGAGATAACGTCTCCCTGTCTCACACCTCTTCGCAATGGAATTGCCTCCGAATTCTGCTCTTGTACTCGGATCGACATGGTGGCGCTGTTGTACAAGCACTTCAGCACCTCGATATACCGATAGTCAATACGGCAACGCTGGAGAGACTCTAGCACTGCCCATGTCTCGATCGAATTGAAGGCTTTCTCATAATCCACAAACGTTAAGCAGAATGGCAAATATACTCCTCAGTCTTCTGTATAATTTGCCGCAGCGTGTGGATGTGGTCTATGGTACTAAAGCCCTTTCGGAAACCGGCTTGTTCGGGAGGCTAGAAGTCATCAAACCTGCGTTCGAGACGATTCGTGAGGACCCTCGAAAACAGCTTATAAACATTAATGTCGGGTCAGTTTGGCTCTGGGATCTTTGTTCAAACTGCTAACAGGTTTTGCGACTGAGGTGTATAGCAGTCCGTAGAAACTCTCAATCTCCCTCAGCACCTCTGATTTGGTCGACGCTATACTGCCGTCCTCTCTCTTCAGCTTCGTCAGCTGGCTTTGCCCAATACACAAATCTTTTGCGAACACTTTGGAGCCCTTGTTCCGCTCTATAGTCTCTTTAATACGTTCGGTATTAAAGGACCGAATATCGTGCCGCATAGACTGCGAGATGTGTCTATTGAGCTGCCTATATGACTCAGCATCCTCGGAGGACTGCAGTTGCAACGCGCAACGTTTAGCCATGAGGTCGAGAGTATAGTTTGAGAGCTTTTGTGGTCTACTCGTACGGTTGGGTCTATAGAACCTCGAGCCCACTGTACGAACAGTTTCTACAAACCTGTTATTGATCTCGTCCACCGATGCGGCGCTCTCCAGGCACTCGAAGCGATTTGACAATGCGAGTTGAAAGTTCTCGGGGTTTTGGATATGGGCACGAGTAGTCGGAGCGTGGACTTCATGAGACAAGACCTCTCAAGTTTGACATTGATATTCAATGTGCCTCTTACTATTCGGTGATCGCTTCCGGTTTTCACCATGTTGATCACAGAGACGTCATTGAATATTTGTCTCTTGGAGGTCAGGATGAAGTCTATCTCGTTTCTCGTGGAACCATCGGGACTCAACCAGGTCCATTTCCTGTGAGGTGGCTTCTGAAAGAAAGAGTTCATCATAAAGAATGCCTCTTCCTCCAGGAAGTCTGCCAAACTTTGTCCTCTCGGGTTCCGTTGCCCATGACCAAATTGCCCCACTCTCATCTCACCTTCGCTTCTTGTGCCCAGCTTCGCATTGGAAGTCCCCCATAACCACATTAAAATAGGTCTCCGAGGTATGTATGGCCCTACTAATGTCCTCATACATCGCCTCTACCTCCTCATCGGAGTGTGACGAGGTCGGTGCGTATACCTGAATGACCTTCAGCGAATATCTCTTAGATATTCTGAGTATTAGGTACACTACCCTGCTCGACACACTGTTGATGGCCAAAATGTTACTTACGAGGGACTTGTGGACGAGAAACCCGACACCACCCTGGGACTGTTGCTCGCCCTCCCGGTAGTAGAGCAGGTTACCGGATTTCAGGGTTATCGTGTCCTCGCCCTCGCGACGGACTTCAGATAACCCAAGGATATCCCAGTGTAACCTACCCATTTCCTCTTCCAGCTCAATTAGCTTTTCGTCTGTCCTCAATGTGCGAATGTTGTGTGTTACCAGGGCCAGTCGTTTTCGTTGTTGGGGGTGGTAGCCGGATCTCTGGCGGAGATTCTTAGCACCCCTTACTCCGCCGTTACCGTGGCCGCTACCGTGGTTTTCTGGTTTACTGCCATGAGGGTATTTGCCATACTCGCCACGCTTGGCATGCGGGTTGGCGAGCACGACTTGCATTTATATTCTGTGCGTTAATCGGCGCTGCAATACGACGTGTATTGCAGCGCCGATTAACGCACAGACTATAAAGTAGGAGCGTTACCCGTCCGTCGCCGTTTAGTACAATAATTAGGAGACCAATTGTACTAATCAGCTACGCAATGAACATCGAATTATGAATTGTAGTTTTATGAAACGTAATAATTAATAATGTAAGTCTGGTCTAGCTTGGTTAAAAAGGTGTTAAAATACTAAAACCTACGCATTCTATTAGTTTTCTAAAAGAAAGTTAAAACATTTTGATAAGGTTCCCTGGAGAACAATATTCGGTATATGATACTAGATATTATGTATTTCTGCAAAATGCAACAAACAAGAACTTTCTGAAGGTCGAATGCAAAGAACAATTTCCAGCCATCAGAAGTGGGATTCTCAATACTCACATGAAGGTTACTTTGCTTCATCATCATCATCATCAGCCACTCGACGCCCACTGCAGGGCACAGGTGAGTATCGCTTGGTGCTCTATATTTACGAGAAGACTGGATTATTCCAATAGCAATTCCCATTCATCAGAAGTGGGATTCTCAATACTCACCTGAATGTAACATGGCTTGGCGCGAAGCTCATTCCCCTCTATCTTACATTTCTCCATCTATCTATGTGAGAAGGCTTTGAAAAAGAAGAGAAAACAATTTTGTATAACTTTCTGGATTACCGCAAAAGTGGGATTCTCAATACTTACCTGAAGTTTACCTTGCTTAGTGCAGCTGATCCATTTCTATCTTACAATCCTTTCTCTATCTTTGAGCGAAGGCTTAGAGATAAGAAAAAGTTGGAAAGACAATCAAGTACTAGAACTTTTTGATGTTTGCCAATTGCAATTCGACTCATCAGAAGTGGGATTCTACTACCCCGTTTCCCGAACTAACAATCTGTGCGAGAAATCTGGTGTTAACAAGTCCACGCCTCACCTGAATATGTCCTTGCACTCAGGCTCAGTGTATGGCGCGTCCATCTCGGTGTGCATATGGACCACCTTGATCCCGCGCAGCGAGTTGGCCTTTCCCACCTCCGTCATGGAGCGCAGGAGGTGGACGGGCGTGGCCGCGGCGCCTTGGGCGAAGACCGTTTGGCCTGAAAGGAGAGCGGTTGGTTCATACCGGTGACCACGGCAACTGCAACGTTGCCGAAACGTCGGGAATTAAGGTTTCAATTTACCTAATAAGTAATCTTTATTAGACCCGTTAAATGAATGAATGAATAAATAACCATTTATTGCCAAGATCAAAGAAAAAAAAAGAAGTACAACTAGAAATTCACGTCTTTACCTTGTAATGTATTACGTAAAGTGGCATTGAAGTGCATGCAAAAAATAAAAAAAAAAACACTAACTATTTATATTTATGTTATGACGAATTGACTTGACGAACGAACTTTGTCTCTGGTTTTGTCAGGAATTCCCGTCCAGGGAAACTGGAAACCCGCGTCGATTTCTAAGATTAAGCACATTTAATTTTATTTTTAGGTTTTCGAACCGGCAGTGTGTAAATAGGCCCGGCCCTATAATGCCTAAGACGTCTGCCTGTATTTCTGACAGGTCTTTATTTCGTAAACCGCAATAATTAGCTAGTTGGAATTTTCACAGAACATGTGTTATGGCAAATTGCAAAAAGAACGATAAAACAAAGTAAGACCCCCATAAATGCACGGTTTTCATTTATCTTAAAAACGATAATAGATGCTTATGACAAACTTGGTGCAATTACAGTGCAGTCCCTGTAGTATAGCAACAAATATAAAAATTGGCCAAGTGTGAGTCGGTCTCCAGCTAAGGGTCCCAGAAAACACACTTTTGCTAAATAACTAAAGACAAATAAGGGTATATTATTTTGTATGAAACTCTCGTCGGTGAGTCCGACCCACATTTGGCTGGCTTTTTTTCTATTTTTTTTTCGGCGTGCTTGAATACTAAGAAATGCTCAAGAAGTAAAAGAAGTTTTTCAGCTCTGATCTGGGGTACAGGCGTGAGTTTATTTGTATGTGGTGATTTTTTTTTTTACATAGTAAGATGTGACTGACGTGTAAGAATGTACCTACAGAATTTTCATCATTTTGGTTTGTGCAAATTTTTATTGAGTAAAGTACCTATGTAGCTTGTTATTGTTGCTCTTAATAATAAATTTATTTACGTCATTAACAATATGTACGTACGTCACTCGCAAGTAATAATCTCTCTTTATCACTCTTGTAAAAATATGGGAGCAATAATGCTTGTTGACAACTGAGTGATACATTGACCCTGGATCTTATTTTGGGACAAATCCTTACTAATATATATCATAAACGCGAAAGTTTGTATGTATGGATGGATGTTTGCTACTCTTTCACGCTAAAACGGCTGAACGGATCCGGATGAAATTTTGCACAGAGATAGATTATAGTCTGGATTAGCACATAGGCTATTTTTATCCCGGAAACACATCAAAATTACCACGCGAACGAAGTCGCGGGCAACAGCTAGTATTATTTTATTTTACTGTTGTAAAATATTTAGAGACAATATTTTGAAAGTATTTTTGTGTAAGATACACAGATTTAGTTTTTCCACCGAGTTAGAGATTTACAGGTCTCAGAGAATGCAAACAATCAAATTACTCTAATAAAAAACTTATTGAATTTCCATTCGGTTCTACATTTAAAAACTTAATATGGGTAGTAGAAGATAATGATAATGATAATAACTTCCACACAATACAATCACTTGACCTGGTCCCAAACTAGGATACCCTGTACTATGGTAATCAGGAAAGGACATTACAAACATGAAAGTACACCCAGACTGAGGCCATTTGTACAAATGTACAGCAGCCCCCAGTGGGAATCGAACCCACAACCTTTGTTTTGGTAGCTAAGCGGCTTAACGGCTAGACGAAAGAGGCAGTCGAATATTTTGCACCACATACTGAAATTGCTTATCGGCAAGAAGTCGGCAAGTGATATTATTAAAAGTATTAGTTGTAGACAAAAATCTTTATCACAATAATTATTCCAGGATCTTCGCTAAGACAAGTGCATTTTAAGATGTTTGAAATCTTGATTGCAGATTGGCTTGATGAACTGTTGATTTATTGATTCAATTCATAGCATCTAGCTCAAGACCTTAGTTAGGTCTTCCATATTTTCGAGACTTCCAACAGCAACATTCAAAAACACACAAGCTTCAAGTTGATGTGATTACAGTGCAATCCCTATAGAATGACAAATAATAAAATACCAGCAACTATGCATAACAAAACACATTTTTGATAAAGACTAAATATTATATTATATTATGTGGCTCTTCCACCACCCTCAGTATAAATGATACATATTATTTATATTATTTTTTGTCGCTGGATGCAGGTGGCACAAGACCGGGAAGCTTGGAAAACCATGTTCCATGTCCGACTCATACTAGGCTGGTTTTCTTTACATGTATTTTTTTCGCAACAAGAGGTCTAAATAGGTTTTTAAAACAAGGGGTCTGATTATGCTATTTTTTATGTTTTTGGGTGTCTGGTTTGGGATGCAGACATAATCAGGAAATAATCGAAATATAATATGATATACCTCGTCATAACTGCAATAATGAGAAGACTGGCACTGAGATAAAACAATGACCTAATCAAGGTCTTCAAGTATTTAAATACAAAAAAATAAAGCCAGTTACATAAAACTTGTCTATAAATTATTCAGTTAGTGATTACTTCTCGAAATAGCATCAAGTCAACCCAAACAACTCTATTTATAAATTCATCCTAAAAATCCGAGTGAATCGAAATCCACTGATCGTAAAAAAAATGTACGCGACCGCATACTTTAGTTCCTACGCTATAAAGGTCACTATTCTTATATGCAAATGATTCATATTATCGAACTTTGGACCACGTAACCAACGATACTTGGTAAATAATTGATGTGTTCCCTCCGTTCAATAGTCGCAGATAAATGCATACCAACTTATCTTGATTAGCAAGTGTAGACGGACAGATCATAACTTACCAGACTTGAGGGTTGCTTCGAAGGCTTTATCGGCAGTTGTGAATTCTGGTTTCCTGTCCAAAGGCTGAGAAAGCTCCTGGGTGTATGTAAAATAAGTTCTACTCGATTTATTGTACAACGCGGCACTCAACCGCCCAAGATTACGGGCGGCTAAATGAGGGACCATTGCGCCTATGGAAGACATTTTGTTACTAACTGAAGGCCGACAGCGGGTAATTTAATTATGTTACGATCGAGCAACAAAGCAAATCACTTTGGATGGATTTCTATAAAATAATTCGGAAAAACAACAGCACACCCGGCGCTGTAGCTGAATTTTCTGAATGAATGAATTGAACGGATGACGGAGCTGTCAAAAATAATTAAAAAAATAAAAGATTGAATGATTGAAATTGAATGAAAAATTGAATGAATGTGGTCGAAAGGGATGCTACTATCCATTATGTATCTATCGATTCTTGTTATCAAATCGAAATAATAGTACCAAATTTTCGATTTGCTTCTTCAATAATATGTAAAAGTACCTAGTAGCGACAATTAAAACGATATGTACAAGTGATTTCAACAAGCAAAAGTGTTAGGTATTTATGTAAATTATTTTTGTTAGTATTAGTTTTAATTATTAGTTGTATAGTTATTATTAATCAATTTCTATTTAAATAAAATAAATTACACAAGAGAAAAAATTCTCAATTGGTTTATTTAAATAGAAATTGATTAATAATAACTATACAACTAATAATTAAAACTAATACTAATAAACATAATTTATAATTAAGTAATTTACATATTTTACAGGTAAAAAACTTGCCCCAGGTCGGTGTCCCGCAGCAGGGAGCCCAGGATGCTGGCAACATTCCCCCTTTGGACGGCCAGACTTATTCTCTGGCCGAGGTATGTGCCAGCCCTCCGGTCTCCCGTGGCGTCGATGAGGCGCGTCGACAGCTCTTTAAAGAGCGAACGCGCCTCTGGGCCCCACGGTCCCAGTGTCTCGACCCCCAAACGGCGAGAATATGTATTGGTTACCCAATATTGCATATTTCCGCCGTTTGAGGCTCTCCGCTGCGCCGGCCGCCGAGCCAGCCGCCATTCCACTCTGAGAAACATGAGAAGGCGCTAGCGTGTCGACGCAGGTTGAGTCCCATACCAGCGGTCGCCCAGGGTATTGACGTCATTCCGTCGGGCCTCTTTCCATCATCGCGAAATATTCCCGGAGGTTCTAGCATTGCTGGAACTCCGGATGTGGCGAGAGCCCTTCGGATGACGTCATTTAGGGCTGCGTGCCTCGGTAAACGGCCAGCACTCCGTTGACAGGATAGCCCATTATGACTCATATGGTCGACGTCAGCGCCGCAGGGGCACCGATGGGGCACAGTGACAGCGCAACCCAGACGCAGTCCCACAGCAGTGCTGAAAGAGATGTAGTCCATGAGTGTGCTAATTGCTACTGATGGATGTGCCTGTAACCAATAACCAGACTCATGCTCTGAGACAGCAAGGAGGCGGGCTCGCTCTGCGTCGCTCTAGATTCTACTAGCTGTTTTTGCGTCAGCTCACATAGCGGCCCGTCCCACTGTCTCTGGACTGACGGGTCCTTCGGTGGGTTAGTGGACGGGCAAGCCAGTCTCCATGCCTGCTTGGCTTCCCCAGAGCATGAGACCTGAATCGTGCCCAGCGATGAGTAGATAATTTGCTTATACAAGGCCTCGATGCTGTGGACGGAAGACAAGAAGGCAGGCAGTGCCACGCTTGTCACTTTTCTGACTCCGAGGCCTCCTAACCTAATTGGGAGGGAGGCCTGGAGCCAGGCACGTTGGGAAATGGGACAATTTAAAATTTCAATTAGGGCCAGATGAATCATGGAGTCTATAGGCCCCAAGAGCGCCACCTGGCTAAACAGCGGACTACACCTTAGGTAATACTATGTGAATTTTGGTATAAACAGACAGAAGCGGTTAATTTGAAAGGCCATGTGGGTGTTAATTTGGCTAAGGTGCGGAATGGTATCGAAAAATTTGTTTTTTTGACTATCCAGAAATTGAGGGAAAGCTTCCTCAAGGACTGGCGCCCCTAGGAGATGCAGGTTCTCATTATTTAATATTTTTAAATTTGGTTCCAATCTGTTAAATTCCTGAATAGGGTTTTCTGAATTTATGTGGTCAAAAGGGTATAATTCGCATTTGCTGTAATTTAGTTCCAAGCCTATTAATTTAAATTTTTCCGAGAGTGTTATTAGATCCTTTTGTACTTCTTTTGAATCCCCTCCCAGGGTGCCGTCATCGAGGTACCAGATGTTTCATTTTGATTTCAAGGTTTTTATTTTGTGGATAGCCAGGCTGAAAATGGCGGGCCCGAGTGGGCCGCCCTGCTGGCAGCCTACAGCAGACTCGAGGGCGTGATCCTTGTATACTAAGTTAGATGGGCAGCTGTAGGATTGCCACATGTAAGGATAAATTTCAGGTATTATTTCTTTTATCTCTGCCAGCATTGCGCCCCTGTCCACCGAGTTGAAGGCATTTTTAACGTCCACCTTCAACAACACCTCACCTCCTCTCTACTTGATGTAAGTCCGCACAGCGTGCACCGCTGCCTCGCATCCTCCTTTTGACCCAAAACCAAGTTGGGTTGGCTGTAGTATTATTTGAAGACTTGGGAGGATGCCGCGGCAGCAGAACTTTGACGCTATGTGGCGTATTGTCGCCCCCACTGCTACTGGGCGAATGCCTCCGTCTTTTTTTTAAGGCACAAAGGTTCGCCCCGTACAGCAGCGGGGTCACCACTGGGTTAACCCTTCCAGCCAGCATTCTCAATTTAACTTTTTTTTTCATACAATTATGAAATTTCACGCAGTCAATTTGAAAATATAGGTTTTGCATTAAATAGCCATGTGTTGCATTGTGAGAACAGATCTCTAATACAGAGTGATGAGTCAATATGAGATTTTTTAATGATAAGTAAAGGTACAGTACAGGGGCCTGATTACGCGCACCAAATCCTGAGCGATTCCAATCGTCTAACTGTCAAATTCCATACTAATTTGACAGTTACACGATTGGAATCGCTCAGGATTTAGTGTGCGTAATATAGGGGCAGATCTATGTAATGAATAATATGAATACTTACGTAGAGTTACTCAGAAAGTGTAATAAATTAACTAAGTGCACTTACGTTGATGAGATATAGCAGGGCTTTCCAATCTCTGCATAAACACAGAGGTTTTTAGAATAGTTGAATAACGGAGGAATACCTACCTATTTATGGTTTCATCACCATCATCATCAGCCATTTGACGCCTACTGCAGGACATAGGCCTCCATCATGGTTTTTAACCATAAATGGTTTTGTCATTGCCCTCTATGGATTAATAAAATAGTAATCGGTTTATTGGTCAAAAGGCTGTTGGTTGAAGTAGGGGTGGGCAACGCGGCGGTACGCTGATGATGATTGATTATACCTAATAATGATCGTGAAAATGGATTTGGAAAATGGGATTTGTCGCTTGTTGGCACGGATGTGATGAGTTTAAAGCGTTTGTCTGATAAAATACTATTAGCTTATATTACACGAGGTTAGGTATCTGGCAATTTTTAATGTAAGCCGCAAGTTTCCCTAAAACATAAATAAATAAATATCATATATATGTAAACCAAAGATTTAAAAAAGAAGCGAGTTGCCATTAGAACATTGTTCCGATTCCTACCATAGACAATAATCTATCGCCTTGTGATGAAGGGTCACGTGACGGCACGTGAAGAACCATAGACAATCCTTCCATTCGTCAATTTTCGGGCGAGAAGGCAAGGCAGCGCAGTTTTGTTAATTTATTGTGCAGACTGCCATAAAAGCAGAAAAATGGCCCAAAACCTAACTCCCGGTCAGGCCCGCAAGGAACATGTCTTGGCCGTTTCCCGGGACTATATTTCACAGCCCCGCATCAGTAAGTACACCGATTTTATAATCCCAGTTTGTGTTTCGTAGGACTTGGGAACGTCATCCCTACTGTCAGAGTATTTTATCGATTTAGCTTTGTCTTCACGAAATATCGGCTCTGATTTACTTCTTAGTTCTTCTTCTCAAGGAGAAGCCCGTTATTTGTTACGTGGTTTATTTGCGTTCCTAATGAAATAATATACCGTAATCATAGTTTCCCGATTCTTGATGAGATGTCTTATCTTTTGCGGAAGATGTATCTATGTACCTAAAAGATTGCCCAGTTAGATCTCTTTGCACTATTGTTCCAATTATTTATCACACTAGAACCTATTCTATGCAATAAACTAAAAATGATTGAGGTTTGACTGCTCAAAATGAAAAAACTTGAAGTAGACTAGCACATCACATTTCTTCTTCAACCAAAGCACATATCTTAGCTGTATATGGTTAATCTTCAAAGTACCTAATTCCCATGATTAAGATTGTGGTGCACAGTCAACCGGCTCACCAGTTTAGAACTCAGTGCCAAGATCAGAAAAACAGTTCATTTATGTACAAGTTTTATTCATGCTGAATAAATGTTCACTGGCACGATGAAAATTATAATATACAGAAGGAGTTAGCACTGACTAACCGAAATAACTTAATTTAACTAAAACTGCAGCATCTGCTTGAAAATTAACATTTAAAACCAATATAATCGGAACCTATCAAATCACCAATGTTCTTTTGACTGACAAAAAAGAAACTATTTTCTAAATGTAACTTTTTTCCTTCCCGGCTACTCCACCATGTATAGCCTGCCAGCTACGCTTGGCGTTCGCAGGTTCGAACAATGTGGATCGACCCTGCGCGCGCCGGACTGCCGTCTGTGAATGTGGTGCACAGTCAACCCCACAAGATTATAAATATGAGATAATCAAATATGCCTTACATAAGTTGCCCTGGAATATAAGGTTTTGCAGTGTGTCCTTGGAATCATATGATTTGTTTCCCTTGAAACTCAAATTTTGTAAAGCTATTGGGTTAAACTGGAAACTTAGCTCAGAGACAATCGTGAGCTACTACTTACACATATATTTTACTAAATAAGGCAGGAAGTTCAGTCTTGTATTGATTTTCTTGCATAATAAGTGTTGACCTAAAATTTTATCTTTGAGTGCATGAGTTGAATCTAAGAATTCAAATTTAGCCTGTACCAACTCTTTGATTGTAAATAATTACTGTGAGACTTCTGCTGTAATCCTAGAGAAATTATTTTTTGTAAAGATTATAATAACAATAATATAAGTCTTGACAGAATTTACAAATTTTTACTTAAGTAAATACTATATACTAATTTTAAAGTGGTCATATCTTATATTACCATGACCCTAGCACTGAAACTCGTCAAGTTGTCTCTCGACGTAGGCCTTCTCCATGTTTTCCACGTCCCCCCATCCATTGCTGCTCTTCTGAAGTTCTGTGACAGATCATCCTCCCATCGTTTTCGTGGTCTTCCTCTCCTCCTGTTCCAGTCTTTTGGGCCATATTCTATTATTTTTTAGTCCATTTCTCTGTTTTATCTCTCAGTACATGTCCTGTCCACCTCCACTTTAACTCTCTTTCTTTGGTGATGATGTCAGCAATCTTAGTTATTTCTGCTATATCACTCATCCTTTGTTTGTCATTTATTCTAATATTCAAGATACTTCTTTGCATTGAGTTTTGACATACTTGAAGTTTGTGTTCTAATGATTTGGTGAGGGACCAGGTTTGGCATCCATTATCAGCCAGTTATGATGATATTCTCTTATATATACAAATATATAGAGCGAATTGAGTGGAAGGGCCAGTAAAGGTCGTCCCAGGCGGACATACTTAGACCAAATAGGGGATTTATTAGCAAGGGGTATGGTAAAACGTCCCCTAAACTGGCGTGTGTGCATGCAACGAATAATGAATGTTGAGGAAGCAAAAGTGATCTGTCAGGATCATGGCAAGTGGCAGTCCGTGGTCTCTGTCTACCCCTCTGGGATACAGGCGTGAGTTTATGTATGTTTATGTACCTTTAATCAAGGTAGAATAAAGTTTGTCTCGCACTTCTTTTCAACTGGCTGCTTCAGTTGAAAAAAAGTGAAAAGATCCATCTCACCAAGAGATACTAATTAAAGTAACAACTACTTTCGTTTTCTTAGTTTGTGAACTTGTAGTAAGCAATACTGCTCGCAAACGGTGAAAAAAGTCATGGTGAGAAAATCTAACTCAGCTCTGGAAATGGCCAGTATGTGGTGGGCACACCTGGTGTCTATGCCCATTCTCTCTCTCCAGGAGAAGGCCTGTGGCCTACAGTGGGATGTACATAGGCCGTATCACTAATAACAATGTCACTGATGCAAAACTAAGATGTACAGTTTTCTTATATTTCTATACTTGGCACAATTTTTCACAACTTACTGATTTGGCCACATTCACACCTAAATTGAAATACATTATCCTGAAGGAAGGCTTTGCATAATAAAATTTACAACGGTTAGACCTAGACAAAACAAGTAATCAGGTGTCGCCAATAAATTATTTATATTTTACAAACATGCGCCATTCTTTATGTTAACATATATGAAGGTTTCCACAACACAAGCTTGACCTAGCATGACGACCACAGTAAACTGTCTGTGTATGTAACCGATTTTATTAATAAAGAACTTTTTACTTTAATTGATCAATCAATCACTCGAGCCACATCCAGATTATGCTTACATTTCAAGTGTAGTATTTATTTGTAGTGTATAATATTTAGTTGCTGTATTTATAGTCATGTCTATTGCCTATTAAAACAGGTAATACAACAACTAAAAGAATACTATAACACAACATAATCAATCTGCCAGACAGAAAGTGAATTCGGCAGCAAAGGCAATTTAGGAGGATGGAGGCCGATGGACCTCACTCTGCACCGATCACGAACTACAGAGAAGCAGTAGAAGGCTAAACAGTTTGCTTATTGTAGTTAGAAGGCTACAGATCGCAAAAGTGCACCAAATAACTATTAGTGATAAAAAAAAAAACTAAAAATTAAAAGGAGGTTTTGCCATACGAAGTCTGACCCTTGTGCTTATTCCTTGCAGCCTACAAAACGGTATCAGGAGTGAACGGTCCCCTGGTCATCTTCGACGAGGTCAAGTTCCCCAAGTTCTATGAGATCGTGCAGCTAAAGCTCGCCGATGGCACCATCCGCTCCGGACAGGTAAGTTTGTTTCATGAAAACATCTGTAATTTTATTATTATTTATTAATACACCAGCAGCTTTAAGCTGATGCGTGTATATAACTTTCGGGCACTCATATAATGTTTATCAAGTCTGTTTTAATTTTAAATTTGATTCTGCACTAAGCTTTTAGAAAGAGTTGATCAGATATAGAGAGATAACTTATGTGTCAGTGCTTCCCTCTGGCAGTGCCAGACGCGCATATCCATATCAAACTCGCGTTTGACGTCATTCGCCGTAAAACGAATCCCAAATTCCGATCTCTGTATATCACTGACAGCAAATGTCATAAAAAATCTGGTGGATTCTTTAATGATCACCTTCCTTGCGTGCAATAACTAATGCTTTATGACATTTATTCTCAAAGGTGCTGGAAGTCAGCGGCAACAAAGCCGTGGTGCAAGTGTTCGAGGGAACCTCGGGCATTGACGCTAAGAACACTGTTTGCGAATTCACCGGTGACATTCTGCGTACACCGGTGTCTGAGGACATGTTGGGTGAGTCTTAACTCTGTGTCTGATTCGTTACAGATCAAAATGCAATAGTAAAAATTTAATCCCAGTGCTGTTTCTGATGCATAAGGTAAGATCATTCAAACTTAGGTTATATCAGAAGTGGGAGCCTCAGAGCTTTCCACATTAGTTCTTTGCTCTTCCGTTTATTGTATGTTCCCCTTTTGGGTCATTCATTCTGTTTTATGGGAAGATTATTCGGTAACTTTAGCCAATTTCGCGTTTTAGAGATTAATTACGGCCTGTAATCAATCGGGCAATAAATAAGGTACCAACCGAAACTATTATTTGAGATGTTTTGGTATTCAAATAGCTTACACCGATTTTAAATAAATTTTCTTAACTTTGTGCAAAAAAACTGACGCGAACCCTCTTCTGCAGGCCGTATCTTTAACGGCTCCGGCAAGCCCATCGACAAGGGCCCCCCGATCCTGGCTGAGGAGTACCTGGACATCCAGGGCCAGCCCATCAACCCCTGGTCCCGTATCTACCCTGAGGAGATGATCCAGACTGGTCAGTATACTCCCCACAGGAATAAAATACCATTACACAGATGTCTCAATACATCTGGCAGGCATTAACAAAAACTTGGACTCTGGAAGCAATAGGTCTCCCTATATTTCATACCCACTGCCTGACTGTTTAAGTGACTTCAAAAAAGGAGGTCATTTAGTCATTAATGTAGATAGATGAATTGTTTATTTGCATTTACACAACACACAATAAAAAAAATATCAGATTAAGCAGCGGCATGAATAGCAAACAGCACAATACAAAACACCATTACACAATATTACAATAACATATTTTGACACACAGCAATGCATTATTATTATGTCGAGAGTGTGGTGGAAGTATTTTGAAATACTATAAGGGGTGCAATATTCTTATTTTTTTAATTATTTTCATCTCGGTTATCTGCAATCAATCATATGACTATGAACAGAAAGAGTGTGCCCTCCAGTGAAGGCAATCATTGGTAGCCTATTGCTGAAGTCGGTCCTGCAGCTCTAGGACTTGATGTATCTTCACTATTTTCTTGTGAATTGTGTTCCTATGATAGGCTTTAATATAGTTTTAAAAAGAGGGGCCATTGAAGTATTACGTAAGCACTACAGAGGGGTGGGGGGGGTCTTAGCTTTGCTTATTTTTGATGACATAGGGGGTCTGAAGGGTAATTACGTCAGAAGTAGGTATTTATTTTTTTACTTTTTTTTTCTAAAACTAGCAGATTTTGCTTTGAATACATATGGCAACCCTACTTGTCTGTGCTTGAAAACGAAACGCATTTTTAGGGATTCCAAAAAATAATTGGTACGTTTAAGTACTTAAGTACTCGGTTAGAACCGAGTAGGGGAATTACCGCGCCCTATGCACTTGTCTAAATTTCTTCCGCCAATGTATATTTTCGTTTCGGTACGAAATGACGATTTGAATATATATAAAAAAATGTATATACCAATGTTTACGTAAGCATGGGAGGGGGGGGGGGGGGGGGGGTAAGAGCTTTGCTTACTTTTGCTGAAGAGGGGGGAGGGGAGTAAGTAATTGTAATAAATCTGCTTACGTAGGTAATACTTGAACGCCCCCTAAAGAAAAAAAAAATCCATTTATACTACACCTGCTTGGAAAGTACCTTGATAATTTATCAAATTTACGGTGGAAAGTACGTCATTGCATATCGAACAAATATGCGGGGAGAAAACGCATCTGAGCGGGAGAGAAAAGTGTATGAAAATCCATTTCTTACGTGGTTTTTCTTTTTTAATTTTGGGTAAGACTATGCGCCGGTAACCTAAATATCAAAAGCCAAAAAGTTTTTACAGTGAGTTTTTATCTCCAAGTTCGCAAAATGACACTGGCCACTAGCTGTGTGTTGGATGGTGTCGGGCTGGCAGTGCGACCCTGCGGCGGCAGGATAAACAATTTGAAAAAAGAACATGTGAAAATTGCAGACGCCATTGGCGCCATTTCCAATTTGTGTGTTGTTTGAGGATTCAGTTTTCGTAGAAAGTAAAATAAAACTCTTTGAGAAACTGCGATTCCCGATCTCGGCCGATTCTCGCCTACGGCTCGGGCTTCAAACTACACCCTCGACGGTAATCGGTCACTTTCTCCTCTCGGTGAACAATGTACTATTTCATCGGTAACTTTTGCGACACAAAACTTGTTTGCGATGGCCCCTCCAATGCCTAGTACATAATCCCTCACTGCGTCTGCGCCAACTTGATGCCACTGTTCCGCCGCCAGGTATCTCCGCCATCGACGTGATGAACTCGATCGCCCGAGGGCAGAAGATCCCCATCTTCTCCGCCGCCGGTCTGCCCCACAACGAGATCGCCGCGCAGATCTGCCGACAGGCCGGTCTGGTCAAGGTGAGAAGAGAATATTGTTCTACAGGACAATTTAAGATCAAACTTGATCCAATTAGTGTCAACGTCATACATGCCTGAAACTTAATCCTCATATCTTTTATTATAAGTTTATAACTTTACATCCTAATGGTAATTATGCCAAGTATGTAAGTCTTAAGGATAAAACACACCAACGCGGTGGGGCGGTCCATACAAAATACTACTGCCGTAAATGATTTATGTAGGTTTTCTACTGAAACTAACTGCTCTGACTGCCAAATACATACACATTTCGACACTACGTCAAAATTGATAAACCGACACAGTGGATGGTTTCGGAATTATGTGGCCGGTTTACATAGATTTTGGTATCCTTTTTTTTTCTTCTCCTAGCTAAACTCTAATGATGTTTAGATTATTTTTTTGTTGCACTAACCCGTGCTGAGAACAATCTGAAAAACCTATTTAGAATCTAAAAATTCCAGCCATGCCGGGACTTGAACCCGCGACCTATGGCTGACCGTGCCAGCGCTCTCCCAACTGAGCTTAGCCTCTAAATAGGTTTCTAATCATGTTATTCATAAAAACACGATTCCTCTTAAAATCCATTTGTATTTTAGCAATAGTGAAAAAAATATTACACCTTTAACAAATGTGGTCCGAGGCGTCTGTTAGTAAGTAGCAAAATTACGGACACTGTGCATTTAGTTCCGCTGTCACCTTTAGCCTTCGCGAGTGAGGGTTTTGTTATTAACATTCTGTATTGCACTGAACATAATGTTTGGTTCAAAGACCTACTTGATGCTACATAGTATTTTCTACCAGTCAACCTGGGCAGAAGTAATGCATTTCAACCATCAGAGTTTTGGAAACTTTCGTAATAAAATTATTGTCCCTTTGCCTCACCCAAGTGTTCCTCCCCAGCTGCCCGGCAAGTCGGTTCTGGATGACCACGAGGACAACTTCGCCATCGTGTTCGCCGCCATGGGTGTCAACATGGAGACGGCTCGCTTCTTCAAGCAGGACTTCGAAGAGAACGGCTCCATGGAGAACGTGTGCCTCTTCCTCAACCTGGCTAACGACCCCACCATCGAGCGCATCATCACGCCCCGTCTGGCCCTTACTGCCGCTGAGTTCTTGGCCTACCAGTGCGAGGTAAGTCGACCCTCTCATCCAAGCAATACTGATCTCGCTTTTGAGGTTAGTGTCCTTAAGAGACAATAATAACCAAGAGCTTCTGGCCTACTACAATAGACAATAGTATTGTTATTAGTATTACCTACAATAGTATTATTATTAATAACTAGATGACCCCGTGAAGTTGTTATCACCTACATCAACCTTTTTTTTCTGCTTACCGTTTAAACCTTCCCTGAACTATCACAAATACATAAAAACAAAAATTTGCCAAATCGGCCCTGCCGTTCTCGAGTTTAAGCGAGACTCACGAGACTGATGAAGTTTGTACATGAAGCATGAGCCGTTAAAAAGTTTGTTCAGAAACCGATTACGTTTGTCCACAGAAACACGTGTTGGTTATCTTGACTGACATGTCTTCGTACGCTGAAGCTCTGCGTGAGGTATCTGCCGCCCGCGAGGAGGTGCCCGGCCGTCGTGGTTTCCCCGGTGACTATGCTAACCTTGCCGGGTCGTTTGACCTCACATTACAGACTCGGTCACGGAGACACGTCGATTTGAGCCTGTATTATCGACCCCGTGACAGGAACACGTCGTTTTGACACCATATTTGATTTGATTTAATTTGACAAGAGATGCATCTGCACCAAGGCGACCTTAATACTTAAAAGTATTTTCTTCCAGCTAACCATGGGTGATATGGATAGAGGAAGGGGTAATGCTAATAAAGTTTTTTGAGAAATAAATTACTTACAAATGACCAGCAATATATCAGTATAATGCATAAACTTCTAATACATATATTACACACTATATGCTACATCATAAACTACTTGCCATTATTAAATACATACAAAAAACAGGTACTTCCATAATATATAATTATATCGGATTACTCTGAAAATTAAAAAATTATATCGGATTACTCTGAACATTATATCTGATTACTCTCCATATTATGGACCAAGCCACAGAAACATGAGCTGGGCCGCGTTTTATTAAACTGCGATTCGTAGTTTATTATGACAAATCATTCAAAACGTTCAAAACACAACACAATCACTTGTCCTAGTTCCAAACTAGATACCGTGTGCTATAGTAACCAGACGAGGACATATACCAGGAGTCGGGCAGCAGCGTCTACCTGAGATTCCAACCGCATACTGCGATCGCCAACCCGCCTGTCAAGCGTGGCGATTATGGCAAAACCCCTCATGGTTATGAAAACCGAGGCCTATGTCCTGCAGTGGGCGTCAAAGGGCTGATGATGAGGACATTACAACGTTGAACTTGCGTCAAACTTCTATTGAATTGCATTGAGCTTTTATATCATAGAACTTCTATAGAAGTCGTTCTATGTCTTCTATGATAGAAGACATAGAAAGACTCAAGATTAAGAGAAAAACCATAGTAATATTATTTTCGGGCTTTCTGAGGTCCTATAAATGCGACGAATCAAATTACTCTAATAATAAAAAACATATTACATTTCGTTTTTTAATTCAATTCTAAACGTCTTGTAAAGAGGGTGTAGATGCATAAGATAACTAGTATATTCCCTAGTATAGTAGGGCCCTAGACCGAGTTTCATAGAACTACAATTCAATCAATCAAGTTTAATCAAATCAAAGAATGCAATACAAGTAAAAAAGAACATGAAATAGAAAACAAGTTCAGTATAACACACTTATAAAATATTGGTACGCTGGCTCCTTAACTAGGTTTTAGGCCTGTATCTCAGGGGTCAGTGTTTTTACAATAATCGTAGTGCAATCCAGTGTGCTGTTGTGTTGTTAACAGGGATAATTATTTCAGTTACCTTTTCAGATGTAATTCATAGTTTATTATGAAAATTCAATGTACATAGACCATAAATAAATCTTAAGTAAACCCGTTCAACGAAACATTACCCTGGGCTGAGTTTCACATAACTACAACGCTCCATACATTATAAGCAATAACGTTCAAGTTGTGACGTCATAGTGAGTCCGATTTGTGTGGCGCGTTTTTGTACAACGTGACTGAAATCACTTTTTGACAGGTCACATTGTGAAAAGTATTAGGTAGTCGTGGAGAAAAAAAACCACGTTTATTTATCTTTTATCATGGCCTATTCGATTGTATAAAAACATTTTTTGTGCAAGTTCTCCATTTTGGAAACACACATTACAATCACGCACTCCCTCAAGCACGAAGCACACACTTTCGCTTTCATTCACACCCACTCACACTCTCACCTCCCTCTTACTCACTCACTCGAAATGTTGTAAATTTATGTTTTAAAAAATAAACATTTTCATTTTCAATATCTCCCCCTCCCCCAGGTTACATGTACACGGATTTGGCCACGATCTACGAGCGCGCCGGACGTGTGGAGGGCCGCAACGGCTCCATCACCCAGATCCCCATCTTGACTATGCCCAACGACGACATCACCCATCCCATTCCCGATTTGACCGGGTACATCACTGAAGGACAGGTAAACCTACTTATATACACCCTTTACCCCGGGCAGTGGTACAAGAGTTCCCACCATAAATTGAACGTTATCACTTTGAAATAAAGTCCAAAACCGATGAAAAATTTATAATAGCTATGCCCGCCTGTATCCCGGAGGGGTAGGCAGGGACCAGGGTGTGCCCGTTGCCACGATCCTGAAAAAACTTTTGCTTTATCGACATTCATCAGTCTGCATGTAACCACAAATGTTTCGGGTACTTTTTAAGGTAAACTGCTTATGCTAGAATCACCGAAACAATGCCGATGATACTCCGTGGAACTTTCTCACATCAATTTTAATCACCTTAAAACCTGTGCTAAAAAAATTTGTTATTCTTGTACTTTTACACTTATGCAAACAACACATTTTTTTATTAATTAATGAATTATACGTAATTCGTACGAAATGGAAAACGAATTGTAGGCACGAACTCCCCTCACGACCCGAAGGAAGTTCCTTATACTTGAATTTGACTTTTAAGGCAAAAAAGAACTTTTGATGCACAGCATTAATGTTTTCCGTACTTTTGTTGGAATAGTAACTAATGTTCTGGCATAGAAAGTTTTTGATGGCAATCATGGAATCACTGTCATCTTGGTAACCACTGATGCAAGATGATTTGAGAAGATGGTCCGAGGGGAGTTTTATTCCGCTGGCTTTTTGTCCACTACAAATTACTCGTAGAACCGAAGGCAGCGGCTAACATTGTACATTGACATTCAACACACAGAATGTAAATTCTTTACGTTGAAATTAATTTCTGACTTGTGATAAAGACTCGAGTCCTCTCATCAGTAAAACCCGCTGCCTCCTCCCAACAGATCTACGTAGACCGGCAGCTGCACAACAGACAGATCTACCCCCCGGTGAACGTGCTGCCGTCCCTCTCCCGTCTGATGAAGTCCGCCATCGGCGAGGGCATGACCCGCAAGGACCACTCTGACGTCTCCAACCAGCTGGTGAGTCTTTGTAGCAGGCTGAAGTCGCTGTGACAGTGGGCTGGTCACACGCTGTCACTTCTGCTGTAGAATGTACACGATGCAGGATGTTTACCAGTTCACTTCACCAACGATCAAAGCAGAATGGCCTTTTGATGGCCATTCATCTATAGAGCGGTGGTAGCCTAGTGTGTAGAACATTGGACTCGGAAGCAAGACACCCAAGTTCGATTACCAGTGCGGGCATGTACCCTAAGACTTTGTTTTCTAAGTTAGGTACATTTGTGAAGTTATAGTAGCAATACCACTCACCAACTGTGAAGGAAAACATCTTGAGGAAGCCCGAGTGTCTGAGATATTCACATACCTTGTATTCACGCGCTTGAATTTGCCAATCCGCGGTGGGGACGCCTGGTGATTGAGCCCATACTTTCACCCTGAGAGGAGGCCTGTGCCCTACAGTGAGACATATATAGGCTGCTTAGGATCTATAAGTTCTAATGTAATTTATCGGATCGCTGGTCGTGTATGTGTAACTGTAACGTGTCTCCTTTGTCCCACAGTACGCTTGCTACGCCATCGGCAAGGACGTCCAGGCGATGAAGGCCGTGGTGGGCGAGGAGGCACTGACGCCCGACGACCTGCTCTACCTAGAGTTCCTCACTAAGTTCGAGAAGAATTTCATCACACAGGTAACCAAACTGATTTGCATCATCTCGTTTAGGAGTTGGAATCTTGCTTTTATTCTTTATTAATTGGATACACAAAACAGTTCTACCGACATGAATTTATAATGATAAAAATGTTTCTCACAATTACACGTTAAAAGGTCATACCTTAGATCGCGTAAATAATACCCGAGACGTAGGGATAATTCACGACTCAAAACTTATATTTGACCTTCATGTCGATGCAGTCTGCAAAAAAGCTTTTTTTGCTCTGGGATTTGTGATGCGCGCTTCACGGGACTTTAAAAAAATTAAAACATTAAAACTACTTTATTGTAATTATGTAAGAAGCTCGCTAGAATACGGGTCGCAGGTCTAGAATCCCCAATATAATATTTATATTAACCGCATAGAAAGACTGCAGAAGAAGTTTGTGAGGTTTATAAACCGACGCCTAAGGCGGCATGAGGATTACCTACTGTCCTGTCGCTCAATGCATCTTCTCCCTCTAGTCGAGAGACGCCATATCTCTGATATTATATTCCTGTTAAAACTAACAAAAGGGACTATCGACTGTCCCGATTTGCTATCAAAAATCAATTTCCACGTACCAAATAGAACCTTAAGGCACAAAAGCACATTTTTAGTACCGCAGGCCTCAAGAAATTACAGAAGCAACGCCTACTTATTGAGAGCTTGTTCTGCTTTTAATAAATTAATCAGAGACCCGGACACGGACATTGATATTAATGACGACAGTATTGCAGCGGTTAGGCGACGGCTAACTGCGAACTTTTTTTTTGGGAGTGAGTGAGTAGGCTCTCTTCTCATTACTTATGTATAAATCTCAGCTATATATATTTCCTTTTGAAATGCTTAAATCAAAAATTTTTCTATGCAGACACCCGTTTTTGCGGTGACTTAATTGTTAGTTCTTCTTAACTACTAGTTCTAATATTCTGTTGCTATCAGTGGAAGCCTGTTAATGACTTTCTATTCTCATATTTTTAAATAGTATTAAGTTATATAATGTCAATGGCTTTCCTAAAACTAAATAAATAAATAGATTTAGACCGACTTTCAGCACTTCTTAAATGTCACTTTACAAATCTATTTTTGTATGGAGAATTTTAGTTTAATGCTGTTTAAGCCACATTTACGAATGTGGTGCAAGTCGTCTGCCGCGACACAGATCTGTGTCCAACTTAGTATGGGCTACCTATATGTTCCATTCCGCGAGGGCAGTTCAGGAGTTAATTAGGTACATAAGAATGCTTATCTCAAGCCATAACGCCAAAACATTGGAATTAAAATCATATCAAACTTAGATAAGTTTGGATCGGAGGCACGAATGCTTGCCATTTTGAAATTATAAGTTACAATCTGTGTAATTTCCATTTTTAGGGTTCCGTACTCGACAAGGAACCCAGTTTCGCCATATCCATCCGTCTGTCTGTATAGTTAACACTGCCTCTTTTGATTCTGTCAAAATGTTTGTAAAAAAATTCTTCTGAAAAAATGTTGGATGGCTTCAGGTCGAGCAAATAATTTCAATATTGGATTTTTTTTTGCGAAGACTGAAGAATCAGATTGTGACAGTGGAAAGTGTAGAACGCGATTTATCACTGGTTAGTTCCAGTGAATTCCCTCGTCGTGTGAAAGTGACCTGGAAGATCAGGTGCCTCTTGCAACTCTGCAAAACGTTGACCGCTTGAGTTTTCGTGGCTGTGGCCGATACCGTAGCCGTCGTCGTGATGGAAGCCGTCGTTGAAGTCATAGCTTGAATGTGGAGACCCTTAGAAATAGCCGGAGACTGTAACTTTCTATAATGCTACTAAGTTTGGCAATGGCTGATCAGATGGCGAAGAACAAAGAGTGTCAAAGAGTGTCAGTGTCAAAGAGGTCGCGAAGATGTTCTCTATAGTTTTTCTTGTATACTGGATATTGGATAATAAATTCTTTCACTTTGTTTAGTAGTATATTAGGCATAAACGTGACATGGAGGAACTTTTTACTAAATCTAGCAAGTGAACTAAGCGGCCATGTTGAAATTGGGGATAAAACGTATGTCACTGTACCACTGTCTGTAGAGCCTGTACCTTAACGATCTTCCGAACAAACTTAGGATAATTCGAAAAAGGCGAGAGTATATTTCGTTATATTTCGACTAAGGAAATAAATTACTAGGAGACGGGCAGCAGCGTCTTCCTGAGATTCCAACCGCATGCTGCGATAGCCAACCCGCCTGCCAAACGTGGCGATTATGGCAAAACCCCTCATGGTTATGAAAACCACGAAGGAGGCCTATGTCTTGCAGTGGATGATGATATTTCGTTATATTTCATTTATTATTATTAGTTGTACACCAAAGTGCAAAAATAAAAGTAATAAGGTATACGATACTTTTAAAACGTCACTTAGCGGCTCTTTTGACTTAAGCAAAATCTCAAAATATAAAAAAATGTATGATTATTACAATAATTGTATTTTAATTGTATTTTTGTGATTTTAAAACAACACATGTCACACTTTTGTGAAAATCAAGTTTTTGAACGAATTGTATTCCTTAGGAGTCTAGCTACATGTTCTCAAAATACCACACATGTCCCTACACTCTAAATACTATTAAGCGAGAGCGTCAAAATACGGTATGGTTTTAAAAGCACACATCTCCAGTCACATTGGTTTTAAAATCACACATGTCCAGTCACTTTCAAACTGTGTGTTGTTTTAAAACGTATCCCCATACATTAGCGCGCAATCTTGACAGTTGCCATCTAACCTTAAAATCACAATTGCGTCAACGAGTTCTTCTGGTGGTGATAAAATAAAAAGGAAAAAAGGTGTTAATCAAATCACTTATAAGTGTGATACAATAAAAAAGGCAAAATTAAAAGGTATTTCATATATTAGGGGTTAAAGTATGAAATTGCCGTTTTATTGCAATAGGTTCTTTGAATTGACATAGAATCTTCATGGTTTGAGGTTTTCGAATGAAACTTTTTTCAAATGGTTTCTATGATGTTCTTTTTTTAAAAAATGTGAAACATTTGAATATCGACTTTCAATTGTTTTTGTTATTCAATTTAGACGAGAAAGATGGATACTGCGAAAATTCGAGTGATTATGAGGCACCCATTTTTCGTATTTTTTTTATTTTATTGATTTGACGCAAGTGAGTCAATATTGTGGGTAAGGTAACGTTAAACCATGCCGCTAATTCCTGGGTAGTTTGACTAGGGTCGGCTTCCACTATCTCTCTTAATTCATCGTTATTCACCTGTGTGGGCGGTCTTCCTCGTGGCTCGTTCTTTAAGTCGAAATTTCCATCACGAAAGCGTTTAAACCAAAATCGCACGGTGCGTTCATTAGTAGACCCCTCTCCAAACGCAGCATTGATATTGCGGGCTGTTTCTGCCGCGTTAGTTCCGCGTCGGAACTTTTATTCAAAAATCACTCGAATTTTCGCAGTATCCATCTTTCTTGTCTAAATTGAATAACAAAAACAATTGAAAGTCGATATTCAAATGTTTCACAATTGTTAAAAAAAGAACATCATAGAAACCATTTGAAAAAAGGTTTGCTGGAAGAAATCTCTTACAGAGATAAGCTCGCCTTTGTACATGTAATTTCTTATGTAATGTCCTGTTAAAAGTCTTGTGTGCAATAAAGTATAATTAATTAAAGTTTCATTCGAAAACCTCAAACCATGAAGATTCTATGTCAATTCAAAGAACCTAGTGCAATAAAACGTCAATTTCATACTTTAACCCCTATTATTAGCTATTCAAATCTACGAGTACCAGCAGTGCGTACGGGTATTTGCAGGCCTACCACACAAAGCGAAGATTCTATTGAGGAATTGTAAATTTTGTTTAAATTTCATTAATAAAATTGATTATATTTAATTTTCTCAAAAATGGTTTAATTTATTTTATGTATCATTATACATTTAAAACAACACATGTCCTAACTCATATAATTTTAAAACAACACAAGTCACATGTGTTTTTAAAATAACACTTGTCCATTTTTTTTTATTAAATTATTTACACCTACCTATTGATTTACATTAGAAAAAAAATTGTAGTTTGTTTATTCATACAAAAATTAACATAATATGCTAAAATATTGTTGTTGTAGAAATTAGTATTTGAATAAAACAGTTTTTTCTATTTCCTGAAAAGTTGTAATCAAAGGACATGTGTTGTTTTAAAATCACACGATTCAATTAATCTTGCCTTAAGGTGTCGAAAGTTCGCTTCTCGCCTAAAAAAGTGCATTGCGTTTTCGGTAGGTAGATTTTCCCGTCTTTTTACTGTTAAATGCCAAATTTGGTCGGAGTTGGGCGTCTCCCCTGCTGGCTAAACAGTTGATTGTAGAAACGTGAAAAATTATGACCTTGAAAAGAACAATTAAAAACCATTGTTATGGTTGCCCGATCGAGTCCTTTAGAATTCTACAGATTGCAAGGAAAACTATCACGGCTAAGTAGGCTTTACACGTTAACGAGTTATAGGCGACCAACTTATAAAAGAAAAGCTTCGTACAAAATCCATTGAAAATTACGTTGACGAAGTTGTTAGGTCTGTGAAGCAGATAAAATCCCCTCTTTCTACGGAACCCCACACGGTGCATAGCCCGACACACACTTGGTCGTTTTTTATGTACAACAGTCTTCTCTATCTATCTACACTGTAGCTATGATGAATGTCAGATTTTTCCGGGTGTTCTTTATACTCCGATCATAGGCAGGGCCTCCTTTAACTTATTAGAGGCCTTGGGCACTTAGGATAATGGTGCCCTTATGACAAAAGTAGTATTTTGTTAACACCGTGAATGGGTCATCACCAGATTAGCCAGAAACCTACTAATATTATAATTGTGAAAGTTTGTATGTTTGGATTTAGACGAAAATTGACACAGAGTTTCTATCCTGGATACTTTTTACTCCAGAGATCGTGGGTTCGAATCCCGGCATGTCCAATAATAATATAATAACGTCCACACAACATAATCACTTGTCTTGGTCCCAAACGAGGTTACCAATAACTCCTTTTCTATGGTAACCGGACAAGGAGATCACAAACATGGAAATACACCCAGACTGTTGTCACTTGTACAAATCAAGTTCGGCGGCCTCCAGTGGGAATCAAACCCACGACCTCTGTTTTGATAGTCAAGCGTAGACGCTAGACCAACGGGGCAGTGACTTTGTTTCCTAAGTTATTTTAAGCAATACTTTTTTTATAATAAATTCATACATTTTTAATTTCTCTCTGTACCCAATTCTGTACGCAGTCGCTTGCTGAAAGTAGAAGTGAATAAAATCGTTCAAACTTCCTCAGGGTAACTACGAGAACCGCACCGTCTTCGAGTCGCTGGACATCGGTTGGCAGTTGCTCCGCATCTTCCCCAAGGAGATGCTCAAGCGTATCCCGGCCTCCATTCTCGCCGAATTCTACCCCAGAGATTCCCGTCACTAAGCCCGCCCCCACATCTCTGGAGCGTATTCTTGAAGCCGCCGACTGGAGTAAAACTATACGAATGTCAAGTGAAACTCGCGCGGACTTTTTTAGGCGACTTTGAGAATATGTCTCTTATCTTTAAGGGTGTATTTCTGAAGTCCTCTGAGAGTATGGGTGCAGTTTTGTTGTGATATTTAAGTGGTTTTAAAGCTAGCGGTCTCGAGTTTACGGCTCCTTCAGGCTTACTCCGTGGTCGTACGCTCTGACTAAAAAAAACTAGTACAATACTATAAAATGTCAGACCACGATATTCTTGTAAGATAATAAAAGATATTGTTTATTAGTAAGTTGTTAATAGTTATGTAATGTGTACTTCTTATTGCGACCAGCTGCAAAATTATAACAATCGTGTATCGTATTTAAAGGTTATAGTCCGCCACGCTGTAATAGTTGTGCTGCCACAGCAAAATAAAACGAAGGGGTTGCCGTCTTGTGTAAATATGATTTACCCAGAGCCGTTTTTAGTACAAATTCACAAAGCAATTCATAGATGGCGCTTACAGGCGTGGCCATAGAAGAATCGGAATACGGCTGTCAAAATTAATCTGCGCTAAGCAAAATTTGACAGACGTGTCCCTGTTCTATGTGCACGCCTATAAGCGCCATCTATGAAGTGCTTTGTGAATTTGTGCTGAAAAGAGCTCAATGAAATGCTATTTGAAAAAAAATTAAATATAACTTACAAAAATATTTTTAATGGATGCCATTTTTATTATTTCATCCCTCGTGTTTTTATTGTATCGGTGCAAATTGTTTTAACAATATCTATTTTTGTGCACAAATTGTTACAAACGAAGAATTAATTAATTAAAGATGTGTGTTCAAGGTATGTATTTAATGGAAAATAATAATTATAATAGCAGTGTAGTTAACCGCTCTTGTGATATCTTTAATCGCTTGGACAATTAGAATCAAAATAATTATTATAATGAAAATAATTGTAAATAATTATTGGAAACTGTAACACCATCGGCAGTGACATTCCATGCTGCTTTGAGTCTCCAAGGTCCATAGGTCTCATTTTGAAATGTTTAACATCGACTACCTAGTGTACTTGGAATGGAAACAAATAAAAACTATTACTATAAAGTTACACAGCTGTTCTTATTGAGCAAAACCCGCCAAGTGCGAGTCGGACTTGCGCACCGAAGGTGCCTCCTTATATAATTTTTTTTTTTATGGCCTGGTTACACGACCTTTGAGCCATATTAATTTATTTAATAGTTTTTCGTATTTAACCTTATATAAAAAATACTTTCGTTCGTCTGAGGCCCTTGGCAGAATACCGACTCACACTTAGCAGGTTTTTAGAGTTCCGTAGTCAAGAAGGAAGTAGTCGCCGTGTCCGGCTGTCTTCGTTTAGCTCAAGCGATTAGTACTAGAAAGCTGAAATTTGGCATTGTTAAAGTGGAGCGCCTCCCCAATCAACTACGGTTGTTTGTAGAATTCAGGGGGGAAGTACCTACATACAATGAAGTTAAAAAGAACACTATCATAGCTTAGTAGGCTTTAAAAGTAATATTTCAAATTCTATTGAAATTACTTTGATAGATAGTTGTGTAAGGCAGGCCGACCGGTCACCGGTCTAAGCGACCGATCTACTGAGACAAGGTGGGTTTGTTGACGAATATAGAAACAGCAGAGATGGTGTTTAAACGGTTGTTTATTCAAAAACTTACAATTTAAAGTGCGAAATTAAATGCTATGACGAAACTACGTACAAACGAACAAAAAATTTACACTAAAATATATTTTATAATACAGAATTTGGAATGGAAGATATTCCGAGATAACGCTTTAACATTAGCCAAATACAAATACTATTTGTCTAATCTCTATTATTTCGTAGCGAGTCAACACATACTAGATTATGGACATAAATAGATACAAACTTATTCTAACATAAAGATAAGGAGCGATCTAAAAGACGGCATGAATGGACAAGGCTTGAAGTTTTCTAGGAAAGCCTTGAATGGTTTTTTTTAAAATTAATTACGAATATTTTGAAAAATATTGGATTTTTATAGAATACAGGTGTGGCTTGCCCTGCAATTATTAACGTCGACATCTAACAAACGACTCGCGGCCTTATTCATAAAAACACGGTTCTTAAAGCAATCCTCAGAGGTCGTTTATTTAATCTGTTGTTACGCCTTTCTTAGTTAAATCTCAGACACAGACTATTTTAATCGGCGTTTATCGAGTGTTGGGTTTTTGACCTTTCAGCGGCAGTAGGGTGGCGGCGATTACCGATTTTTACTAAAACTCTGATAACTCTTCTAATTAATGTTTGATTCTAGTTTTGTAAAGAGTTTTGTCACCCTGATAAAATTTTATTCTAATTAAACTAAGGGTTTGCAAAAACTACGAAAAGAACCTAGTTTTTATAAATAAGACTTTGTTTGTTCGTTTGTCTTTACGTTTAAATGAATGTCGAATTTTTTATCGTGCGATGCCCATCCTTTCATGCTGCCGTGTCTTTAGACACAAAGATTTGTTGTTGTTTTACAGAGTGCATCCACCGTGAACAGAGCAACCTTAAAACTACTTTTGAACTATTACTCTGTATTAGCATAGAAAGAAGAAAGAAAGAGGATATTAATTTAAATTGTCACAGAAAAACAAAGGTACACGAACAAAAGAAACGAACGTCAACAAAACAGAAATAAAAACAAAACAATCGTAAAGAGAACAGCAGTATTCGTCCCACCGCAGGGCACAGTCTGTCACAGTGTCTGAACGTATGTTTTGTCCCGTGATGATGGTTGTTCGTAGTGTGAACACGGCGCTCGCTGTGAGAATAGTTTTTAATGTTAAAGGGGGACTAATAACTTACTGTGGGAGATGCGTCCTGTGACCGGGGCTATTATTCTGCGGGGAAGAGTTAGTAGTGTGTAATGTAATGAGGGGGTAAATCGCGGTGGATATTTCTCTCGGTCTCTGTCACTGAAGCCTCTAGCCGGCGATGCCGGCGATGGCCTCTTGAGCGAAGTATTTGACGTCCACATCCGGGTCTACATGCAGCTTTTCCAGCACTGGCTTCACCTGAGAGGAAGATAAATGGGTGGTTATTACTGAGATTAGAACGAGTTTCTATGGCATACTTTGATGGTCTTTTGAGGGCCTGAGTTATGTAAAATTTAAAAACATTTAGGCGTTGCACAATGTACAAACAGGCTAGATGATTTATACAGGGGCCAGTGGCAATTCCTATCTACACTAGAAAGGTGATGTGAACATTTGGGCGCTATCGTGCTCGAAACATATTTTTAGATACATAAGTCAAAGCATTTATCATGAATTAATCATAGTAAAATTATCCCAAACCAGAGCAGTGACGCAATCTTAGTAAGAACATTCTTTGACTCTATTGCGTTAGGCAAGGAGTGTGATCTAGACTGCGCTAGATCTAGATCACACTGGGCACTCGCCTGCGGCTGTATGACGGCGGGCTCCAGGTAGGGCGCCATCCGCTGCAGCGTCTTGGCCACGTTGAAGCGCACGTTGGGCACGGAGTCGTCGGCCATGCCCAGCACGGTGGGCAGCAGCACTCGCGAGCACACGTCGCGGCCCACCACCTCGCAGAGCACGTTCATGCAGAACAGGTAGGTCATGCGGTGCAGGTAGTTCTGCTCGCGGGACATGCCGAGCACCTGCGGGGGGCATCGTACTGTCAGCGGGACCGTCGGCGGCAGACCGCCGTACAGGCGAGCGGCGGCGAGGCGGCACGCACCTTGGGGATGACGTGCGTCTCGGCCCAGGCCGGGCCGTACTGCTCCACGAGGCGGCGCACGTTGAGCGTGGCGGCCTCGCGGATGGCGTACACGTGGTCGATGAGCCAGCTCATGCACAGCCCCGTGAGCTTCTCGTCGAAGAACTCCTGGCCCAGCTGCCCCGCCAGCAGCGGCATGTGCTCGATGATGGCCAGCCGCACGCGCCACTTGCTGTCCTCCGCCAGCTCCACGATGGCGGGCAGCAGCGACTGCACCAGCTGCGTGATGCCGATCACCTGGTTCACGCACTCCAGGTTCGAGATTATGTTGAGCCGCACCTGCGGAACGGGATCGGACGACAGGGTCAGTCGACGGCAGCTCGGCGGTGCGAGCGCGTGTCGCATGTCACGTGTCACGCGTGCATACCTCGGGGCACTCGTCCTTGAGCTGCTGCAGGAACAGCGGCAGCAGGTGCTCCACGGTGTTGGCGCGGCCCAGGATCGGGCTCAGCCCCATGATCACGCTCGCCAGCGCCGACTTCACGTGCTGGTTGGGGTCGCTCACCAGCTCCTTCACCTGGGCCCACACAACTGCTTTAGGCAACTCCTCAACCGTTAACGTTACACCTGCAGTTCATGAGGTCACAGTTGCAGGTTAGCGCTTAAATATGATTGAGACACACAAGAGACAGCGAAGGGACCGACCTGCGGCAGGATCTGTTGCATGATGATGGTCTCCTGGTGAGCGGGGTCAAGCAGTGCGCAGAACTCTTTCACCTGCAAACGAATAGTGCAATAATGAAACAGGAAAGATTCCTTGAAAGAGTGCCAACACTTTACATTTCAGACGTAACATTCTTGTGGGATAAATTCCAGATAATTATAAGAAAGTCACATGGTGGTAATTAGTGGGCAAGATTGAGGGGGGGCAGACACGCACCTTGCCGGCGGCGGCGGCGCGCACTTCAGCCTCGGAGTCCTTGAGCAGCGTCTGGAAGATCTGCGCCAGGTCCGTGCGCGCCAGCTCGGGGCCCACGGCTTGCTGCAGCTCCACGAACCTGCGCACAGGAGGGGGGTCAGTAGAGACTGATTAACATACTGGCTGGCTGGCTGGAAGGTGTTGCCGGCTACAGTGAGCCAGCGAGCAACTCACTTGTCTGTAGCCACGTACTGCTGCGGCAGTAGTTTATGTGTAGATATCGACTGGACCGGCGACAATGTTCTCGCATAACGAGACCTTATAAACGGAAAAATTATGTCTTCGTTCCGCTCAGTTATTCAGCGTAATCCACAAATCATCATCATCATCGGCCTACGCTTGTCCACTGCTCGACATAGGCCTCTCCTATTGCACGCCACTGGGCACGGTCCTCGGCTACTCTCATCCAGCTCTTGACGGGTCTGATGAAGTCCTACGCTACGTTTACCGATCCGCTGTCTCCACTCAAGAACTCGTTTACCCCGTTCAGGCGAGGGGAGGTCCGGACGTGTGAGCACTCACTTATCGGCGACCAAGTACAACAAAAGGGCTGTCTGCAGGTACAGGATCCAGACTGGGTCTCTTCTCCAGGGCTTTGTAGGGTAACCTTAGCGTTCAGGCGAGGGGAGGTCCGGGCGTGTGAGCACTCACTTGTCGGTGACCATGTCTGCAGGTACAGGGCGTAGACTGGAGGAGTTGGAAGTAAGAGGGTCTCCGCTACAGGGGCTTTAAGGGGTAACCTTAGTGAACCAAGCGTTCAGGCGAGGGGAGGCCCGGGCGTGTGAGCACTCACTTGTCGGCGACCATGTAGCGCACGCGCCACGAGGTGTCCCCGGCGCGCGTGCGCACACACGGCATGACGAGCTGCTCCATGTCCTCGGCCGGCAGCAGCGCCGCCACAGCAGCGCACGTCTCCGCCGCCAGCAGGCGGACCGAGTCTTGATCGTCCTGGGGAGGGAATGAGAAGGAGTACATAGTCATTGGAGACTCACCCCCGACTCTCGTACAACAAATTGAGCTAGTGCGCATTCATGGGATACCTATGAACTCAGGATGTTTCAAAGGAAAGGTGATGATGATGATGATGATTCTTTCCGATCGCGTTCGGTCACGGCGACTGTTACGGCTAGGGAGAGCGTCGGTCATTTGCCCTCATATGACTTATATAGCCTATCTTGGCTATAAAGGTGCGGTTGCACCAACTACATGTATGTTTTCCGTTTAAGTAGTGGTATGTGCACCAGCAGCAGCTGGTGGTCTACATCTCCACACCACCACAAATTCATTGTTCAAAAGGCATTCAAGGGGGTATCTTATCTTCTACAATAATAGAATTTAGCAGAGAGAGAGAGAGAGAGAGAGAGAGAGAGAGAGAGAGAGAGAGAGAGAGAGAGAGAGAGAGAGAGACAGAGACAGAGAGAGAGACAGAGACAGAGACAGAGACAGAGAGAGAGAGAGAGAGAGACAGAGAGAGAGAGACAGAGAGAGAGAGACAGAGAGAGAGAGAGAGAGAGAGAGAGAGAGAGCAGGCTCAATTACCATGCTTGCCCACTGCGGACTGGCAATTCGCATTAAGCATGAAAAAACAAAAATACATAAACTAAAGAATTAAAATTTGCTTTTGGTTTCTCGATTTGCTCATTCACAATTTTTCTGCAATTTCTATCGAATCCTACTGATATTATAACTGTGAAGATATTTCGATAGCATATTGATAGTGGTAATGCGTTAATATTTATTTTAAGTTTAAAATTTATGGCGTTGAGCGAGTGAATGTTGTGTTTTAAAAATAAATGGCATTGTGCAAGAATCGTATAAACGTATTCTGTGGCTGTAAGTTTGCCGGGACAGCTAGTATGCAATAACGCTTTTCGAAACAAGAATCAACTTGGCTTATCATTAACAATCTCTCCAAACTGACTAGCAGGACTGCGTTTCGTAAAACTACAATTAATAGTTTACTACGACTAACATTGTGTAGCTCCTGTGTTACCCATAGATTAATCGGCTATGCAATTTACAACGTATTTTCATAGAAAACTATGAATTGTAGTTCTATGTGGTTCTATGAATTGAGGCCCAGAGGTCGACGAAAATCACGCGCTCAGACTTCAATAGTCACTACTTTCCAGTATATCAATCAATCAATATATTTATATTAACTGTCAAATTCTGACATTTTAGCGCGCGGTTGACTCTCGCGCCGTCACGCCACCAAAAGTAATGACAAATAAAAAAAAAAAATATTAATCAAGGTTATGTAAGTATAAAATTACAAAATTTTGTTTAGTGTACCGGAATTTATGCCAGCGTAGGAACGCCGTTTTACTACATCACTCTACTCGCTCACCTCGGAGAGCTTCACGAACATGGGAATCAGGTCAGACTTGACATACTCCACTTCGACAGCGCGGGCGAACTCGCCAAACTTGTAGGCGGCGGCGCGGCGCACCATGGGAGTGTCGTCCTTGCAGAGGGTGCAGAAATGCTCGCGGAGCTCGGCTTTGATGGGGGCTGAGACTCGGGGGTAGCAGACGCTGGGAATAGAAGTGGACAAAATAAATATATTACTGAAATAACGAAAAACCATCAAACAGTTTCTGCAGTACAGATAACTAAACCACTTACTATATAAATCCTCATATAGACACACTCGTAGAATGACGACGCGAGACGCGCAAAAGTCACGACTTCCCACTAAATTTATTTTATTACTGAATAATGAAAATAACCATCAAAAACCATTGTTATTTTCAAGGTAAGGACTTAGGAGGTTAAGCACCACAAAGCATGTGACTTATGCCGTCATAATACCTCTACTGGAATCTTTTCACTAATTCGCTCACCTGAACAGAGCACATGCAGAAGCCCTTGAGGTGAACCACTCTCCACCAGCCAGTCTCTGCACAAGTGGCACAAAATGCTGCTCCAGAGCCTGTGGAGTGTGGTGAGTGGCAACCGCCCGCAGAGAAGCCACAGCCTTGTCGCGGACCACAGTCTCCTCCACCGTTGCCAGGGACTCCAGTGGCGGCAGCAGGCAGTGGGCGTACTCGCCGCCTCCCACCAGGGTTATGAAGCTGCCTGGGGGGGGGGAGGGGGGGAAGAAGTATGAGAACACAAGTTGAAGTTATTCCTACTCCAGTGGTTAAAACATGGTAAAACTCTCTCACTGTGACACAATTGTTAAAGAATTGGGATTCTCAACATGATAATTTATTTCTAAAAAGTATATTATTTCTCTGGGATTATTGAGATCTTCTTAGCTACAATATTAAGCAATTTCCCTTCCCATAAGTCACATATGACTCACAACTCCATTGGAATGAGCTCAGGAGTTACATGTGACTAATTTACAACTTTACAAAATAGTTTGAAAGGGGACAGGGCAAATTGTTAACATAGTAACAATGAATGTACAAAAGTAATCACTTACATTTAAGAAAATGTTTGTTAAAATACTAGTGTTCTCTATTCATTAACATAATATGAAAGAGGGTAGTATGCCACTATTGTGCATGTTCATTTCGACTGAAAAGGTGTTTGAGACATAGATGTGATGTCATAAAATAACAAAAGTCGAAACTCTTCAAGGTTTCAATAATTATTGTATGTTGACATACAATCTCAAAACAATCACTGTTTCCACAGGTAGTAGTACTGCCATGAAATACCAGACGTGAACAATCACCTCATAACCCAAATGATTAATGTAATCAATGAGCTACAGGCCGGACGGCATGGCCAAAACGGAAAGGTACTAACCCAATTGTTCAGCCAACGCCAGAAGTACCTCGTCTTCATCATAAATCGTCTCCGTGAGGAACGGGATTAGCTCGGAGCGCGTCCTCTCAACACCAAGGGCCAAAGCGATGGTCGAAAGCTTCTTGATAGAGTTCAAACGGAGTTGAACATCTTCGTTTTTAAGCTCATCGATCAACACAGCGATCGGGTACAGGGATTCGTCGGCTCCGGAGTCGCTTGCCGCCATATTTCTGATGGATTCTCACTGGGATACGCTAGCACAGGTGTCAGTTTGGGTTTTTATGGTACAATTTTGGATTTAGTTAAACTGTAGGTACGCAATAAACAGGCAGTAAACTTGAAGTATTTTTGACAAATTGACAGTTCCTGGCGAACAGGCGAGGCGAACTGCGAAATAGTGTTGTCACTCGATAGGCCAATATCGATTGTCTATCGACAGCCTTTCGATAGTTGAAGGAAACACGATAATAACGATGGTCAATCGATTCTATCGATACTATCGGTAGTATCGATCGTCTTCTACTGCAATACTATCGATAGTATCGATAGTTTCGTCGCTGCCAACCAATTAGTTTTGTACTATCGATAGATATCTTTAATTCAGTGGTATTCGTCCTATCGATCGTAGTAGATGATTTTAGCGTTCGCCAATCGATTGCAAAACTATCGATATGTTAGCAACACTACTGCGAAAACAAAAACGTCGGAAAATGGCCATAGACATTTTGGTTTTATTTTTAAACGCAGTGTTGCCATTTTAAGAATATCCGTTTCTTTAGGCCTAGTTACATTATAAGCGCGGCGGGATAATGAGAGGAAAATTAATTGAACCAGTCAGCAAAAGATTTGAGTCCAGTGTGGACTGGACTCTACTCTTCTGTAGTCCAGTGTGGACTCAAATCTTTTTTTGGAGGCTACGTGGCAGGTAAAGTGCTACTGCTACGCTCCAAATGTAACACGTGTGTGTCCTTTCAAAAACATCATTACCTCGGCGGCGAGCGAGGACGTGTGTGAATGTGCAATGTCGCACTACTTTGTGATGTGAATGGACCTTTTCTACACAGACCTAACAATGAAGAAATAAAAAAAAAAGTGTCAATAAAAATTCTTCCGTGCTTGCTCGTCGAAGTCGGTCGAGTGTTTTCATAATTTTTGTGAGCAAGTTTCACAAAAACTGCAAAATAAAACGTTTATTGTAACATAATTGTGAATTAATCACCTTGTAGGTTGATCATCATTGTACAGAAATTACAAAAATGGCAGCCAGCGACTCTGGGACTGACGAATCTTTGTATCCTATCGCGGTGTTGATCGACGAATTAAAGAATGAAGATGTGCAGCTAAGATTAAACTCTATCAAGAAGCTTTCTACCATCGCCCTTGCTCTTGGCGTTGAGAGGACACGTTCCGAGCTGATCCCCTTCCTCACGGAGACTATTTATGATGAGGATGAGGTGCTATTAGCTCTTGCTGAACAACTGGGTATGTTTCATTATATCATTCCTTTATGATCTTTTCGAGTTCTCTGTCCTACGGAGTAATACATTTTTATTCGATGTTACAGTAATTTTTTTTAGTCTTTCGGGAGGAGATGGTTATCTTAGTTTATCTTTGCTCCTAACTATAAGCATAGACCAAAAGGTAAAATAGTACTGTGATTCAGTGATGAGATGATGACTAATCTATTGTAGATGAAATGAAAAGCCTTGTACTAACATAGGAAATACTAGGCAAATAAAATGAATTAACGTTTGTTTGCCCATGTATCGTGTGCCCATAATTGAAAACAACATTTTACTTGGAAAATAAAAACTAGAACTTGTTGAAGATACCATATTTCTAGGCATGGGCGATGGGCGAATGGATGCCTCATATTGTAAAACTAGCACAGGCTTAGCTCTGCAGTATATGCAGTCAAAAGAATTAGGGAGCTCACTGACATTGTAACTGTCAACTTAACAAGTGGATCATAGATCCATCCCACTTACCAGTCACCTGTTTTAGTACTGAGAGTTGTTCTATTTCAGAATGATTTAAAATATTAATAGATGTGGTCCATCATTTTTCTTTCACTCTAGATTTAATTAATAAAGCAAGACTACCAGTCTACAATGATAATAACTATAAGTATATAGCCTTTTATTTAATTCTTTACAATTACAATAACTTATATAAATGTCAATACTTATGAAATCTTTACTAATATTATAAATGCGAAGGTTTGTATGTGTTTGGATGTTTGTTTCTCTTTCACGCAAAAATGATTTAATGGATTGGGATTAGTCCATAGGCTATTTTTCATTCTGGAAAAATACTCATCAAAATTACGAAATCGAGGGCAACATATTAAATTATTCTAATAAACAATTGCATTTTCACCAATAAGTATATTATTCTTACTTAGTGCATTAAATTATTCCAATAATCAGGTTAATACTTAGTTTCCATTTAAGTATAATTCGATTTAAAATAAACTTAACTTAGCTTCATTCAAAATTATCTTTGGGTACTCCGGAGATACATTTTTATTTTGCACCCTTATTGAATGAAATAGAAAACATAGCTGGAGGTACCTGGACAAGGTTGACACAGGATAGACGGGAGTGGCAGAGGCTGGGGGGATGCCTATGCCAAAGGGCAAGCAGACACAAAGGACTGAGACAACACAAAAATTATTATTATAAACAAGATGGAAAAATTAATGAATTTATTAGTGTAAGACCAGATTTTTCAATAGCCAGATAAAACTTAACTGGAGAATAAAACTGATATTGTCACTGTCTTGTCGTATGATTTAGAGAGTGATAGCATGCAATTTATTCTCCAGTTAAGTTTTATCTGACTATTGAAAAATTGGCCCTAAATGTAATTGGATTTCAAATTGTGTGTGTATCTGAATAAATGGCTTGATTGATTGATATTGGGCGTAGGCTTCCTGCAGCTGTGTCCATACATCTCTATCTTGAGCTGTTGAGCTATTTCCATCCACTGCAATCAACTGTATGTCATCTTCCCATTGCATGTATCGTGGACGTCCACGTTTTCTGTGGGCCCCCTCCGGGCCTCTCCACTTTGTCACATTTATGGTCCATCTGTCATCTTTCAATCATGTCCCATTTCAAAGATGTCCCATCCATTTCCATTTCATGGTCTTAATAAATTTGGCCGCGTCTGTAACTTGTGTTTGTCTCCCGATGACCTCATTTCTTATTTTATCTTTAAGGGATTTTCCCAACAAGCTATGTTCCATACTCCTCTGAATCGTTAGTGAGTGTCCATGTCTGGCATACGTATGTAAATGTAAGACACGGCAGAATGCAGGTGTTCATGACATGGTTTTTGAGGTGTAATGGACAGGTTATCGCTATTCTTCTTTCAATTTCATCTACATCTCATGTTGATTTAAAGGATACTTTTTTGCCCAAGTAGATATAGCTATCAACATATTCAATATTTTCAAAACCTATTTAGTCACTGCCTTTACGTAATACAGAGAAGTTTGTAAAGAGGCTCCAAATTTCACTGATGCCTTCACTTGCCCATTAGCTCAGTTGGGAGAGCGCTGGCACTGTTAGCCAGAGGTCGCGGGTTCAAGTCCTGGCATGGGTGGAATTTTTAGCCTCTAAATAGGTTTTTTTTAAATTATCCTCAGCACGGGTTAGTACAACAAAATAATATAATATTCAGTATTTGTTGACTCTATCTTGACTTCGATAGGTTCTCTGTTTGTCATGATCTTTGTTTTATCGAACTTCATCTCAGACCCACAGTGAGACTTTATGTAGATCGTCTGGCATTTCTTGTAGTGTTGATGAGCTTTCAGCAAAAATCACTATATCGTCCGCAGAACGCAAGTTTGTTAGACGATTCCCGTTTATGTTAATTCCTTTATCTTTCCATGGGAGATCTTCCATTATAGATTGCAGAACAGCAATGAACAGTTTCGAGGACATTGGGTCGCCCTGTCTCATTCCTCTTTTTATATCAATTCTTGGTCCTTTTGTCTCAAGCTTGATTGTGCTAGTGCAACATCTCCTTGATAATGTTTATGTATTCAGCTTCTATGTTTTGCTTCCTTTATGCATCCCATATTGACGCATGGCTAATGGAATCAAATGCTTTCTTAAAGTCAACAAAAGCAAAGTATATTGGTTTCTGAAATTCTTGATATTTTTCGATAATAATGGTGAGTCAGTGCCTATGATCTATTGTACTGTACTGTACAATTGTACTGTACCATAACCATGTTTTCCCATAATCTGGTTTTCTTCTGTTCTTGGCATTCCTATCTTTGCGTTGAAGTCGCTCATCACAATTAGGTTCTCTGCAGCCCTAAGTTTTGCAGTCTCTATATCTTCGTAGAAGGATTCAGTGTCTTCTTCATTTGCTGCTCCTGTTGGTGCGTATATTTGTATGATTGAAATGGGGAAGTTCGGGAATTCGAGATTTAATAGTGAAACTGTTTCTGATATGGCTATATATTCTTTGATGTAGTTTTTATACTCTTCCCTTATAAGAAAGTTGGTTCCAAATCTTTTTACTTGTGCGGTGTGACAGAAGATGCTCCAATGCAGTTCTATTATGTGTGTGCCTTCTCTTCTGACCTCACACAATCCAATTATGTCCCATTTTATTTTCGATACAGCCCATTTCAGCTCTAGCATTCTTTCTTCTGTTTATAAGGTTCGGACATTGAACATGCCTATGTGTAGAACACTTTGTTGGTGCATCTTGCAGGGTTTTGGTCTAGTTTATCCACGGTGACCAGCCGGGTTGGGGAAGGTTTTGGGTTCGCTGCTGCCCGTCTCCTGGTAATTGATTTCCTTAGTCGCCTTCTACGACATCCACAGAAGGAAATTGATCGTAATCTTCTTGCGAAATTAATGTCCCTTTTGTCAATATCTATATTTGCATAACTTATTAGTTCTATGATTTTCTCTACCAGATTTTCTTGTTTTTTTCTGTCGCCATACATGATGATGTTGTTTTCTTTATAAGTGTTTTAACTTGTGGCGAGCACATGTCAACTCTGCGCGCGCACTATAAACTCCAACATTCCTGCATCGCGCAAGCAAAATGTTTCACATGACATACGATAAATATAACTTCCGACGAACATCAGTCGGACCGGCCGTCCCCAGGTATACGATCTGCCTGGCGGGAAATTTCCCTTTATAGTGGTGACCCTCTACAGAACAGTGTCAACCTTCCTTCGCTCTCGCAGCAACCCACATACAATCAGTCTCAAAGCAAGGCCAGCATCCTCTTCCCTCTCACCTCATCAGTTCCACTACAGTCAACGCACCGACTACTGGTACTGATGGTGATCTCCCCCAACCCCTCGGCACGGCAGCCACACAGCAACAGCGCACGTTGCCAGTGGTACAGCAGCCTTCACCGGTTCCTACCACATGCGCGGTCCCCATGGTACTGTCGCGGTGAAGTGACTGTTAGCCGCCGAACATCCTCAACCGCTAGTCGACTCACTGACTCAGCGACTCCTGGCCCTTGCAGGCTTTAGAGCACAGACTTCGATTCCTATCAGACCTAACTATGCGTAGCTACGGTCTTGAAGGGGTGTGATGTGGCGAGCACATGTCAACTCTGCGCGCGCACTATAAACTCCAAAATTCCTGCATCGCGCAAGCAAAATGTTTCACATGACATACGATAAATATAACTTCCGACGAACATCAGTCGGACCGGCCGTCCCCAGGCATACGATCTGCCTGGCGGGAAATATCCCTTTATAGTGGAAGAGCACGATCACCCGCTCTTCCCTATAAACTTTATTTTCTATGTTATTCAGTTCTGCTTTCAATATTTTATTCTAAATACATTCATTCGCCTGCCATATGTTTCGTCCATCGCGTTTTTTATGTTTGTTTTTTCTTCTAGATTTTCTAGTAGTAATTGCATCTGTCAATCCATATCTAGGACGATAGTAGATTTTTATTTTTACGGCAACGGCAACATTCGATTTTGTGAAGATTAGGCAGAATTTTGACTTTTTAAACGAGGGTGTTCCGATCGAAGTTTTTTTCTGTATACCATCATTTGTAAAAAATTGTTCTGGCCACAATATGTTAATTAATTTTTCACTTTTAAAACACTGTTACAGCGCAATTACAGTTTATCCACAAGTTTGGTTAAGTGTTTCTAACCAGGGCGCGGTTTTCTTTCAGTTTTGTTACACTTTTTTACCTGCAAGGTTTTCGGAAAGTTCAATTTTTCGGCAAATCTACACTTGATTCAATGTTAGGTGCAGTGACAAGTGTTTTTCTCTTAATTTCTTCCGGTTTTTAATTTTAATTGAGGAATCAGTTATAGTAATGTTTGTAGCTTGACACCTGACCAGTCTATAGTGACTAAGAAATCACTTCCTCCCAGGCAGCTTCATAACCCTGGTCGGAGGTGGCGAATACGCCCACTGTCTGCTGCCACCCCTGGAGTCCTTGGCGACGGTGGAGGAGACTGTGGTCCGCGACAAGGCAGTAGCCTCGCTGCGGGCAGTTGCCGCTTATCATACACCCCAGGCTCTGGAGCAGCACTTTGTCCCTCTTGTGCAGAGATTGGCTGCTGGAGAATGGTTCACCTCTAGGGCTTCGGCTTGTGGACTGTTCAGGTAATTAGCAAGCAGGAAAGCTCCACATTTTCAGTGCAATTAAAGCGAGTTTGGTGCTATGTTTATGATTGTTTTTTTGCTCAGCCAAAACATTTAACCTTAAACATTAGTCTTTCATTCGATCTCTCAGTTGAACGATTCAATACTGAACGAAACAAAATATATTTTGATAGTTCCAAGATAAAATCACCAGATTTCAGAGCCTAGTGATTTCAACACTACAATTCATAGTTTATTATGACCATTCAATGTATGTTGCATAACCAAGTCTTCTTACTTGTTAATTTGTGGTTTATTCGTCTTTGCAATGTACACCGAATTGTCATAGTAAACCATGAACTGTAATTCTAAAAATAAATGCGTGCGTGCATGCAACAACTAATGAATGTTAATGAAGCGAAACAGGTTTGTCAGGGTTAAGGCAAGTGGCAAACCCTCGTCTCTGCCCACGCCACCGGGATACAGGCATGAGTTAATGCTAAAAATTGCACCCATGCCGGGACTTGAACCCGCGACCTCTGGCTAACCGTGCCAGCGCTCTCCCAACTGAGCTAATGGGCAAATGCAGGCATCAGCGAAATTTCAAGCCTCTTTACGAACTTTCTCTGTATTACGTAATGGCAGCGACATCTGGCCGAAGCAATTTACATCACTTGCAGCCCCGAGTAACCCACTTTGCAGTTAGGTTTTTATATCGGATTGATATCGCTGTACCTACATGATTATATGCCTCATAAATTGTCAGCACGGGTTAGTGCAACAAAAAGAATATAATAATGCAGTGTTAGTTCGATGAAATATGGCCCCTCTATGCACTCTAACCAGAGTCAACTCTTCCAGCGTGGCCTACCCGCGAGTCTCGGCGCCCATCAAAGCGGAGTTGAGGGAGCACTTCCGCACTCTTTGCGAGGATGACACTCCCATGGTGCGCCGCGCGGCCGCCTACAAGTTCGGCGAGTTTGCCCGCGTCGTCGAGGTAGAATACGTGAAGTTGGACCTGATACCGATGTTCGTCAACTTGGCTGAGGTGAGTGGCGGGAGGAGTCCTTGTTGATCTTAATTTTACGTAATGACTCAGTTACGTACATTTGTTTAGTTGTAGCAATACCACTCGCTAACGGTGAAGGAAAACAGCCTGATGAAACCAGAGTGTCTGAGGTGTTCACATACACACCACTTGAAATTTCCAATCCGCTGTCGACACGCGTGGTAATTAAGCCCATACTTTGTCCCTGAGAAGAAGACCTATGCCCCGCCCATCCCGCTGGATGTGTATAGGCGACATAAAAAAAAAAACCGGCCAAGTGCGAGTCGGACTCGCGCACGAAGAGTTCCGTACCATTATCTATACAACATTAGACACAAAGACCGAGAAAAATGGGCAAAAAATCACGCTGTTGTAGGGAAGGCTCCCTTAAATATTTATTTTAATTTAATTACTTACTTGTGAAGCGAATATAGAAGCAAATATTCTGTGAATATTTCAAGCGTCTACCTGTTGCCGTTATTACTATCGAGCAAAAACGGCAAAAAAAATACGTTTGTTGTATGGGAGCCCCCATTAAATATTTATTTTATTCTGTTTTTAGTATTTGTTGTTATAGCGGCAACAGAAATACATCATCTGTGAAAATTTCCACTGCCTAGCTATCACGGTTCATGAGATACAGCCTGGTGACAGACAGACAGACACACGGACAGTGAAGACTTAGTAATAGGGTCCCGTTTGGCACCCTTCGGGTACGGAACCAAAAAGGCCAACTGCAGAGGGAAGGCCTCTGAGAGGGGGAGAGAGTATGGGCTTAATCACCACGCCTTCCCATTGGCGATTTTAAGCGGTGACGTATCGTACCTTCGGTAGTACAAGGGCACAACTTACAAAAAATGGTAAAATGAGTTAAGTATGCAGAAATGCCTTAAAACACCTATCTGGTGGGATAAAGACTCCCATCAGATTCAGTTAAAAAGTCGCTTTTTACATGAATTTAATGGGAGTCTGTATCCCACCAGATAGAGGAGTGTTTTCAAGGCATTTCTGCATACTTAACTCATTTTACCATTTTTTGTAAGTTGTGCCCGTGTACTACCGAAGGTGCGGTATGTTTAATAACAAACAATGAATTCCCATTGATTTCCTTGACCAATAATTTTAATAAAATTAATATAGATACAAGTCTGTATTGCCGCGAATCCTATCTAACAAAAAAACGCAATAAAATAGTTAAAAAAAATGTACAAAGCTACCTCAATTTGACCATTATAGTAACAAACATTTAGGTAATGAAAAAATTGATTTTCATTACCTGAATATTTGTTACTAGAATCATACTATCCAAAAAATGTGTACAAAACAATGAGTCACGTGAGTGGATCTTAGGATTTTCCACGTTACAATTCTCCGTTTCGATTATTGCCCCTTAGGACGAACAAGACTCGGTCCGCCTGCTGGCGGCGGAGACGTGCGCTGCTGTGGCGGCGCTGCTGCCGGCCGAGGACATGGAGCAGCTCGTCATGCCGTGTGTGCGCACGCGCGCCGGGGACACCTCGTGGCGCGTGCGCTACATGGTCGCCGACAAGTGAGTGCTCACACGCCCGGGCCTCCCCTCGCCTGAACGCTTGGTTCACTAAGGTTACCCCTTCAGTCTACGCCCTGTACCTGCAGACATGGTCACCGACAAGTGAGTGCTCACACGCCCGGACCTCCCCTCGCCTGAACGCTAAGGTTACCCTACAAAGCCCTGGAGAAGAGACCCAGTCTGGATCCTGTACCTGCAGATAGCCCTTTTGTTGTACTTGGTCGCCGACAAACGAGTGCTCCCACGCCCCAGAGCCGGATTTTGAGGTCTGGAGGCCCTAGGGCAACGAAGGAGCGGAGGCCCCTAATTATTCCCAAATAAAAAATACGAAACAAAAACTACAATGAATACAAATTATTTTTTTAATTTGAAAAACAAACAGACGCTATAAGTACTCATAAAAGATTGGCGTTTAATGATAGAACATATTAGCCTTTTGTGGGGCCCTTTCCTTGTGGAGGCCCCAGGGCAGTAGCCCCGCCTGCCCTCACCTAAATCCGGCCCTGCTACGCCCGGACCTAGCCTCTGCTGAATTCTTACATGAATAAGGGGTAACCTTATAGGGATACGAGAGACCAGGGATAAGTCTGGAGAAAAGACTTATCCCTGGTCTCTCGTACACTAACAAGCTGTTAATCTACTGTTAACAGCTGTCAGTTGTTTTTTTTTTGTCTACACTTTGGTCAATTGCCAGCTGTTAACAGTAGATTAACAGCCTGTTAGTGTACGAGAAACTGGGAGTGGATTCTGTACCTGCAGACAGCCCTTTTGTTGTACTTAGTCGCCGACTAATGAGTGCTCACGCGCCCAGACCTCCCCCCCGGCTGAATGCTTAGGTGACTAAGGTTAGCCCTACTAGCTCCTGGAGTAGATACCCTCTTACGTTCAACTCCTCTAGTCTGGACCCTGAACCTGCAGACCTACTGCTGTACAAGGTCGCCGACAAGTGAGTGGTCGCTAGCTCCGAGCTTCCCCTGCAAGCCCTCGGAGTAGAGACCCCCGGAGAAGAGACCTGTAGATGTGCGTGGTCGCCAACAAGTCTACTCGCCAGCTCCGAGCGCCGTCGCCACAAGCACCGGAATTACTAGAGTTACCCCTTACTAAAATAGTAACCTCAGTATATTTGTAGATTACACCGGATAATGCAGCGGCACGAAGACTTCATGCGAGAGATTTCTCGCCGGCCTATTTCTAGTTGATATCTACAGTCAAATATAGTCTAATATACATCTTTACACACAGGTGAATCGCTCGCTCGTTCGTTGCCGCCGGTAACACCTTCCAGCTAGCCAGCTAGTACGCCTTATACTCCCCATTGATCCCCCCCTCCGTGCACAGGTTCGTGGAGCTGCAGCAAGCCGTGGGCCCCGAGCTGGCGCGCACGGACCTGGCGCAGATCTTCCAGACGCTGCTCAAGGACTCCGAGGCTGAAGTGCGCGCCGCCGCCGCCTCCAAGGTGCGTCTCTGACCCCCCCACAGTCTTACCACCCTGCGACTGTGTTATAATATCTAGAATTATCATGAGAATGTTACGTCTGAAATGTAAAATGTTGGCTCTATTTCAAGGAATCTTTCCTGTTTCATTATTGCACTATCCATCTGCAGGTGAAAGAGTTCTGTGCTCTGCTTGATCCGGCTCACCAGGAGACCATCATCATGCAACAGATCCTGCCGCAGGTCGGTCCCTTCACTGTCTCTTGTATGTCTAAATCATACTTAAGCGCTGACCTGCAACTTTGACCTCATGAACTGCAGGTGTAACGTTAACGGTTGGGGAGTTGCCTAAAGCAGTTGTGTGGACCCAGGTGAAGGAGCTGGTGAGCGACCCCAACCAGCACGTGAAGTCGGCGCTGGCGAGCGTGATCATGGGGCTGAGCCCGATCCTGGGCCGCGCCAACACCGTGGAGCACCTGCTGCCGCTGTTCCTGCAGCAGCTCAAGGACGAGTGCCCCGAGGTATGCACGCGTGACACGTGACACGTGACACGCGACACGCGACACGCGACACGCGCTCGCACCGCCGAGCTGCCGTCGACTGACCCTGTCGTCCGATCCCGTTCCGCAGGTGCGGCTCAACATAATCTCGAACCTGGAGTGCGTGAACCAGGTGATCGGCATCACGCAGCTGGTGCAGTCGCTGCTGCCCGCCATCGTGGAGCTGGCGGAGGACAGCAAGTGGCGCGTGCGGCTGGCCATCATCGAGCACATGCCGCTGCTGGCGGGGCAGCTGGGCCAGGAGTTCTTCGACGAGAAGCTCACGGGGCTGTGCATGAGCTGGCTCATCGACCACGTGTACGCCATCCGCGAGGCCGCCACGCTCAACGTGCGCCGCCTCGTGGAGCAGTACGGCCCGGCCTGGGCCGAGACGCACGTCATCCCCAAGGTGCGTGCCGCCTCGCCGCCGCTCGCCTGTACGGCGGTCTGCCGCCGACGGTCCCGCTGACAGTACGATGCCCCCCGCAGGTGCTCGGCATGTCCCGCGAGCAGAACTACCTGCACCGCATGACCTACCTGTTCTGCATGAACGTGCTCTGCGAGGTGGTGGGCCGCGACGTGTGCTCGCGAGTGCTGCTGCCCACCGTGCTGGGCATGGCCGACGACTCCGTGCCCAACGTGCGCTTCAACGTGGCCAAGACGCTGCAGCGGATGGCGCCCTACCTGGAGCCCGCCGTCATACAGCCGCAGGCGAGTGCCCAGTGTGACCACACTTGCCCAGTCTAGACCTTACTCCGTGCACAACGTGCGCTTCGACGTGGCCAAGGCGCTGCAGCGGATGCACCTTTTTTGAAATATAACTTAGAATGTCACTTATTTAGTTTGTACAGTTCACACAAGAACCATTTTAATCCACAAGAACTGTCACAGAATTTAACAATTCTTTTTTTCTGTTATCGTGACATCAAACTTGCAGGCTCATTCTTTGCCCCAAAGTTTGTAATAGTTAGTCGCTCCAAGCTCGGTAAGCTAACCATCACTTTATCCCAACTCAGGTGAAGCCAGTGCTGGAAAAGTTGCACGTAGACCCGGATGTGGACGTCAAATACTTCGCTCAAGAGGCCATCGCCGGCATCGCCGGCTAGGGGCTTCAGTGACAACGACCGAGTGAAACATCCACCGCGATTTGCTCCCCGTACACACTAGAGACTCTTCCCCGCGCGATAATAGTCCCATTCACACAACACATTTCTAACCGCAAGGTGATAGTCCCCCGTTCACATTACCAACTTCTCAGACAGTGGCGCCGAACTCAAATAGCGAACTCCTCTCAACACGGAACTGAAATCTCACTTGTTGACGACAAGTAGGTACTTCGCGCAGGAGAAGGTTTTGTCTAAAGAGACAACTTTGAATATTTAAATCTTTCCGAAGCAGGATAATAGCCCTGTCACGCAACACGCTTTTCTCATCCATCCACACGTATCTAAGTTCCATCATGCTGCGTTGAACTTAGATGCATAGGTGGAAAGAATGCAGCGTGCCCAACTCTTCAACATAAACATATTTTTCTATAGAGAAAACTTCCAAATCGAATCGAAAAAACAAATGACGGCCGTGTCCATACATTTAAACTTCTTAAGTGTGGAACAACTGACATTTTTTTTTGTATTTCGGAAGTTGTTTGTCTAGTAGAGGAGATTTCTTCATTTTCGGCTAGATAAAAGGATTTTGTTACAAATTGTATCATACCGTAGCCAAAAGTATACTTGTATGTAAGTATACTTTTGGCTATAGTAGAATCAATCTAAATTGATGGATCAAACCTAATCGTACCACACTTGATCATCCTTGAGATTTTTTTTGCAGTCACCCATAATGTGACTGAATAAAGTGCATGCATGTAAAGATGTGCTGTCGACTTTCAAAGCCTTAAGGACTTCTGTAGAAGTGAGCGAGGAACTGACAACCACTCATAAAAGTTAGGATTTCTCGGCAGGACTTGTAATCAAGTCCCCACGAGTTTGATACGTTTATGGCCTCTAGTTTCTGGAAAAAGCCAGCCCATAGCTAACTTCACATTGCACGTTCTTTCCCGCGCGACTACGGTACTTCAACCTCTGTCGTGCGTGACGGCGCGTTTAGTGTGAGCGCTCTAATGTAGTCGGCTATTTGATTGCGTAACTGAATCCTAATATTTAATTGAACTGAACTAACCTGAAAGCAATTAAACTAATTTTAAAAAGCCTCCGCTTAGCCCTTAATCTAATTGTCAAACCACCGATTGGAATTTCACAAACTGGAGGTTACCAATATGGTAACCACTATGGTAAGCCACTGACACAAAACGACGGCCCCTACGTAAAGAATCGTAACTGTAAAAAAGCAACTTTAAAGTAGAGCAATTTGAAATTAAAATCTTGTCAAGAAAGTGAATATTTGTTAGGAAATCTTTATAATATCAATTACAGAGCTATTTAACACATACCGAAAGTGTACACTTTCTAATTGCAATAAGGAATCTATTCATAGTACTTGTCGAGATATTCGTTCGAAAAATCCACCAATAGTTACAATTTCGATAGTTTTCTTTGTTAATGAAAGCTTAAATTTCATCGAATGTGGTAAATTCTATAGAAATTCAGGCTCTCTTTAAAATTTTTAGAATTGCGAAACTATCGGAATTAATGAATTACGAAACTATCAGAATTGGTAGTTTCGACAAAATCTGATTAGAAATTTAGCGGAATAATGTCGTAACTACTAAATTCGATAGTTTTCTCTGTTCGAAACTACCACCTATGATAAAGTCATAGTCGTCGTTTCAGCATAGTCGTCACGATTTCATTCCACCAGTAATATTAAAAAAATATAGTTAAAATTAACAAAAATGTTTTGCCACTTATAGACGGATTATTTGAAAAGCCTTAAGTGCAATAAAATGAAAATTTAGTTTTTTGCAGATAAGATGATTTACGTAGGGGCCGTCGAAGTCGTTGACTTTCGTTATCCCAAACTGCACTGTACCTCTTACAATTAGTCAATATTACATTCGGGTGTCAAGAAAAGGTCTTGTGGTATTTTAAGGGGGTTTCTACTATCTTTGACGAAAAAAATAGTATTAAGTAAAAAATTAAATTGCGACCAATTTTTTTATATTGATTTATTCACAGCCACTTCTTATTTGCATTGTTTCAATATTACTAAGGTACTTAATTAAATTAATCTAGTAGAAATCAAATTGTGTCACAACGTTTATGTAAGTTTATTAAGTATCGAACCCCATAAATTACCAATGACCTGCTGGCTTACAATGCAATCGATGCGTCGGGAGTTGTGCTATCTTGCTCTAATTAGCAAGAAAGAGTGAGACAGAACAATATCCTTACCGCTCTTTTAGACCAGGTATCGAATACATACTAGGCCATATTTATTTTATAACTGTATTACTACAGTTGCGGTCTATCCACGGGTGAGCGGCACGATTTCAATCTAAAATAGTCCTTAAATACTTATGATTTATGCAGCGTCCAATGGCACCTTAGATGGGTGAAGGGACCACTCGGACGCTGCAGTGCCTGTGACATTGTTTTTTAGATGGAGTAGGCTTGCCCAGCACCTGACAGCTTAGTCAGCCTAGCCCACTGGAAAGACAAGTCAATATCAAATACGTGCCACCCAAGCCGCAGGTTTCCTCACGATATTTTCCTTCACAGTTATAAGTTTGTTTATTTTCAAAGTTACGTTACATCTACGAATTTGTAGTAGCAATACCACGAAGATAAAGACTACTTACTACATAAGTGCATAAAAGCCCGTTCCCGTGACGTGCCCGTCGGCCGCACGAGGTCGGGATTTTACTGTGCTAGTATTGTAGTCTCTAACCTAAAGTATATATGGTTTATTTTAGTTTGTGTTGTGGATAGAACTTTAGTCCTTATGTACAGGATGCATCACCAATATGCCCCGCGTATATTGCTGGTTTATCTTGGACATTATTTTTTTGGCGTAATATTACTTTAGGTGTGCATTCCCCACTGCTCTCATTCCCTCGATCCATGAAGATAAACTATCAGATAGCAGAATAGATTTATTTTTTAATAATTTGCATGCACAATGACATAGAGGTAGATGTGGTGCATTGCAAATTTACTCGATTTTAACTCAAACATTACAGCCTAGCCTGTGTCGTAGGAATCAGTAGAGATTGCCAATTAACTTATTATAACGTTGACCAATAACTTACGACGACTTATGACAATGTTTAATCACAGAATACAAAATAGTGGGTGAAATTTTCACTTGTAAATAATTCTGGAATTTGTGGAGGTCAATTGGTTTAAATGAGTCGATTAGGTTCACTCATCCAATAATAATAATAGCTTCCGCACAACACAAACACTTGACCTGGTCCCAGACTAGGGTACCCTGTGCTATGGTAACCAGACAAGGACATCACAAACATGGAAATACACCCAGACGGAGGTCATTTGTACAAATGTACGGCACCACGACCTCCGGCATAATCATGTCGTAAGACGTAATACAGCTAGACCAACGAAGCAGTCAACAATGTGGATCATCTAATGGGAAGTAGTGGGAAGTACTTACTTTAAATTTTTTATGAATGTTTTAAGGAGATTAGACAATTTTGAATCGTGTGAAACAGTATACGTTATAGGTCTTAGGACAGCTCGGGTATCAATTCCGACATGATTTTGTAAAGAAAATAACGCGTACTCAAAATATTTTAGATTAAATTTTGTTGTCAATATATTGAAATCAAAATATGTCGGTTTGATTCCCGAGCTTCAGATGAATGGACTGACGATTTTTAGTAAATGTTTCTTTGTGAAGTTGTATTTTAATCATACCACAGCCCTGTGGTAGAAGATTCCACTGCACGGTGAAATGTTAGTGGCTTTATAGCCCAGTATATTTTAACTTTTCTAGTGATTTGATCTCTGCTAGTACCAGGGATCGAAACGATGGAGTATTTTTTGGAAATTATGTTTACTTAGCGTAATTATCTAAAACCGTTAAGAGCCGGTTTGAGCGTTGGACAGATTTTTGACTTTACATATCGGGCACCTGCGTTCCTATACATCTGGACCGCGTTTCATAAAACTACATTAATTTCATAGCTTACTATGACAATTCGATGTATATTGCGTAGCAGTCTTCGTTACTTGTTAGTCTGTGGATTAATAGACTTTGCGATGTACATAGAATTGTCATTGTGAACCATTAATTGTAGATGTAAGCTCCAAAACGACTCTCTCGTTTAATCTATGTATTATGCGCAGTAAATCCTGACGTATTCCTGACCCAATCATCAAGAAATTGACAGTTCAATCGTAACGAATCCTTCAGGATTTTGTGGCGGCCGGTACAAATAAAAAACAAATAAGAGTAAAAAAACCATAGCTAAAACTATTTTTTTTTAATTTGCGGTAGGTATACGAAATCCAACATGACTTCTTGTAATAATTAATATTACTTTTACATAGATGAAGTATGTACCAACAGAGTTGTTTTTATGCTCGAATAATTATGTATCCCATACCTAACTGTATAGTAAATCCGTATAATGGGATACAATATGGCTTGAAGGTCACTGAAATTTCACCATATAGAGCTCGATAGATTGCATTCGACTATTTCTCTTAACGTATAGAGGAAAATAGAGAGCGCCATCTATCGAGATCGATTTCCGATAGATTCCTTCGGACTTGTGTCATAGCATTTAACTTTGCACTTATGAAATTGTATGATTATACACATAAATATACATAAATAAATACATAATTGTAATAAACAACAGTTTTATTTGCGCATCTCTGATACTTAGGTACTATGTACATAATAACTTACTACAATAAATCAGTGAGTTTGAATTAATCTAAGCAGTGAATGATTTTATACCAGTCGCTACTTAAAATGCTACATGCATAAACTCACGCCTGCATCCCAGAGGTGCAGAAAGCTGGGCCGTAGCTAGGGTCTGCCACCAAAACAAAAATGCTGTGTTCGATAATAATTTTAAAAACCTATTTAGAGGCTAAAAATTCCAAATTCGGGACTTGGACCCGCGACCGCGACCGCGAGCCAGAGGTCGCGGGTTCAAGTCCCGGCATGAGTGGAATTTTTAGCCTCTAAATAGGTTTTTCAAATTGTCCTCAGCACGGGTTAGTAGAACAAAAAGAATATATAATCGATAAATAATGTTTCACCATCTAATATATGAAAATGTCGTGGCTTCGCAGATGTTTATTAATTGTTTTGTGTATATTTGTTAGGTCTGAGAATAGGTCGTAGGCTAATTAATATGGCAAAATAACGTTTGCCGAGTCAGCTAGTTTTCTTATATTTATTGCCCATCCTCCTTCACATAACTCGGAAAAGGTTCGAACCTCATCTAACTGTTAAACCTATTTCGTCCCAAAACAAAAACACTGGCCACCTCGCAGTCGTCATCCGCTCAAGCAACTTTAAAAAAAAAAAACCGCCTTATTGACGGCAACTCCTTCCGATTTTTCTAAACAATTTTGCTTGGAATTTTTTTACTTTCCCTATGTTGTTAAGAAAGTAAGTGGTTCAAGCGGAAATGGGGGCGGACGACGATCTGGCAACGTCGTTGTCGCATCTGCTGCTGATTGGGGTGGCCGGTAACGGAATTAGCAAGATGAGCGACAAGTATATCACATACCCGGGGATGCACGCGAACTTTCTCTTCCACGGCATCTTGGGAATCTTTCATTATCAGAGTGAGTATTCATATAGGTAGTGTCCGGCCCCAATGACTGCGCATCGACGTACCTATTTCTAGTCTGATTGGCGGAGTTTATGTGATGTGACTTACTTACCCCCTGTTTCTCGAATTCTAATCTACCTACTGTTAACAACTGTCAGTTGGCCAACGTGCGTACAAAAAACCCGTTTTTCAGGATTTGGAGCGCATAATAAGGCACCTACACTGTACACTATGGAGAAATAAGCTTTTATTCAGCTCAGCCTTCGACGATATTGTGATCAAAATTGCGTAAAAATTAAATTAAGTCAGAATGGACAGCTAGGTAACCTTTACATTTTATTGCAAAGTCGCAAAGTCGTCCATAAAGTAACTGATTAGTAGGTATGTAAAGGGTGATTTGATGTCGATTGTGCCTACATATTTTAGTTCTAAGAAAGAAAGATTTACTTTCTTATTTATAAAAACACTTTAAAACACTCGGCCTCCTCAGAGGTACCTAGTTTAAATAAACGGAACACACATTTTCCTTTTTCCGCAATTTTTGACAAAATATCGTTTAAAGGGGCCATCCCGACTTCTCGTTTGCGTTCGCTTTTTTTTATCCGTTGCCAGACGGTTTCACATTAGACGATAGCCTTTCCATATTAGCCGTAACGACACGACATCACCGAAGTGGTTTAATATTATTTACTAAGGCCGTTGTACGAACGTTGTGTAAACGTTGTATAAATAGCTTACTAGACCAACGATGTCGATTATCTTCCAACGTGAAGCCGGTCAATACAATTTTTTTTCTAGTGATGAGTAAAATAACCAAGAAGGAACGGGCTGTGATTAACACTTTATGCTCAGCAGACGAAACATCAATGCCTTACAAAGTAGTACCGAAAAGGAAGAAGAACATTTGTTTGAAACCAGCATGTAGGTAACCAAGCTTCATTCTTCATCACAAAAAAGATTTTGTTCTATGGTTTACAACCACCTTAAGATTGTTGTTGCATCTGGCATGCCGTCCGTCTCGCTCGCACAATCTAACATTTATAATTGTAATTTTTTTTAATAGAAAATAAATTTAATAGAAAGTGCTGTAGTGCACTAAAAAGTTAGAAATAATTTAAAAGAATACCTTTAAATTAGAAGTATCTATAAGTACATGTAGATAGGTATTTCAGAAGTAAGTATAAGTAATTTGTAGTCGGTGCCCAAAATGTATATACCGGTCATTCATACGCGTCGAATTGACAACCTCCTCCTTTTTAGAAGTCGGTTAAAATTAGTATACTTTTGATAAATGTGGTCTGAGTCTGATTGCTAGGTAATAAAATTATGGCTAATTAAGATTGTGATTGAAATAAAGTTCATTTCATAAGATAGGATAAGAAGCGATAAGAATATTCTTTATTGTACACCAGGAAAATCACAAACAGAAAATATTTACATTTTATCTTATAAAGGAGAACAGGGTTGTGGGTAGGGGGCAGGGTGAGTGATTAAACTGGTCTTAGGTAATACAGGGTGAATGGAATTCGACTGGCAAATTTTGAGGGGATGTTGTTTTAACCATGATTTAGAAACATACTTAATTACATGGCGCAAAATTAAAACATTTTTTTTTTAGTTACCCACTATTACGCCACAAACAATATCAGGACGAAAATGTGTGAAAAAGAAACTATCGGTCGAGCGTCTTATGGTCGGCGCCGGCCAACCCAATTGTTCTTTTAATTGTTTACGTATATCGGAGGACAGTCTCTAATACAATTATCTAACATATTAGAAAATAATTTACAAATTCATGGTACTTCCTACCACTTTGAATTTGGATTCACAGTTTCGAGCAAAAGGTCGGAAATCACGAATATTTACAAATTATGTTATATGTACGATTAACGATAAATCATCAATAATAATTTTCTCAACAAAAGATCATTTTCTCAAAATATAGCTAACGATTTCAAAATCACCTGTAATGTGAACCGGGCCTTATGAACAACGTAAAAAGTGTCATAGTAAGGCACTTTTTACGTTGTTCATAAGTCATGTATTAGGTACCTAGATTACTCTGGAATTATTGTATGCTGTTTCAATTCCAGAGTCATGTAGGTATACAATGGCGTACAATATTGCAATACCTACAACGTGTACTGGGAATTTTTCTACACAAACTTTGATTAGCTAGGTATGAGTTTTGCGATTTCAAAGTTGGTCTCATAAGTAATACTTATAAATTGTTGGCATCGATTATGTACAATAACCCCTTTAGGTTCTGCAGGACCTTTGTGAAACAAGTTGGGGAAAAGAGTGCCAATCTGGGGCCTGTTTCATAGAACTGTAATAATTCATAGTTTGCTATGACAGTTCGGTTTACATTGAAATGTCTCTTTACCCACAGACTAACAATTATCTAGGCTCTGCTACGCTATGTGTCCCGAGTTTCATTAAACTAAATTTGGAGTTTAATGAAACTCAGCCCTGGCTGTAATTCTTCTCTTTTAAACTGCTCCATTCTTCCAGGTTCCATACTCAGCAACGATTTCGGCCCAGCCTACGTTATCAGCTACCAAGCGACCAAGTACCTTGCTCTACCGTGCCTCATGGCAGACCTGTACCAGTCAGACAATAAGGAATTAAGTGGATTGCACCTCCTCTCAGGCCTCGTCCCCTTCGGCCTGGCCTTACTAGGGAACGAGAACGCGGCGTTAGGGAATTTGGCTATAACTGGGAATATAATCTCGCTGATGTATTACTCGGCGAAGAACGAGAGGAACTGGGGTTGGTACACGGCAGCAGCCGCCGCCTTGACTTATTTTGGGTGTCCGCGGTTGAAGCATAAGATTTTCTACCCTCTAGGATTGGCTGCCACGGAGTACTGCGCGTTCAGATTGTTCCACATCAGCTTGGATGCGCCGTAGTGGTAGAGTCGTGGCGCTCGGCTGTCGGTCGGAACTTTAGGGAGGTTACGGAATAACCTTTTTTACAAGATTTTGTTAGTGGATAGTGTTATTGTTTATTATAGTGGGTGTTTTAAACTAGATATTTTTGTCGTTTTATTGTTTAGTCGTTGTGGTTAGGTCCGATTAGGTTAGGTTAAGTTTTTGTTTGGAATATTACGAAACCTCTTTCACTAATCCGCGCCGCATCAGGCGTTTTTGGAGTTTAAAAAGTTTGAAGGCTCCCAATGACTTCGGCACGGTCAACGGTCTAGTCGTGATTCTTGATGATTCTTTTCGGATGTTAAACCATGTTGCATAAGCAGCCTATATACATCCCACTGTAGGGTACAGGCCTTCTCTCAGGGAGAGAGTATGGGCTTAATCACCACGCGTGCCCACCGCGGATTGGCTGCCCACCGCGGATTAGCTACCATGGCAAACATGTTGCGTTTAACGTAAATTCAAACATAATGTCACTTGCCACGATCCTGGCAAACCACTTTCCTCTTTTTTCTTTCAGTTTAGTTTATTGCAAGACCAGAAAACTGAACAGTTTATTTTTAACAAGTAATATGGGCCTTGTAGGGTGTAGCAAGTTGATGTTACAAAAGTAAAGCATGCATGCAAATCACTTGCTACGGCCTTATTAATTTATAAAAACACGATTCCTCTAAGAGAAAGTTCATTTAATCTGTGGTTACTTTTCCTTGTAAAATCTCTACCACATACTATTTTAATCGGCGTTTGAGGAATCGTGTTTTTTTTTATAAACAAGACAATTAGAATATTACTGTAGATTAGAATTTACAACTCAAGGACTAGTTTATTACATTTCATCAACAATAATTTTAATATCCACGAGTTCATTTAATTATAGATAGATAGATAAAGAACATTATATTATCTTTGTATTATAATGCATCAATGAAATCCAGCTCCAGTGTTTTTATTTCATTCCCGGTTCAAATAGATACCATAGTGCCGACGAGCGAGATCAACTCATTGAGCCGTCAATGGTACAAAAACGTCCGTCAAAATCAGTGATTCTACCGCTTCTTAGGTACCCATGTACGCTGGATTGGTAATTTTATGTCTACAGAGACACCAAGAAAGTCTTTTAATTTTTTTAAGTGCAGAGATTTTAGTTAGGAGTAGACTCGCCCGACTGTCCTGATAAAATCAAACGAACCTTCCACTCCTAGCTGAACGTAAGAGACAATAGGCGGTGAATCAAGCTCGGTATTGAGTTGCGTCCAAACAGATGCGTCCAGTTTTCACAAGCGGGGTACTGTCTTCCTCTAAGTGACACAGTTGCGTTTCCAAAGAAACTGACAAAGACTATTTATAAAAAAAACATGATTTCTGTTCCACCACATTTACAATTTTTTTCTTCTTTTGTCTCTTCTCATAGAGTCAGTGTCAAGTGTAGTCGTGTTTAAATCAGAATAAATAATGAATTCAATACTATTGGGATATTTAACTCTCAGAGCCCTAAAAAGGATATTTTTCAAGACATAACGTATACGCATACAGAATTTCCGCGAGTATATCTATCCACAATCCATACTTCACGTTTTCCTTCCTACAGTTCATCAGCCAATTCCATCCAGATCCACCATCTTTATTAAATTTCTTTGCAAAAATAATCTTGCGTAGAGGGAAACACCAATTTAAACTGAATTTGAGGAGTTTTTCAAGGAATTCTATTTCTATAAGTAAGTAAGTAAGTAATTTCGTTTATTTCCTTCTCACAGAAGTATCAAAACATATAGTAGGTACAAATAAGGCTGAGAGTGTTTTCTTGTGGATATTCAATATTTAATCCCATTCACATTATCTATTGTTACACTGTTAACTTGTTCCGTCAAATGTGACTCGTAGTTGTACATGGGAATATACCTACTCTTGTCACATACAATGTACTTATCAGTGTTACAGTTAAGACAGTTCAGAATGGGAAGCTACCTTTTGGAGCTGTACACCATATGCTGTACACTCGCGAGCCAGCCGTAATAGCGTTAGCAAGCTCGCGTCAAAGCTCCCGAAATGATAGACGTGTTGTTTGTGTAAATTGTTGCTAGTATTTAGTATAAATAATTTTCCGCGATCTATTTTCCTGATTTACTGAAGCAGAAAGCTTCGACGGTGACTTACATGGAGAAAAATGAGTGGCATTGAAGAATTAGAATTTTTTATTTAAGTAATTTAGAAACAAGAAACATTTCTACACAAACATAAACTCACGCCTGTATCCCGGAGGACTAGGCAGAGACCAGGCTTTGCCACATTTTTCTATTTAATTATTGCATAACAACTGTAACACCCATCTACTTCTCATCCACGTGTTTCGCAAGAGAACACCTCCTTTCCTGGCACTGAGACTTGGGCGATCCATTAGTGAACCTCGATTACCGGGCGGGGCGCAGTAGTACTGGTTTCACACCGTCTACCGAGATAACTTAGGTACCCATAATAGGTTACAATAGGCAAACTTTTAGTAAAGGAAGGAAGTATTGTAAATAACGACAGCATTATACCCCTAATGCCATCGGGCATTAGGGCCATAACGGCAATGGAGTTCTAATGGTCTCAATTTTCTAGAAATCAATTTTCAAAACATCTAGTTCCTTGTTATGCACTAGTTTGCCGGTAGAACTATTCAATTGAAACACAACATAAACTCACGCCTGTATCTCGGAGGGGTAGGCAGAGACCAAGGTCTGCCGCTTGCCACGTTCAGACAGATCAATTCAATTGAAATACAACGAGAATTAAATAAGTCTCCTACATTCTCATTGTACCTAATTTAATTGAACACCTCTACTCGCTTGAAAGAGATCCGAGGAAGAACAGGAATTATAAGTTTCAGTCAAGAATGGAGAACTTGCACTAAAAATATTTTAATAGAATAGAATAGTGTCCTACGTTAAAAGTTTTTTTTTTTCTCTGCGACTAATACTTTTTATAATATAATCAGTCGAAAAGTCATATAGTCACGTGGTACTAAAACGCGCCATGCAAATCGACCTTGGGCTATGACGTCATTCCCTAACGTAACGCTTATAATGTATGAAGCGTTTATCAATATTTGAGTTATCTTGTAAAATAATGTTGTTATGCATGTACCTTATGAGAAAACGTTCAAAATTCAATGACAAAACGAAATCTAATAAGTTTCATGTCATGTCATGTATTAGTGTAACTTTATTTTTCGCACATTTTGTGACCCCGAAAACGCCGACAAAAATATTTTTATTGTAAGAACCTATTTAGAGGCTAAAAATTCCACCCATGCCGGGACTTGAACCCGCCACCTCTGGCTAACCGTGCCAGCGCTCTCCCAACTGAGCTGATGGGCAAGTGAAGGCATCAGTGAAATTTCGAGCCTCTTTACAAACTTCTCTGTATTACGTACAGGCAGCGACATCTGGCCGGAGTGATTTACATCACTTGCAGCCCCGAGCAACCCACTTTGCAGTTAGGTTTTTACATCGGAATGATATTTTGGTATTTTAATGATATTTTTATTGTTTTAGTTTTAAATTTTTCCTAGTTTTTTATATGTTAGACGCAAGTCCCCCATTGTTTTCAATATAACAGAAAAAAAAATTAGGATCTTTTTTACCTAATATATAATCGCGGTTAGACCCGTTTAATATATTACTATGCAATAGAAAAAAAAACAGCCAACTGGGACTCGCGCACCGAGGGTTCCGTACTGACACTTGGCCGTTTTTTATTATTTTTCAAAGTCAAAGTCAAAGTCAAAAACTTTTATTCACTATAAAAACAAAATGTTTACTTAATGAACAATATGATAGAAATACTACTATTGTATTATTAATGGGGAACAGCACAGGGATTCAAGAAAGTGACTTGATAAATTACTTTGAGTCCATATTAGTTTTGAATGTAAGGAAAATCATTATCTGTGTTTTTTTCCCTATTCAAAAACGTTGTCTGAGACACAGAATGCCCGGATAGGTAAACTTAACCGGCTATTGTATAACATGACCTTTGGTCATAGAGACCAAGTACTTTATTTTGATACAAATAACTTTATTCGAAATTTTATATTGACTAGGGACACAATGCATGTGCCCCTTTCTTCAAAGAGACAGATTGCCAAATTGTTGGCATTCAATATTTACGACCCAATTATTGTTAAGACAATAAAACAGGTACCTGTAGTCAATACAAACTGTAGAAAAAGTTCTACTAGTAAACCTCTGTATTCGGAGGCTTTAAAAAAACATAGCATAAATAATTTAAGCTTGACTGCTGATTTAAACCGTCAGTGCAGACCACAGAAAAGCCCCCCCTAAAGAAATTAATTTTAGCTAATCAGAACATACAGGGTGGCTTTTCTGGAAATTAAGAAATTAAGAAATTAAGAAATAGAAAAGATAGTTTAAAATTTAAACAAAGGAAAGACATTTGTAGGCTTTCTGTTGAACAAGTAATGGAGCTGTCATGTGTTGAATTGTCTAAACACATTGTAGTAAGCTTATACAGGCCCCCTACCAGCGATTACAGTATATTCGAATCGGTATTAGAGGATGTATTAAAAGTAGCTTCCAGTAGTAATAAGAAAGTTATAGTGTGTGGTGATTTTAATATCGACCTGCTAGTTGATTCCCCTTTGACAACTAAATTACAAATTATTTTTAAATCATTCAATTTAGTCCATATTTTTTTAGAGCCCACCAGGATTACTGAAACTACTGCTACTTGTCTCGATAACGTCTATTGCGATTGCAATTTTTTTGATTACTCCACAGTGAATTGCTTAAAGTCAGATCACAGTGGTCAAATTGTAAAGAGCCACGAAGATTAGTGGCATAGTCTCAGTGGCGCCCTCTATATTTTTTTCAATATCGTGGAGCACGATGAAACCTAGCTAGATCGATAGAGGACAAAAAAGTAAACAAGAAATTATTAAAGTCACCATGTCCTAAAGTGGCACGTTTAGGAGTTATTGAGCTTTGAAGTTTGTATGGAATTTCCACTAACTGAGTTTCATCACTGAATTTGTCACTTGATATGAGTTTTCTCGGGGATTCAAACCTACTTTGATGTTTTTTAAAGTCTGGGTAGCTATGTCTAGTAGGTACCTACCTACTTATATACGTATATACATGAAATTATAGTATTATTCATGCATCCAATTCGTTCAATTCGATTAAAATTCAAAACATGTCAATATAAAACCTACAGTTTCATTAATATAGATAGGTTTAGGTGGTAGGTAGGTACCTATAAATAATGTAGATAGGTACATATCGCTAGAAACTTAAACCGCTGTTGTGTGTAAAACCATGTTCAACCATGTTTTTAACATAAATACCATTTCCTGACGTAGCGTAGTAGGTAGGCAATATCCAATAATTAGGTAGGTACCTTCATCTTCAGTTGGGCAAAGAAAGAACCTACGGACCTACCCACTGAGGTACCTACCTATTACAAACTTCTTTGAGATTAATCTTTTTGGTGAGTGGGTAAACTACTGAAGTGACGTTGTCAACATTGATTTATATTTGGAAAGTAAGTACCTCATTTGTTTCGTTTTCTTTTCATTTTCCAAAATTCAATCAAAGCATTTTGTTGACTAAGTAATTGGTTTATTGTTTGAAAAATGGCAGATTTATCTCGACAATGTTTTTTTTGTAATCGAAGTCTCGTAAGTGGACCTCGCTACGTTCGGGTGCCTTAATATACGGTATCTATAACAAACTGGGTGTTTTTTCTACGACATATTTAGCAATTTAGTCAAGAATCGGCAACGAGTCACAGGTGCCAAGCATATAGTCCAGTATTTAGTGAAAAATGATTCAAAAGTTAAGTTTTATAAAAATCTCATACAAACTTCAAAGCTCAATAACTCCTAAACGTGCCACTTTAGGACATGGTGACCTTAATAATTTCTTGTTTACTTTTTTGTCCTCTATCGATCTAGCTAGGTTTCATCATGCTCCACGATATTGAAAAAAATATAGAGGGCGCCACTATGAACTATGCCAGGCCCCATACAAAAATCTTCGTAGCTCTTTGAAATAGATTCAGAAAAATCTGAGCAAGTTATTCTATGCAGGCCCATTACAAGTAAAAAACTAGAATCATTTAAATTACATCTTCAAAGTAGCTTAACTGCTCATAAAGGTAAAACCCTAAATGCTAACGCCCATTACGAAGACTTCTTTAAAGTCGTTTCAGTTATTTTTGAAAATGTTTTAAAATTAAGAGAATTACCTAGCAATGACAATAAAGTAGGGTTTAATGAATGGGCCACTGCGGGCATCCGAAAAAGTAGAAACACACTGTATGCATTGTATGAGAAAAAAACATACACATATGACCACAGTTTTATAAAGTATGTTAAACTATATTCTAAATTATTCAGGGCCGTCTGCCACAAAGCTAAATGCGAACATATAAAGAAACAAATCCTCCAGTCTTCAAATAAATCTAAAACAATCTGGACTATTATAAATAGGGAAACTGGTAAAGCCAAATCAGGAGATCGCGAATTTTCTCTAAAGATATATGATAAAGTAATAACATCAAATGAGGACATTGCTGCGGCCTTTGAACAATTCTTTACAAATGTTCCAATTGAAACTACGGCTCCTTTAGACTCGTCTCCTGATCTTGCTGCAAGTTTATTAAAAGACAATGTCCCCTCGTGCGATTACGAGTTTTCGTTCGACTTCATTAATCCCCATAGCGTAATTAAAGCGTTTAAACTATTAAATCTTAAAAAAACGGAAGATTTGTGGGGAATGTCAGTAATCATAGTTAGTTCAGTAATAGATGTCCTCGCTTCTCATTTAGCAAAAATTTTTAACAAATGTGTAGGTGAGGGTACATTCCCTGACCTAATGAAATACAGTAGGCTCGTTCCGTTGTTTAAAAGTGGCGATAGGCATGATCCCACAAATTTCAGACCAGTCTCGATCCTACCCGTATTGAGCAAAATATTCGAAAAGATTGTTTTAGTTCAACTACTTACGCACTTTAATAATTATCAACTTCTCCATAACCAGCAGTTCGGCTTCACGCAGGGACGGTCGACGACGGACGCTGGTGTCTTGCTAGTTAAACATATTTATAGTGCAGGGGAGGATCGTAGGGATGCTATAGGTGTTTTTTGTGACTTTTCAAAGGCATTTGATTGCGTGGACCACGAGACACTTTTGCTAAAACTAGAGCATTACGGAGTAAAGGGGAAAGATTTAGAACTGATGAGATCTTATCTAAAAGGAAGGGTTCAAAAAGCGGACATAAATCGTATAAAATCCACAGGTTCACAAATAAAAACAGGAGTACCTCAGAGATCAGTTTTGGGGCCGTTCCTTTTCCTTGTATACGTAAATGATTTGCCGTTTATGGTACAAAACATGTCCGAGATAGTATTATTTGCAGATGACACGTCACTTATTTTTAAAATTAAGAGACAAGAAAATAATCTTGACGATGCAAATGATGCTCTCTCGCGTGTGTTGGATTGGTTCACGGCAAATAATCTGCTTCTAAATTCCAAAAAGACAAAATGTATAAAGTTTACCTTACCAAACGTAAGATTAGTTGAAAACAACATTGTACTCGGAAAAGAAAAACTAGAATTTGTAGAAGATACCGTTTTTCTAGGCATCACAATCGATTCAAAATTGCAATGGGGTCCTCATATTGTAAAACTAGCACACAGGCTTAGTTCTGCAGCATATGCAGTCAAAAGAATTAGAGAGTTCACTGACGTTGCAACTGCTAGGCTTGTTTATTTTAGTTACTTCCATAGTATTACTGTGGGGTCGGGCAGCAGACATTGAGACGATCTTCATCTTACAGAAGAGAGCCATCCGATTTATTTACAAGTTAGGTAGTAGGGATTCGCTAAGAGATTTCTTCAAAGAAACCAACATCTTAACAGTTGCATGTCAATACATTTATGAAAATATTATGTACGTTAGAAAAAATATCAAAGACTTCGAAAATTTTGGTGGCCACCATAATGTTAATACTAGAAATAAACATAAATTGTCATTTCCACTATTTAGACTTGCAAAAGTTAACACATCCTTTATGGGGCACTGTATAAGGTTCTACAACAAAATTCCTCAAGATATATTAGAGTTACCTCCAACGCGATTTAAAAAATGTGTTAAGCACATTCTGTGCAAAAAGGCTTACTATAACATCAAGGATTATTTAGAAGACAAAGATGTTTGGCATTAAACAGTAGATTAATATTATTTAAAGGACGATTGTGACTAGTGTTCAACACATTCATGACTAATATTTTAAGTTGAAAACTGTTAATTAAGTTAAAACGTGTTTTGAAAAGAATAAATGTGGAGTTTCTTTGTTAGCTTCTTCTCCACATAATCCATTAATTGTGAAACTAACAACTTTGACGTTCATTAAGTAAACATTCTGTTTTTACAATGAATAAAAATATTTGAATTGAATTGAATTGAACGTCAAAGCTGTTAGTTTCACAATTAATTGATTATGCGGAGAAGAAACTAACAAAGAAACTCCACATTTATTCTTTTCAAAGCAGGTTTGCTTAATTAACAGAGTTTTCAACAATCGTTCCTGTTAACATTATTTAAATACCAGACATCCTTGTCTTCCAAATAATCCTTAATATTATAATAGGCTTTTTTGCACAGAGTATGCTTAATACATTTTTTAAACCGCGTCGGTGGTAACTCTAATATATCTTGAGGAATCTTATTGTAGAACCGTACACAGTGCCCCATAAAGGATGTATTAACTTTTGCAAGTCTAAAACGTGGAAATGACAATTTATGTTTACTCCTTGTATCAATATTGTGATGGCTACCAATATTTTCGAAATTGCTGATGTTTTTTCTAACATACATTATATTTTCATAAATGTATTGACTTCGTTAGAATATATAATAAGTCGCGCCGTCACGCCGAGTTTGATGCCTGTATTACCGTTGTCACGATAGAGCATGAACAGAGCGAGCTTTTCCCGAACTTCAAAGATAATTGTTTTTATGTTTTAATTACAAATACTTTATTACAAAACTGTACAGTTTTCAGATTTTTCCATGTATTTGTAGTATACTTCGATATTACTTGCCAAATTTCATAGTTCTAGGTCAGCGAAAAGTACCCTATAAATGTTGATTCCCTTGAATGTCAAAATATACGTTTTTTTGCAGCATAAATGGCCGTATCTTTTTTTACGTTAACTTAAAAGTTTCTAAAAGTACCGAAATATCGGAAAATTGTAAAATGGAAAAGTAAACGAGTAAATATCCGTTAAAATTCAGTTTTGTTATGTCTAGTGCTCGAGTTAACCTCAGAAAATACTAAGGCTTATAATTATAAAAGAAGAAGAAGACGAAAGATATTTATTATACCAACAAGACACATCACAGAAACAAAATAAGCAGATAAGTATAACATAATATGCACAACAACAGAAACAAAACTAGACATACAACAGACAAAACAAATAAATATAACAGGACCATAGATGCAGCCTGTGGACCCATACGGACGGCGGGCACTCGTCCCATGGTATTGCCACAGTAGACTTGAATTATCGGGGAGACTGCGTCTGTTCGTAATGAAATTGTGCCGCGGGGGTCCGGCAATGGGGCCTCCCGCTGCCCGCATAAACAACTTTCTTTTTCGCCAATACACCCTGGAAGTGTGTAAGTACAGAACGTTGGTTCTGTACTCAGCCGGTCATCCCCTACTAAGACGTATTTATGAGATACATTGTATTACATAACTCACGATATAGCTCGAAGAATTGCTCAGTTGAAATGGCAGTGGGCGGGGCACATAGCTCGGAGAATTGATGGCCGTTGTGGCGTAAAAGTTCTGAGCCGGCGACCGCGGACTGGACGACGCAGCGTAGGAAGGCCCCCCACCAGATGGTCGGACGACCTGGTTACGGTGGCGGGGAGTCTCTGGATGCGTGCACAGAGGAAAATGCGGGCGACAAAAGACCGGGAAGCTTGGAAAACCACGAGGGAGGCCTATGTCCTGCAGTGGGCGTCAAATGGCTAATTATGATGATAAAGACGACATAAACTCACGCCTGCATCGCAGAGTGGTAGGCCCTAGTTTGCCACTTACCACGATCCTGAGAGACCTCATTCCCTTTATTAATATTCATTAGTCGTTGCATGCACGCACGCCGCTTCGGGTACTTTTTATATTGCCCTTTGCTAATACATCCCCTATTTGGTCGAAGTATGTCCGCCTGGGACGTCGCTTACCGGTCCTTCCATGAACATTCGCTCGGTATATTTTTTTCGTCCATCTTTTGTTCCTTCATCCTCTCCATATGTCCATATTTCTGACATAGTTAAATTGTGAGGCTGGCTTGCGCTAACGCTACCTGACCGCATTTATCGGGGTAAGCCCTATGCAGTGAGTATGTATAAAAAAGTCTTGCACCATGACATAATATGATATAATATGTATTATGCAAAGCAATCCATGGATAAATTGCGTGACTAACAACCCCGTCGATGAACTATTTTTTCTTTTATTCCTGGATATATATTTATTTAATTGCACCGTTAAAGGAAACACCTAAGCCGTGAAAGAGGTCCATCTTCGCTGACAAAAGAAGAAGATTCTGATAGAGCCAGAGCTGCCCTCGCTTACCCTTACTTACTATAGACATATATAATCAATGCATCAGCCCTTATTCGCAAAATACTTGATATAGGCCTCTCTCAAGGCATGCCACTTCAGTTGGTTTCGAGGTCTCTACTCGAGAACCTTCGTACACCATCGGATATCAGTTCATCGACAGATGTGACCAGCCCATTGCCAATTCAACTTGCTAATCGTATAGGCTATATCAGTAGGTATGTTAGTGAACTTAGCAGACCATTGTCTTTGACCTGCTGCACATTTATCTTTGATCTGCTGCGAAATGATATGCTACGGGAAGTTAGCAGATAATTTTTTGTATTGACTTTTTGAAAGGCGAACACGTCAGAACTATGTCTGAAAAGTATCAGGAACTGTGGAACTCTACTGCGTGCGACAAGAACTCCCATTTTTTATGATCTGCAGGACTATGATCTGCTAAGTTCACTAACATTATATCAGTCAGTAGTTTTTTGGCGAACTGTCTTATTTCTGGTGTGATCCATCAAAGAGACTCCGGGAATATCCAGTTACATAGCACGCTAATGCCGACTTGTGCTGACACTATTTGACAGCACTACTCATCTGTTTATCTAGGGGTAAGCTCTATCCAGTGAATAGTTCCAAAAACATCTTTCACCGTGAAATTTTCGAAGCTAGCCATTGTATGACTGACAACCCTGTCAATCAGTTATTTATTTATTTCTTTATCTCAGGATACGTACTTATATATTTACTTACTTATCCAGTGTCTTGGCGCAAGTCGACTAAGCGACTTTGAATCGGTTAACTAGTTCTACCGCCTCAGTCTCCACGATTCAGTTCCGTAGGTCAAAAGCCTAATTATGCCCGTGAAATCCTGTCGGAATCCTGACGTTTGCGATAGAAATTAGTTTGGAATTTGACACTTAGACGATTGCAATCGTTCAGGATTTGGTCCGCTAAAACAGGAGTAGGAACGCTCTGACTGAAGACTTGTCAAACATAATATTGGCCTCAGACTCGGCGATGGAGTAAAGACCTGCCTACTCTCGCGTTTAAGATGGGCCTTCCGCATGTACTTTGGCTGTGAAGTGCGTGTACGGTAACTAAGTGGGAGTATAGTGGTTAGTTTGTTTGCGAGAAAATGTGCTGAGATTTCCTTTGTTTGCTGCAACATAATCATGGCTTTCAAAACATAACGCTAACGCCTCTATCCCGGGGGGTAGGTAGAGGGCGGGAAAAAGTGAATCTTGAAAAAAAAAACCGTCGATTAGACTAGCGCTTGGCCGGTTTATAAATAATTTTGAGAACTGTAAAACACAGAAAAAAAAAATTTTTTTTTCTGTTTTGTATGTTATAAAATGCAATGTCACTCCCATCAAATTTTTTAGGCAAGTTTCTCATTCTGAACGACGCTTGTACTGTCCTTCCCTTCTCACTCCACCTGCAGTGAGCGTGAGGGCGTGCAGAGATAGGCTCAGACAAACTATGATAAATGTGCGTAGCTCCCTCGCAGCCTGCTGTAATAGGCTGTCATTGCGAAGCTAATAAATGATCAGGGCTACGTACACGTCACTACGTACTGGAAAGATTGGCCAAGGCGCCGCGTAATAGCATGCTCTGTGGTTCAGCTCAGAGTTGCAGAAAACCATACTAGTTTCGTCATCGTTCATCGTTACGTTACTTGAGACTTTCCATCGGTGAACTTCAAATAGCAATCCCGAATATTACCGAGCCTTCGTTATCGTGCAAAGGATACTTCAGACCAAAGAGGCCTAATACGGTATTTGACATGATCAACAATAAATTATTTTATATCCTCGATTAAAACAAAAATTACAACATATCTCGGAAAATGTATCTCTTTTAGTCAATTACTAGTTATTACAATTTTTAAATAGATTAAACATAAAAAAGTGCTGTGAAATGTAACGTCATAAGAAAGTATTTTCATACATTCCGTTTTAAAAGTAACTCATTTGATATTTTGTCAAATACTCAATTATGCGCACCAAATCCTGTCGGAATCCTAACGCTTGCGACAGCAATTAGTATGGAAACGATTGAATTTAAACTGTCTTTGAATAGAAATCACTATAGTTACTGAGACTTTGCTATCATATGAAGGATGTGTCAGACCTTTTGACAACATCCGTGTAACATTGTCGTGTCATACATAAACGCAGGCCCCGTTTTATGATAATCCGGTCTCACGTTTGGCGCTCCACGCATACACGCTTTTCCTTTTAAAAGTAGGCGCGTTTAATATGTATTTATCTTCATACTTACATATTTCGCCAACTTCCGGGTGTCATATTCTTGCTCTGAATATTGAAATGTATGAATCGGAGCGTAAAAAGCAAAGTTCCAAAGGCCACTCGAGGATGTATCGCACCTACTTACAGGTATTTTGTTTGCTAGAAAGCCAGCTTTGCGTCGGGGATGTCTGTGAAACTTCAGAAGGAGTTAGTTGTAAGGACGTAGACTGTCTGTAGAGAAGATTAACTAGGCGTTACTTCGTTACTACTAGCTGTTTCTGGCGACGCTGTACGCGTGAACTTTCGAGCTTTTGAACTTTAGATTGACGCAGATTCGTCATTGATGAAAACATAAGTAGCTCTCAGCGGCACTAAGATCGTGGGTCCTAAAACTGACTATTTACATGATCGAGAGAAGAGTAAGACACTTTTTTGCAAACGATAGGTAAGATTTTTTCCCTTGGTGCCGCTAGTGGACCTTGTGGAGACCTTTCTTCAGTCTCCACGTCTGAAGAAACGTCTGGCGTGGCGACGTCTCCACGTCTCCACGTCAACTTCTTCTACGTGAAACTTCTTCTACGAGCGATTTTGTCACAAAAAGTTCACGTTGAGAAGCGGTCCAATGTATGTAGACTATGAAAATACAGTATTCAATAAGATGTCAGTTATATGCCTGCCCAAGGTGATAGATTATAGTTATGACCCGAGTTTCTTGTAGTAACCTCCGGTAAGGAGAAAGAGGGGGCGTCCAAAAACACCTGGTGCAGATCAGTGACACTTGGGTTGGGATGAAAAAACCTCGAAGTCGCCACTGAAGCCCGTGGCAAGTGGATAATTATCTTTTATAAAGGCCGATATAAAAACGATATACATAAATAAGTACCTAAGTACGTAGGTCACGTAGGTACTTAGACATTTGTGTTAGGCTTTGTCGTGTTCACTGTTTTTGTTTATTTGTAACTCGGTTCTAGGTCGTATGACAGACGCGTCGGCATTTTCCTACAAAAATTGGGTCACAAATTAATTCCTGCACGATTAAATTCTTATACGACCTCTCACGATATAGCCGAGCTACGAATAGGAAGGCTAGAAGGGAACAAAGTTAAACAGAAAAATACGGTCTCTTGGAATGCACAGGCACATTCGGTAAAGGCAGGGACTTGCGAAGTTTATTTACTTATATTATTTTATTACCTAACGTGGGAAAGTGGTGACAATAATATTTTTCTTATGTTTTCTTCTTTTTCTTTACCAGCTCTTTCGATGGTTCTTGAACAGTTTATGAATGCTTTTGGACAGAGAAGCCTGCAGCCTAAATAAATTATACAGTTGACAGTAAAAACAGAGAATTTGACCGGAAATGGAAAATGGATTGGTAGAGTTGGACGGACTCAACAAAAGTTTGTAGATATGTTAGATAGGTACATCGCTCTCCATTCTTGAACAGTCGTCAACCAAACAGATTATTATGATTCTTATTAAAATAATTTATTGCATGAAAAGTTTTTAGCCTCACATAACTTAGAAGTAAATGAAAAAAATAAAAAAATTGATATAAAATTGTTTATGTTTTAAATTTTGTTTATTTCAGGATATATTTTAAATCGTATACTTAATAATATATTTTAAGTAATGTGTAATTTTCTGTGATGTATCTTGTTGGTATAATAAATGTCTTTCTTCTTCTTCTTCTTCTATGTTCTAATTCGAATCCTAAGCGAACCAACTCGCAAGCGCACAGCAACTTCTCAACGTTTTCTCCGAATTCCATATCTTAGTTCCTTTCGATTTTCGTAGCTCCGCGGCGCCCGGTCATAAACACAACTATAATAAATTAGTTAACGTCCATTTGTGATGAGTTGAGCTCTTAATACTGTGCGTTACGCTTCCATAAATCGCTGGTTGTTTCTCCGTAAGTAGTTTGTTGACACTAGGCTGCGACCGCAACTTTACTGGTCGTTTTAGTTTATTTGCCTTAGTTTAGGTACTTGCTGTTACAACCACTCTCTAATGCTGAGGGAAAAGCTTGCGGATCCAAAGCTATAAGGCCCACCAGCACCACCAATAAAAAGAAACTATATCCTCTTTCACAGAAATGTAGTCAAAGTAACTTTAACGTAGAAGCAGAGAAACCACTAAAATACATAATTTTTTTTCATTAAGTGGAAAATGAAATAAAAAAAAAAAAAATTTGGTAAAACAAAAGTTGTTGTAAATGACAAATTCTAAACGAAATGTTTAAAAGTAGTACAAAGAGCTATAGAGCGAGCCATGCTAGGTCTCAGACTCGTAGATAGGGTACTCAATGTCGTTGTCCGTCGCCGGACAAAAGTCGACGACATTGGCGAAAGAGTCTCGAGTCTGAAATTGAAATGGGCTCCTGGCGAGGCGTCTTCCTAGGTGGCAGATGGACCAGGGCAATCACAGAGCGGCAGCCAAGAACAGGTCAAAGGCAGTGGGCAAACCAGCGGCCCGATGGTCGGCCGATGTGTCGGCGGAGGGTCCACGGATGAGGATAGCAAGGGACCGTGAGAGATGGCATTCAGAGGAAAAGGCATATACCCAGCAGTGGGCAGCGGTGGGCTGATGATGATGATGCAACAAAATGTTTCAGGAATTGCGCATTTTGGAAATAACTCTGTGTATCTACTTCCAACCTTTTCAGTTTTATTCATTAGTAGAGACTTCCTAGAGCTTAAATGCAGACCACGTTGCAAAGCAGACCTAGATTTTACTCCGGTCCGAATGAAACTTCGGCTTACAGACGCTTCAAAGACTGAAAAAAGTAGACTGAAAGCGTTGAAAAATGCTGTAGTATACTTACAAAGAAAAGGAAAATGATCAAGTGATTAAGACACTTAGTATCGCTATCAACAAAGTTGTGCCACAATGAAATAATACCTTAATTTGAAGTACTGGCTTAGAATTTTAAAATACTATTGTTAGCATTAAAGTAATTCTCCGGACGAGGATGTAATTAGGTCATTAATACTACCGCATTTTTCTTGTCCTATACCATGTCATGACATGAAACTGTCATTCTCACACGTCGTGTGTATACTCTCCGCGTAACTCAGGTGAATTCAGCTAGCGAAGAGGTTGCACCGGGACTAAACTGTTCGTCCAGACTAAATTCTTTCACTCATTCTTCTCCAACCGCTCTTGAGTTGAAATAATAATAAGCCATAACCCACACAAAATGCATGGAAGCTGTTTTATTTAAGCTGTAGTACTATTTATGCCCGGTTCCTATATTCAAGAACGACTCGTTTTGCTTACGGATAGTTAAAATGTCTACTCAAGTATTCCTCTTAAAAACGGTTTCGAATAACGTACCGTGCGATAAATGTATGGAGATAACAATTTGTAAAGTTCCTAACAATTTTTTAAACATCAACCAGCTATTCAAGTTACGGGACGCTTGTTAATGATAAGTTACCGATTACCAATAACGATTCATTAAATATAGGAACCGGGTATTAGAGAAGAAAATGGAAGTTGACGAGTGTTGACGATGGATTTGAGGCGACAATGTTCGTTTGTTACTAACACTTGTTGCAGCGACGATGACTGAGACGTAGGAGAATTCTAAGGGTATTCTTATAGTATAACAGGCCAGCGCAAATTCAGTGTATCATCCATAATGATGGAGTGTGTATTTTACGATAGAATACACACCAATATGGAGACTTACAAAAACACAAGAACTCATTCACTCCGTCACACTCCGTCTCACAAAAATACTAACATTCATGCAAAATAGTTCATAAACAAATATACATTCTGATCATGAAGAAAACAATCGCAAAACTGTTATAATGATAGGTGACAGGGCATAGCACAGATTATGAACGATGACGTTCAGTGCTGCAAAATGTAATTTATATCGATCATCAATTCGATTCCATCAGTCACCATTTCATAAAATATAACTGAAATGTAATATAATTGATTAACGTGATGCGAGTAGAAAGCCCGGTGATTATGCCTCATATCACCTTTACATAATAACATATATAATGTGCAGTCTATGTACATAAACCATGACATTTTAGTTGCAAAGTCACCCATGCGTAGGTACTGATTACGTTATGTGCCCACTTTAGGGCACGAATCGTCTCGCACGCGAGCTCGATGACTTTCAGCTCCCCGAACAAGTCGGTTTCCGATAAGGCTTTACATACGTTGGACCAAATACATACGCTGCGGCAGAATGTACAAAATACCGAGGAGTATAATCTGCCACTATTTTTAGCTTTTTTGGAGTAAGGTGAGGTATGGGGACATGGAGTGTACCTCATACACATGTTTCCTCTCGATGTTTTCTGTAAACGTTGGACAGTCGTACTGCTATAAAAAGATCACATACAATGTCCGATTCGAACCCAACACCTTGGAATGTGATGCAAGCGTTCTGTTAATACATAACCACCGCTTTCCTGATTTATTTAAAGATCAGCATCCGAGCGATTCCGTCAAATTAAGGTCCACAAGATCCACGGATCCGTGTGGCACCGGATTAAGAATAGCGTCACTCCATTTCCTTCCGTGGATGTCGTAGAAGGCGACTAAGGAAATAAATTACCAGGAGACGGGCAGCAGCGTCTTCCTGAGATTTCAACCGCATACTGCGATGGCCAACCCGCCTGCCAAGCGTGGCGATTATGGCAAAACCCCTCATGGTTATGAAAACCACGAAGGAGGCCTATGTCCTGCAGTGGCCTTTAAATGGCTGATGATGATGATGATGAAGGTCCACACTGTTGAATCTGTTATCTAGTGTTAGTACCTAATATGTAATGTAAACCACAAATAATCTTAATGAACAGGTGGATAAAGAAATATGCAAATGAAGTAGGTATTATCAAACGAAATAACAAAAGTTGTTAGGTATGCAATTTTTTTCAGCTAAATATGCCTATTTCTTCCCTGTATCGATTCATTCGATTTGAAAAGTAGTGGTCGGTTGGATGGCAACACTACATTATTGAATGCACAGATTGAGATTTAAACAGGTCTGTGAATGGATCAGTAGACTTGTATCAAGATGACAGCGGTCGTTAAACCGGAAGCATTAATTATTGTATAACTTTATTAATTTAGAATTACGGAGAAGTCATGGTTTAATAAGAAAACCCCAATTTTTTATAATTTAAAACATGAATTATGGACACTGAAAACTGGTGACACTATTTAGATTTTAGCGATACTGCTAATGGTCGAGATCCTTTCTCATTAAAACAAAGCCTTTTGGTCAGTTTTAGCTTTAGTGCTGTAAAGGGCACTGTTAAATATTGAGGTATTATTATTACTATTGTATTATTATTATTATTATTGTACCTGTTAAAAGTTCCCCGAAAAAGTTAGATGCACGGTAGATGTGGCCTTGCTACAAGGTTTTCCAGTAACTCTCCAGTGATTAAGCCTGTAATCTCTCTCTGAGAGAAGAAGTAGATATATAGGCCCTACAGTGGGACGTACATAGGACGTGCAATCTTAAAGGGAAAACTTGGACACAAAACAACAAAAAGGAAAACTTTCTACTTCTAACAAAAAGTCCATATTTCACAACCCTCGCGTCAAACGCGCATTATTGGCGTATAACTTATAAAGTTTCCAATCAAATGTAGGCCATCCATAGAAATATTACGCAAAGACAGTGTGTGTCGAATGAAATTCAAAAGCGAAGCGATACGCTCACATCCACGAATAAGTGTGTGTGTTATGTAAGCGGATTGAAGTGAGTGACGTTCGCTAACAATCGGCATCACTAAGAATGCCAATATGGCCACCAGCTTGTTGGACTTTGAAAGCCCGGACTGCGGTTCTGTGTCTTTACTTAATTCTATGAGGCCAGCGATGACGTTTGCGAATGGATTTACGAAGATATGTATAGGATGACCTCGAAATCGTTCACCGTTTTTAAAGGGGACAGAAGGAAATTCTAGCGTTACGGTATTTCTTCATAAGCAGCCTATATACGTCCCACTGTAGGGCACAGGCCTTCTTTCAGAGAGAGAGTATGGGCTTAATCACCACGCGTGCCCACCGCGGATTGGCGATTTCAAGCGCTGAGGCATGTGAATAGCTCAGACACCCAGGTTTCCTCACGATGTTTTCCTTCACAGTGGCGAGTGGTATTGCTTCTATAACTTCACAAATGTATATAACTTAGAAAACAAAGTCATAGGTACATGTCCGCACTGGGAATCGAACCTGGGTTTCTCGCTTCCGAGTCCAATGTTCTACCCACTAGGCTACCACAGCTTACAGGCTACCACCGCTTACTATATTTCTTACCACTTTAAATTTAATTAGATTCAGAAATTATGAATTTTTAAAAGTATGTCGTGCAGTCACTGTTAAATCATTAATATAATACTTACTGTTTATCGTCATGATAAGAAATTGTTCAAAAATTTGTCAGTGATTTATAAAATCGGACCTAGCGGTTATTTACCATGCGAGCCTACATTTATAGAATATATGAAAAAGTACAGAAGTTCCTGTACTCGCAGAACGAACATCCAAAAATCCAAACATCATCACAAACTTTTACATTTATAATATTAGTAGGAAACATTTTTTTCAAAACCGCAAACGGCACGACCGTAGTCTCGTTGGACTGAGCTGACAGGCGTCTTTTTGAAAGCATTAACTGTTAGTTTACTGCCCTCGGCAAAATTGTTTTGTAGATTGAATTTTACTTTCAATAACTAATTAATCAGTATTTTTGAGTTTACGTAAAATTATTGTGGCGTCATTTTAAATTTAAAAATTTGCTAAAATATTTTTGGAACGTAACTTAATAATTTTTGCCGAGGGTAGTAAAGTAACAGTTAATGTTTTCAAAAAGACGCCTGTCACCTCAGTCTACCGAGACCACGGCACTTGCAAAAGTACCGAAACGTCGGAAAATTGTAAAATGGAAAAATAAACAAGTAAGATAAGATAAGAGTAAGTATCCGTTAAAATTCAGTTTTATTACACAAAGGCATCTTCTGTAAAATATTTATTTTTAAATACTCTCTGATATAAGTAGGATGCCTACAACATTTTGTATCATCTTCAGGTCATGATTTTATGACTTCATTCGGGAAATTTCACGTATTGGCAGAAGAGGGACCCCTCTTACATACCCTTACTCCAGTTTTACGAGCTACGCGTTCGTAGCTCCTTGTGAAACAATTGATAAACACCGATCGGACGTCAGTGTGCACAGCAGTATTTGCCGACGCACTCGTGGGGTATATCGCGAAATAGCCAGATATAGGTACCTACATCCATGCACTTACGGACGACTTTGCAAGCAAAACCTAAAACGTTGCAACTTAGAATAGGTCATTATCATCATCAGCCATTTGACGCCCACTGTAGGACATAGGCCTCCTTCGTGGTTTTCATAACCATGAGGGGTTTTGCCATAATCGCCACGTTTGGCAGGCGGGTTGGCGATCGCAGTATGCGTTTGGAATCTCAGGAAGACGCTGCTGCCCGTCTCCTGGTAATTTATTTCCTTAGTCGCCTTCTACGACATTCACGGAAGAGAATGGAGTGACGCTATTCTTAATCCGGCGCCACTTAAAATAGGTATATACTTGAAACTTCAATTTGTTATACTATGCGTCAGATGTTTGCCTCCTTGAACATATAACATGATAAATAAGACGACATATAGGTATCTATAAGAATAGGTAATATAGGTGTTCGCTATAACAACCACTTAACTTTTTAAATTATTATTTTGTTTCTCGGTTTGTGGGTGCACTACGTGGTCTTCTATCATACCAAGAAACGTTCTTGGTATGATAGAAGACCACGAAGAAGACCATATCATACCCAGGCAGAGTCTGTTAAACAGTAGCTATGCTAAGCCTCTGTCCTTTTATCACACGTCTATTTTATGTGCTACCTACCTATTTACTTATATAACAATTTTTGTATTGTTACTGAACTTTTTGCATGATGAATAAAGTCCGGTTTATTTTTTAAAATGTTAATGTGCAGTCTACTGTAGGCAAACAACTATATTTCAATACACACCACACGCTGCGAAATCATACATACATACATACATAAACTCACGCCTGTATCCCAGAGGAGTAGGCAGAGACCAGGGACTGCCACTTGCCACGATCCTGACCGATCACTTTCGCTTCCTCAACATTCATTCGTCGTTGTATGCACGCACGTCGATTTCGGGTACTCTCTATCTTGCCCTTTGTAATACTTCCCCTATTTGGTCGAAGTGTGAATTTCCCTATTTTAAAGGACAATAATTATGGATTTTTGCAGTTGGTATACGCAGAGGTTGACTCTTGATATAACCATGTGTACTTTGAAAGTGGGGAAGCCCTTTAAAGCAATCGACGCGTTACAGTACAGTAAATTAATTACCTAACTCATAAGTCCACAGCTCGATCCGCAGTATACAGGGTTGCTTAAGAATACAGCTAAGCTAATGTATTAAGAGTATTAATCTAATCTAAGCTGTCAGGATGGTATAGGTGCTGGACAAGCCTACTCCAGCTAAAAAATAATATCCCAGGCACTGCAGCGTCCAAGTGGCCTCTTCACCCATCCAGTGTGAGTGAAGGTGACACTGGACGCTGTATACATTATATCATTACGTAGCTACAAATGACAAAGTCTTTTTTTGAAGAATACATGATAATTGGCACACGTCAATTAGAGTCTGCAATTATAAGAAAAAAAAGCGACTTCAAAACACTACAGCATTAAAAACACAGAAAGTGTTTCGAAGTCGATTTATATTTTTTATTTAAAAAAAAATTATGTCACGATTTTTCGTGAATATCACTATGACTCCACCAAATTGTGTTTTCCGAGAGCAAATGCACGAATCACTGTAAAGACAACCAAAACGCTTCAAGTGCACCTTTAAAATTTGAAGAGTTCCCTCGATCTCCAGGATCCTATCATCAGATCCTGACTTGTTGACCATAGGCCCACCTGTGAAGCCTACCATTTCAAATAAAAAACGATTTTTCCAACTCGAAGACTGCATCTTCAAGTGACCGAAGAACATACATAAAAAGGTGCAACGAATTGAGAACTTCCTCCTTTTATGAAGTTGGTTAACGAGAAGTAAAGCGCGATTTTAATAAAATTGTTGTAACCCTGATGTTTGGGAAAACATAGATTTTATTTAATCTTTATCACCATCATCATCATCAGCCATTTGACGCCCACTGCAGGACATGGGCCTCTCTCATGGTTTTTCAAGCTTTCCGGTCTTGTGGCGCCCGCATCTAGCGACTCCCCGCCATCGTAACCAGGTCGTCGTTAAACTTTATAAATTTTATTTAATCTTTGCTAAAAAGATAATTTTATTAATTAGATTAATGTTAATACTGCAAAATTGTATTGTTTCATCCACTATCTTCACTATAACACCATTCTAGTAGTGGAAGAGCGGTGTCTACTGCTACAGGTATTTTTATACTTACAAGTAAACACCGTCAATGTATGTGGGTAGTCTCAGATGTAGTGGATAACGAAATAAAGAATTTTGTATTGTATTTGTATAGATCTGAGAAAAAACTCATGGAACATAAGTTATTGTAAAACACGAACTCTACTTTATGGTACCCGGCTGCCTTCGACTCTACGTATATGTCTCACATGTTCTCTTCACGATTGTTTTGTTTTCATTTTTGTTTTGTTGACGATCGTGTATTGTGTACCTTTGTGTTTACTTTGTGTTTCTGTGACAATTTAAATAAATGTCATCTATCTTTTTTTCTTTACTGGCCTACCTCGAGCTCTGGATATGTTTTCGCATTTAAAATTACGTTCATTTATGAACTCTCACTTAATAACAACGTTACTGTAGTAAACAATAAAGAAAAACAGGGGATTGGAGTTTTTTAAGCACGTTGACAGACTATTTGAATTTGATTTCCTAACTAAGTGGCAAGTAGGCAGCTCGTTCCGTGTGGCGCCGGATTAAAAATAGCGTCAATCCATTTCCTCCCGTGGATGTCGTAGATGGCGACTAAGGAAATCATTACCAGGAGACGGGCAGCACCGTCTTCCTGAGATTCCAACCGCATACTGCGATCGCCAACCCGCCTGCCAAGCGTGGCGATTATGGCAAAACTCATCATGGTTATGAAAACTACGAGGGAGTCCATGTCCTGCATGTCCTGCAGTGGGCGTCAAATGGCAGATGTTGAGGCAGCTCTCGTAAGTCACCTACTTAATTTTAACAGTTCTTAAGTTCTACACCTATGTAGAGTTGTTGGTACAACTTGAGTTCAATTAAGGCGCGTCAAACTCTTAGCTTTCAGAGATAAGGTGCAATTGTTTACAGTAACGTCATTTTGGACTAAGTGCTTACATACACCTTGTACCTAATATACTTACCTTATGTTTATCAGTGCACACAAAATGTTTTTCGCTTTTTTTACAATTTCTAGTAAAAAATGTAACTTTACCATAGCACAAATGGAAAAATATGCAGGCTTTCAATAAACTCTCTTGAAGACAAATCCATCAGACCATTTGGAGATTTGCTTATATTGGATCACCATATTATCATATTTTTCAGAGGTCCGTAGGCAATGCTAATCGTTGCGGCTATTCGAAGATGCATTGAGCTAAAGATAAAGATATTTATTTGTGAAACATGAGTATGAATAGATGGTACTATAATAAATATTTGTCCTACATATTTCGTCATTATAGACATACAAATTTTTAATAAAAAAATTTAAATAAAAATAAAAACCGACTTCGAAACACTACAGCACAAAAAGTTAAAAATAATTTAAATAATTAGAAGTATGTATACATGTAGGTATTGTAGAAGTATAATTAGGAGTCGGTGCCCAAAATATATGTGCTGGTCATGAAACGGGGCACCGACTACAAATTATACTTCTACAATATCTACATGTATACGTATACATACCTCTAATTAATTTCACGAATGAAGCTGCTTCTAATGTAGACATCGATGAAAGTGTCAGGATATTAATATAAAGTCATGCTTACAACTATCGGTTGGTTTTAGTCGGGACATGGCTCTGGTGTAGGATACACTGGGTGCCATAAACATAGAATAACTCTGCTTTGCAATGCGAGACTCTATCATACTTTGAGATTCTGATGTAGGTTTTATTTACTTAAGTCTTCCTGATAAAGAAAATTAGATCACAGTAATCCTTAGTCGTCTCTTAATCTTCTAGACCTACAGTAGTCGTCCATTGTAAAGTTGAGTAGTTTTTTTTTAAATCCGCTCAATTTTTATTTTATTCCTATGTTAAGAGAAGATTTTTTGAATTGTGAGCTCAGAGTCGATTCCGCTATTTGTGATATTAAGATATCAACAGTAGTAGTTATTATGTGTGGAAGTAATTATTATTTATGAAAATCGGAATCAGCGAAAAAGTAGGTATGCTACCTATACAAATGCGAACGGAATCCTCCAGACAAGCGAGTCATCCTCGCACTTGGCAAGTCTTATTACATTAACACTTTGGGAATAAATCTAAAGGACGCAGTCGATATTCATGGCGATAGTTTTTTTACTTCGCTTTTCAGCAAAGAAACACGATAAACCGTTTTTCATGTCGGCGTAAAATTTATTTGTACCTAGGTACGAACGAGTTTCTTTTTGCGCTGTGGAGCTAAGAAATAAATAAACGTATGTTAATTGTTAATTGGAATTTTTATATACAGAGTTATGTATTTCTAAAATGGACTATTCCGGAAACGCCCTAATTATAGGATGTGTCACAAAATTTTTTGTTCCATGATTTTTTTCTCAGAATGATATTTTTCGGAATATCAGGGCTTATATAATTTTATTAAATATCATAGCCTACAGTAAATCATTATTATACCTAGAAAAATGCATTCTATATGGTGCTATATGGTTTTAGGAATTATCTGTGAAACAACGCCACTACAAAGCACAAATTCCACAAATATAAAAAAATGGAAAATCAAAAAATCATAAGTAGCAAAACAAACTAAATGACAAATTCGAACAAAAATTTTTCAGGAATTGCATATTAAAATAAAGAAATAATCCTGTATCGACTGGTAGAGAAATCTTCCTGCCACTTTACTGATTACACTAATTTCCATAAGTAATTCGATCCAGTAACTCTACACTCAGTCTAATTTCCCCCTGAATCGAGTAGTTTTTCTTTGATACTGCGAGGGAACCTTTTAGCTATGTGTCACTGTGGAGATATGATGGATGTCATCTGATCCGCGATCGGTCTTTGGCCTCGTAAAGCTGGCGGGCAGCGTGAGCTATGATACTGAGCTGTATAGTGTTATCTAGGATTAGCTATGTGTACCGTAAAATGTGCAAGACCTGAACACGTTAAGTAGAGTCATAATTTAAAGTTTTGAAATTATAGGTAGATAGAAAGTTTATTTGGTACTTACCTTTTAAAAAATAAAACTTATTTAAAAAACTTTTAAATTATCATGTACTTTTAGGGTTTATCTGCTCTGTAGTGGCACGGTGTAATAGATTATTGTTCTACATAACGAATGTCCATTCTGTTGAACACACGTATAAAACCATAGTAAACTTCAAACCATGGTAAATGGGAATTGTTTTTCAAGCACAAGCGAACTTTTATTATGAGAGTTTTTTATTTTATGGTAAACTAATCTGTCGCAAAAAAAAAAAACTGTCACTGTTGTCGAGAAATATTTGCAAGGAAAGAGCTGCCAGTCGCAAGGAAAGAGGTTGGGTTGAATATTGTAAAACTAATTGTCCCTGGTGTACCTATTGCCTTTTTTCTCACGCTAAAAGATAGTTTTCAGTGTACTACAGCCTAAGTAAGGGTCGGAGGCCACAATGAATCACTCTTTTATTTGCGATCGTTTAGCGAGATCTCCTTCATGACACTGGCTGTATTGGCAAACGGATCGCTGTTGAATTACTTGGTTAGGACAATACAGGAGGATCACTGAAAGATTGATTTAAATATTGTGCATGGGAGTTTTCAGCTCATTAATGCCCGCAAGAACAAACTTTCACTGTTCACAAGTTTCATGTCTTTCAAAATACACTCTGTTACATACTAACGTTGTTATTTATACAAACTCGATTCCTTGAAACACTTCAAAAACGCCGATTAAATAGTCTGTGGAGATTTTACAAGGAAAAGATGCTGCCACAGATCATAAAAACAGAGTTTTAGATTGGTTTTAGAGAAGTCGTGTTTTTATAAATAAGGTCGTAAATGTTTACTCACAAAATCCGAACATTCACAAAAAGTTTCGTCATAAAAAGTGTGACAACGAACATAAAACTAAAATATTCGTTTCATGATGACAACATCCAAATGATACGAATTGCATCGCTGACAGATTGAAAGATGATCATGGAGGGTGCCCTGTATCTCCCCTCAGGGAGAGTATCGGCTAAAACGCCACGCGTGCCCACCGCGAATTAGCGATTTTAAGCACTGAGGTTTGTGAGTAGCTCAGATCGAAAACATCGTGAGGAAACCTGAGTGTCTGAGCGAGTGGTAATGCTACTATAACTTCACAAATGTACATAACTTAGAAAACAAAGTCGTAGGTACATGCCCGCACTGGGAATCGAACCTGGGTCCCTCGCTTGCGAGTCCAATGTTCTAAGTCCAATGTTAGGCTACCACCGCTCGATGACCGATGAATATCCGTGCAAATTCAGTTTTTATTATGTCTAGTGCTCGTGTTAACTTTAGAAAATATTGTGATTTTAAGTTCTTTGAATGAAAATAAACCATTTATTTACCTACTGGCTCATCCGTACTAATTAATATTGATTAAGGCAAAGAGGTTGGTCAGGGCCGTGGCAAGTGGCAAATCTTAGTCTCTGCCTAACCCTCCAGGATACATGCGTGAGTTTTTGTATGTACGTATTTATAACGCCATACAACCAATTCCTTGCTTTGACCATAAGAAAAGTGACCAGATTTTCTGAGCATTCAGAAGAGACCGTTTTCTGAACCACCCTGTAATGTAAACGATATTGGTACAATTGCCTTAGCCATGGCTATGGACGTATTTTATGTAGTTGACATGATATGTGAGTCTGGAAACAATAAACTATTTACTGTATTACGTACAGTTTACCTCATATTCCTTGCCAGATACGTTATTCCTTGCGTTGTTCCCGGATGTATAATTTGACTACTTCGTGTGTAATAAGTAATAGGGTTTCAATTAAATTCAATTTAATAGATTTATGTTTAGGATTTCGTACTCAAAGGGTAAGGGACCCTATTACTAAGACTCCACTGTTCGTCTGTCTCTCTGTCTGTCTGTCACCAGGCTGTAGCTCATGAATCGTGATAGCTAGACAGTTGAAATTTTCACAGATGATGTATATCTTCCCTGTGGCGCCGGATTAAGAATAGCGTCACTTCATTTCCTTTCTAAGGAAATCAATTACCAGGAGACAGGCAGCAGCGTCTTCCTGAGATTCCAACCGCATACTGCGATCGCCAACCCGCCTGCCTGATTATGGCAAAACCCCTCATGGTTATGAAAACCACGAAGGAGGCCTGTGTGCTGCAGTGGGCGTCAAACGGCTGATGATGAATCAGTTTGTGATTTACAACAACTTTTGTTCGGCGAGTGTTTTTCTCAGATTTATATTTTACGACATATCAGGCGTTACATAGCTCTAATAAATTCCCTCTACCAATGTCGCAGCCTTCAGTAAATAATAATAATTATTATTATGCAATGCGGTGCCGCAATAGACAACAAAATAGTGTCAAAATAGCCACACTGCCAATAAAAAATCCCTATCACTGCAGCCTTCGCCGTCTAAAAGCGCCTTCACAAAAGCGCGACACGTTTTTGTCTCAGTCAGTTTGTAAATTGAATTATTTAATAACTATTGTCAGCGACGCTTGATAGCAAGTTTGTTTTTATTTTTTTATTTTTTATTTAACAAAACCCCGTAGGTCAGTTTATTGTATTCATAACAACTTAAGAGTATTTAATTTGACTATTATTTATTTAGGAAACTTGCAGCTTACATTATAAATAGACAGATGCTTAGAGTACCTACATATAAGCTAAAAATAAGTTTATGCATATACCTAGTAACTAAGTGAAAAACATGTATCCCACAGAGAAGGATGCCCGTTCTATGTAACTCATACGGTTTTGAGCATTATTACCTATCGACCAGCGCTACAAACAAACAAACCGGGATAACCCTTTCGGTTTTTCTCAAGAAATGGCAAATCGTATAAAAAACATCAAAAGTCGTAATTAGAAAGGTTGGTGTAATTGACAAACTCTTACCGCATATTTCAGGAATCTTTTGTGAAGCCTGCATAACGTGAAATTAGGTTTACCCGGTAAAATACCAGAAGTAACAATTACCATAAATTGATCGTAAATATTACAAAAGTCCCGACAGTAACTTTCAACTTAGAATCGATTAATTAACAAGTCACACTATTCCAGCGACGTCCCAATGTTGTAGGTTAATTAATTCGTCGTAAGCTCTAGCTAGACGCTTCAATATCCAACGTTTAATTAAAAGGGATTCCTTCTGGAGTAGCATAAATGCCAGAAGCACTAGAAACAATTATTCAGTTTGGGACCACTTTTTGTGCAATTCTAGGCCTTAAACAGCTTGGGATAAGGGTTGGTACTCTTGACGTCAATATGACAATATGGAGTTATAATTAAGTTCGTTTTTGTGCCTCCGAGGTGTTGGACCAAGTGTCAAAACGTATATATGTATATATTAAGCAATTATTTAAATAAGTTTTAGAGCATGCAATTAATTACGCAATAGTTTAGCTGTAATGTAATTATGAAATTTGCAAATGAAAGAGACTTTATAAATATTATTATTATTAGTTAATAAAAATTGTTTCCATTTAATATTGTTTATAAATATCAATGCCGCAATGGTAACTTCAACTCAAAGCTACTGATATTTTTTTCCTGATTTCAAAGTTTTTTCCTCTATTATATTAGGTATACAGTTTTTATATACTGTACTTGCACTTGAACTTAGTCTCAGCCTACCCCTCCGGGATATAGGCGTGAGCTTATGTTATGTTTTGTTATGTCTGTGATGTACTTGTTCGAACTTTGCTAGTTGCACTGGGCAATCACAACGAAATTTGCAGTTCGCTTAATAAAAGCCTTATGTGGTCTCCAAGCCCTTAGTGTCTCTTTCTGAAAAAGGCTCTGAGGCATTGGTATTTATTGGTATTTATGGTATGGTATTTATGGTATTGGTATTAGACGGATGTAGTCATAGGAGGACACTTGTAGAGAAACTACGTTGTAGCTCCGTAGCTAACTAGGTAGATAAGCACCTTAACTCTGTAAATTTCTGGTGTGCAATAAAGAGTTCTCTCTCTCTCTGAGAGAAGGCCTATGACCTACCAGTAGGACGTATATAGGTTAAACAAGAAAACTGGACAAGTGCGAGTCGGGCTCTCCCAAAGAGGGTTCCGTACAAATTTGTAGGTACTTACATATTATAAATAGTTCAGGAATCGAGCCTCGCAGTTTTCCGAGCTCATCCCGAACTTCAAAGACAATGACATTATGACTTAATTACTTTCATATTTTTCTCCTTATTTCTCGTATACGCCAATATTACTTGCCAAATTTCATAGTCCTAGATCAACGTAAAGTACCCTATAAATTTTGATTCCCTTGAGAGTATCGAAATATACGAAATGTAGATTTTTTCACAGCTTCAAGGCATTGTAGACTTGAGTATATGGATTTAATTTGAACTCGATACCTTTACGCGTTCCCGAGATAAAGGGTCTTGACAGACAGACGGACGGACGGACAACAAAGCGTTCCTAATAAGGCTTCCGTATTTACTTTTGAGGTACGAAACCCTAAAAATAAAAAGTTATCTAAGTATCTATCTATGTGGCATCTATTACAAAAAGTATAGCTCAGAAGTGCACACCCCATGACAATTCATTGCCTTTGGAAAAGTAACGGAGGGTCCCGTACGTTGTATACATTTGTCTTATTTCACAAAAATGTCTTTTCTTTCATTTAGTTAAGGAAACTTAGCAGGAGTCCGGCTCACATTTCAGCGGTTTTTATTATTTTTTATTTTATTTTATGGGATTGTACTAAAGTAAAACGAAGTCTGACAATCGTATGTATTAACGCTTTTAAGATATAGAAACTATACGGCGTGCGTGCAACTAATGAATGAAATGATCCGTCAGGACCGTGGCAAGTGGCAGTCCCTGGTCTCTGCCTTCCCCTCTGGGATACAGGCGTGAGTTTATGTATGTATGTGTACAGAAACTCCGGGATACAGGCGTGAGTTTATGTATGTATGTGTACAGAAACTCCGGGATACAGGCGCGAGTTTATATATGTATGTGTACAGAAACTCCGGGATACAGGCGTGAGTTTAAACATAAAATTTTCATAAACTCACGCCTGTACCCCGGAGAGGTAGGCAAAGGCCAGGGTCAGCCGCTTGCTACGATCCTGACAGAACTCATATGCCGTGAGTTTGCGTAGTGTAATGTATTCATCACTAAAACCGACTTACATTATTATCATCATCATCATCATCATCATCATCATCATCATCATCATCGGCCTACGCTTGTCACACTGCTGGACAAATGCCGGTTACATTATAGGTAGGTATTATTAGGTTGTCTGGAACAGATTACTTTCGGTGATAAGGCAGTCTAATTCTTAGGTTAAGAAAATATTTGTGCAATTTCCTTATTTATTTGCTGAAAATGAGCGTTGTGTTCAACACGACATTTATGCTGAGCCAATTCCTTCTTATCAAAATCCTAAGTTTAGAATACATTATTACTAGGTATCATTTTTTGTAATGTGATATGATATATATTTTTTAATTTTAATTTCTCTATCTAACTATCAACATTATCATCATAAGCAGCCTATATACGTCACAATGTAGGACACAGGCCTTCTCTCAGGTAGAGAGTATGGGCTTAATCACCACGCGTGCCCACCACGGATTGGCGATTCCAAGCGCTGAGGTATGTGTATAGCTCAGACACTCAGGTTTCCTCACGATGTTTTCCTTCAGCGAGTGGTGTTGCTACTATAACTTCACAAATGTACATAAATTAGAAAACAAAGTCATAGGTACATGCCCGCCCTGGGAATCGTACCTGGGTCTCTCGCTTCCGAGTCCAATGATCAAACGACTAGGCTACCACCGCTGCAATAATAATAACTTCCATACAACACAATTACTTGTCCCGGTCCCAAACTAGGATACTCTGCGCTATGGTTACCAGGCAAGGACGTCACAAGGGCGGCCCCCAGTGAGAATCGAACCCGTGACCTCCAGCACGGTAGTCGCACGTGATACCGCTAAGCCATCGAGACGGCTATCTATCTTACTTACATTATATTTTTATCAGAAACTAACACAGAACAAAAAAGCATTTCCCTACACTATCGTGCAGTTGCCCAACAACTTTCCGTATCACTCATCCACCTTGACCCAGAAAGCCAAATATCTGTACAATCGTGTTTACAAATAATATCCCTTAGTAAAGTGCCTGCGCAACTATTTCTGTGACCAGTCTAAGCTGACCTTCCGAAAACGTTAAGTCAATTTGGTACTCTTAGGGTGGCTTGCAGAAACACGCTAAACCGAGATTTAGTTCAATTAAGTCGACATTTTGACAGATAATGTATGGAAGAACTGTCAAAATTTCGACTTAAATCGGTTTAGCGTGCTTCTGCAAGCGACCCTTAAATTTTTATTACCCGTCTGCGGCGGAACCCAAAAGGAGGGTAATGTATTTAGCTCGTATGTACGTATGTGAGAATGTCCGATTCTATGTTTCCATATAACTCCTTAACCAATGGTTAGATTTTGACAAATAATGTCTGAATTGATGCTTTATCTCTGCGCGAGTTTCATAAACTCTATAGGCTACATGAAATTAGCATTATTGGAACAGAAAACCAAATTCGCTATTTAGTAACGTTATAGTACAACCATGAGTCTAGTAACTCGCTGGCGCTGTTATATTTAATTTATTATGATTTATGCTCGGATCTTAATTTTATTTAACCACGCCAATCACGTGTAATGTATGTAAAACATGGGTACGCGGGTGTCATGGGCTATAAAAATCACTAAAAAGACAAAAATAAAAAACTGAAATAAGAAATAACCAACAAACCGACTGCTGAGCATTAACTCCTAAGCAGACGGGACCCAAATTCAGCAATGTAACTCCTTAGGTTGATGGTTATTTGTAATTCGACCTCTATCTTGGAGGTAAGCACTTTAACGGCTAGTCCAACGAGGCAGTCCAAATTAACAGGAAGGGAAACTCTGCTACGCAATGTACGTCGAATTGTCACAATAAACTATGAATAGTAGTTTTGTAAAACACGGCCCTGAAGTCGTCACGGTGGGATTTAGCTAGACGTAAAGCCCGCTAGCCGTAAGGTCTATCCAACAGTGCCACTACTTCAGTAGTCGGCTCAACAAACTGGGATAAATCATAACCGAGTTAGCGATACGGAGACAGTTTTACGGTGTGTCGGCAGAGCCGCCCGCTGGAGCGTACAAATTGCGTGCCTAGCTCTGAATCGTCGGGATTCTGCGGTTGTCAGCAGAAGGTTCAGGAGTGCAGACTGATCATGAACCGGCAAACCACCAAGAGTTTACTAAACGCATAGTTTGTCAGCGAAAGGTTCACGAGTAGAGACTCGAGATTATTAGTCGGCAAACTAGGGCCTAGAGTGGACTAAACGTATAGTTTGTCAGCGAAAGGTTCACGAGTAGAGACTCGAGATTATGAGTCGGCAAACTAGGGCCTAGAGTGGACTAAACGTATAGTTTGTTAGCAAAAGGTTTACGAGTGGAGATTGGAGATCATGACTCGGCTAACTGGGACCTAGAGTGTACTAAACGCATAGTTGTTCCATAGAGTGATATTAGCACGGCAATTACTGTTATTTGACACTATTTTGTAGTCTTAGTAGACAATAGCATTACAATGGTATAAATCTCTCGCGAGGGAGATCGTATCGAGTCACGTTGCACGAGTTCTACTATTGGATTGCGGTTGGTTAGCTGACTAAAAATTGTGCCAATAAAACCACCACTGCCTTAGTCGACTCGTCCCTCAGCTCACTGAATCACTTAGCTGGTAGCCGAGGACTGAAGAAAGAAGTTTTAAAAGTTTTTATATCAGTAAAACGGAATTAAAGTCGAGCCTTCAACTAAACAATCATAAATCTTCAACTTTAGACGCCGCTAACAGGCGTGGCTGCAAGGATGTATGGGACAGTTAGCACTGCCGTGGCCTTTGTAAGTACTCTTCACTATTTAAAATTTCCACGTAGGTCTGTACAGCCGACAGCATCAAAGTTTACTTCAGTGCACTAAAATTATTGACGTTAGAGGAGACTTGGCAGCAAAAAGGTATAGGTTGACCTGCTTTCAACTGTACATATTTATTTTCTAGACGTGGTTGAATACAATAGTTTTACAATCAGACAGAACCCGGCGGCCACAAACATACCCGCTCTTGATCGTTCTCCTAATGTCATAAAAATGTGGGAATTGTTTTAGCGGTGCCTTTTCAAGGCTTAGATTTATGTGCGGAAAGAATTAACCACCTCCTGTGGCGCTGACGCTCGTACGGAATTGGCTTAAAAATCTGGAAGAGATTAATTGCCTACGTCTGAAAAGGAAATGAATAATGACACTGGATGACTCTGAATACTTCAAGAAAAAACTTAGTCGTCTTTGTTTGAGTCTTGAGGCCCCGTATAACGCTAACCGCGCGAAACTTCAGACAATTAATTCACATTGATTTCTCTGATCGATGACTTAAATAAAATTAATTATAAACTTTGCATTAACGTAAGAATGAATTGATGTAAAAGTACAAAGCCGCCAAAATTTTTAAGGTCTATCAAATTTTTTAAACCTACATGGTTGTTACCGGAATCATATAATCCAAAAACCGGCAAAGTGCGGTCGGGCCACGTGCAGTATAGGGTTCCGTAGAAAGAGGGGGGTTTATCAGCTTTACAGAACTAACAACTTCACCAACGTAATTTTCAATGGATTTTGTACGAAGTTTTCCTCTTATAAGTTGGTAGCCTCTTATTCGTTAACTCGCAAGGCCTGCTTAACCGTGATAGATTTCCTTTTAAGTTCATCATAATTATGTGCTACTACCCTGAATTTGTTAGGTAAGGAGGGGAGGGAACGCTCTACTCGGTCAAAAATGAGGGACATGGCGAAACTATAAGGGTTCCTTGTCGACTACGGAACCCTAAAAATGTGTTCAAAACAATGTTTCACGTAGGTGGATGTTTTATTCTGAAAAAGAAATTTATTTAAGATTAAAGAATTTTTTCTTTCGTTCTTTGCGCAAATTCTTTCATTGTTAAAGAAAATGATTTTTTTTGAACGAAATATAAAAAATTGTCGGTTTCACTTACGCGGCTCATGGTTTTGTACCCATTTTTGGTTCTTGATTTATTTAAATGGGCTCAGTTTGATGTATTTCCATGCTTGCGTTGTCCTCGACTGGTTCCATAGCACTGGTCATCCTAGTTGGGGACCAGGGACTAGTCAAGTAAAAAACTATTTATTACCAAAAGAATTTGTTACATCATTAATAATTATTAATCTTAGTTTCAATTAAAAACATAATTAACAATAATATTAAAATAACATTAGGTAGTGGTGGCCGTGTCCCCACATTAGGCTGAGCCTGATAGTGATTGTGTTGTTTGTAGATATTATTATTAAGCTTGTTTTAAGGCTCTGAGGAATGGCCCAATGGAATTTTAATGAAATTCTCTGTACCATAAAACCGATCTGTACTTTGTCTTAGTCATGTTATAACATCTTCCAGAATCCAGCACTGTATCGCCATCACGAAAGTACTAAATATTTTATGGTAGTTCGTTTTACGCTTAGCCCTTTCGCGGAATGCCTGCTTTTTAAACGGTTTTTATTGTTTCCGGCTGGCGGAGTGTGAATGCTTACATTGCGACAGTTAGGTATTTTCACTTTGTACCGGTCGTTTCAGAAAAGTCCCGTGAAACCGGCACAGACTAAAATATAGCTTGACAACGCAAGAACAGTCGACAGCACGTCAACCTTTACATAAGCAGCCTATATACGTCCCACTGTAGGGCACAGGCCTTCTCTCAGGGAGAGAATATGGGCTTTAATTTCAATAACTAATAATCAGTATTTTTGAGTTTATACAAAATTATTGTAGTGCCAATTTAAATTTACAAATTTTGCAAAATATTTTTGGAACGTAACGTAATAATTTTTGCCGAGGGTAGTAAACTAACAGTTAATGCTTTCAAAAAGACGCCCTGTCATCTCAGTCTACCGAGACCACGGCACTTGCAAAAGTACCGAAACGTCGGAAAATTGTAAAATGCAGAAGTACCTAAACGAGTAAATATCCGTTAAAATTAAGTTTTATTATGTCTAGTGCTCGTGTTAACCTCAGAAAATACTAAAGATATTTCTTTGTAATGTACCTCTGAAATTTCCTTACTTCGTAGATGTAGTACCGTGGACACAAAAAGTTTGCGGAACACTGGTCTAGTTGAAGAGAATGTGGAGTAAATTAAAGGTAACTTTTTACGCATCCCAGTGATTTGTCTAACGCAAGGCTTTGCATCTGACAGGTCTGTTGAATAGCCTTTGTTTCTTCTCGAGGCGTGACCTATTCAGCCTCAGAGAAGACAAAAAGCTGGTCGTTGATACTAACAGTTCACCCACGATTAGTTTCCGTGTAGCGACAACGGGCACTGGTGTCGCAGTCGTTTTAGGGTTTTCTGTACTCAGAATTTAGCCCTTTCAATCGAGTCCAGTCCTGCCCGGCCCAGACCGGTCTGGTCCGGTCCGGTCCGGTTGGATCCGGTCTAATCCTGTCCGGTCCGGTCCAGTCCAGTTCAGTCCATTCCAGTCCACTGCAGTCCAATCCAAGTCAGAGAATCGTGGCCACTATAACGGGGATGAGCGATGAATGTATGTATGAATGAATGGGATGATGAGGTTGTGTGAGTTTTTCCTTGTCAATCAATCAATCAGCCCATTAACCGTTGGGCATTGGCCTCCCCAAGACACGCCAGTTCCTTTTGTCCTCAACCATCCTCATCCAGCAACTGCCCGCAATCTTCCTCAAATCGTCGGTCGAGCGAGCCCAATCCGACTGCTGAGCATTAACTATCAAGCAGGCGTGACCCAATTTCAATAATGTAACCCAATTGCGAGGTGCCTAGGTTGGTCCCGACGGCTTAGTAGTTAATTTTCACCAGTCGGGTTCATCATCATCATCAGCCATTTAACGCCCCCTGCAGGACATAGGCCTCCTTCGTGGTTTTCATAACCATGAAGGGTTTTGCCATAATCGCCACGCTTGGCAGGCGGGTTGGCGATCGCAGTATGCGGTTGGAATCTCAGGAAGACGCTGCTGTCCGTCTCCAGGTAATTGATTTCCTTAGTCGCCTTCTACGACATCCACGGAAGGATATGGAGTGACGCTATTCTTAATCCGGTGCCACACGGAGCGAGTAATAAATAACCAACAACCAGTCGGGATCCAGCCGCTGCCAGCAATCTGCCTTAGATAATCGGTGCAGAGAGCTGGTGGGCGTTCTACGCTGTGTTTACTAGTTCTTGGTCTCCACTCGCGAACTCTTGTCATCCTATCCACCATCGGTTCTGCATTAAGTGACCATGCAGCCCACGGCCACTTCACTTTTCTAATCAGTCACCTTAGTTCTTTGGCGGACTCTTTCGCTTATTCCGGACATTTAATCTGCGTCTCAAGAAAAATGGTAGACGGCATCGAGTTCACAGATGTCTAGTTGTCATAGGGGGTATATGTTAAAACGTCCTGTAGTTTTCAACACGGTACATAAAAGTAAACTTGGACTAAAGGATGCAATACGAAAGGTCATCTAACGAAGCGATATTATTTGTAGAATTGGATAAAGAAATAACTGCAGACCCAATCACAAACTAAGGATGACGGAATTTGGTAGACATTAAAGCTGTGCGGTAATTTTGTAACAAAACTGAAATAATAAATAACCAACAATCTGACTGCTGAGCATTAACTACAAAGCTGGTCTTCCTGAGATTCCAACCGCATACTGCGATCGCCAACCCGCCTGCCAAGCGTGGCGATTATGGCAAAACCCCTCATGGTTATGAAAACCACAAAGGAGGCCTTATGTCCTGCAGTGGGCGTCAAATGGCTGATGATGATGATGAACTACTAAGCAGGCGGGACCAACCTAGGTTACCTCGCAAGTGGGATACATTAGTAAATTTGGGTCCGACGATCTGAGGCAAATACTGGCAGCGACTGGATGAGGGTGGCCGATAATAGAAGGAAGTGGCGTGCCTTGGGGGAGGCCTATGTCCAGCAGTCGACGAGTTCGGGCTGATTGATTTGGGGGAGGCCTATGTCCAGCAGTCGACGAGTTCGGGCTGATTGATTGATGGAGTCGGGGTGTTGATTATTTTTTTATTTCAGATTTTTATTTGTCTTTTTAGTGATTTGTTGATTTCTTTTTATTTATATATACTTTATTATGACACTCGAACAAGCCGACGAATCGATTATCTAAATAAATAATAAAGATATTTTTTGTCGAAATATGACCATTGATTAAGGAGTTAGGAGTGAACATAGAATCGGACATACATACACATACATACATACGAGCCAAATACATTATCCTTCTTTTGGGCTTCGCCGCAACCGGGTAAAAAGGTAGGTACAGCATTTTTTTAATAACACGCGAATCTCGTGATGCTGACACATAGTTATTATATGTACATATATTTAAAGGGGCTAATACGGATCTAGTTTACCTAATAAACGATTGGGGATGAGCTAAGAGGATGTATTAGCGAAGGGTAAGATAAGACGTACGCGAAACCGGCAACGTGCGTGCAGAGACAAATTAATGTTTATGAATATAAAGATAGATAAGTAGATAGAATATTATAAAGGTTTTTTTTTACTTAATAATAATACTATAAATAGGCATTACGGTATTATTAATATTGTATTTTATTACGTGGTATTATATCAATATCGTTTTTAAGGGATACCGCCGTTTAGCCAAAGTATTTTTCGCCAAATTTTACTTCCCAATAAACTTATGGCATCAGTTTCATTTCCCAAATGAAACTTTAGCAAGTTTTCATTTCGCATTTTATTCATTTGGTCAAATTATCATTTCGCATAATTTTACTGCGTCAAGTTTTATTAAGACAAACGTTTATTATGCTAAAAATATAGGTGCGACGAAGCGCGTAGCGTAGCGGAGCGCGTAGGAGCGTGTTAGGTTGAACATGTAAGACCGAAAACTAACCGAAATTATTAGTGTAGGTTAATTTCCAAGCCAAGCAAATATTGACCAAGTATTTATTTGGTAAACAATAACTTGCCATAATAACTTTTAATAACTGTTTATTTGCTTTAAGTTGTTTTGAGAAATGTTTTTTTTGCCAAGTGATAATTTGCGGAAAATAGTTTGGGAAGTAATAGTAAACCCGTTTTTAAATTATAATGACCTAACGTAAATAAGTAGATAATCTAGTATTCTAGCTAATTTAATAAATCACACCCACATTTTTTCTGGCGCTACCCTTTCCACTCTGTGTAGTGTTCGGCATGGGTTCGCTGGAAGAAAATATTACTTAGTATTAGTGCAGCTTTTGTGAATGAATTTACAAAAGCTGCACTTTTTATTTTATGTTACAATGAAAATTTTCGCAGAGTAAATTTTTTATGATTGACATTTTAATGAAGTCTATATGAATTAATAATATTTTTATGGTTGTAGGTATTGTATTGACATGTGTGATTAGCTTACTTCAATTTGTATTTGTATGTTTTTATTGATCATAATTTATAATGTAATTTGTAATTTCAATAATTTATAATTCAATTTATACGATATGTATTTCGTACTTCACTATCGCAAAAGGCCACCCTGTAATGATAGTTGTAAGTTTTATGAAATAAATAAATAAAAATAAATAAAAATAAATAACTTAGTATTAAGCTCGCCTTTGTACCGATACGGTTTGTAATACCCTCTATAACGTAGCTTATAAATAGACAATATAACACTGTCTATGAAAAATCAAATAAACACACACTTCATTATGATTAAACACTTACCCTTATTTTAGTGCTATAAAGTTTGTTTTTCAATTCAATAGTAGTTTTTGAATCGAAAAGTAGAGTGTGTTCTTCTGTATCAGTTAATAAGTATCCGGAAATCGAACCCAGGCCTATTGAGTGTCAGTGAACCCTTTTGATTCACTTATGAGATCCTTTCGCTGAGGGCAGATGTCAAAAGGTCCAGGGAATTGATACAAACATTTAGTTGGGATTATTTGATTGTGTATGGCGAAGTGAAGGAAAACGGCATGGAAAAACCTTCAGATTTGGCATGGGGGATAAGAAATATGGGACTTTTTCTCTCATACTTATGGCCTTGGCTTGTAAATAACAATATAGGGTGATTCTGTGCCTCTCCCTTGTGAGTTTGTGATTTGCTTTTTGTGTAACTTCTGAAGTAGGTACAGTCTACACCATATAAACCTTCATAAACCGTCACTGTACGTAGTCTAAGATGTAGTGGAAAACGAATAAAGAATTTTGTATTTGTATTGTATTGTATATACGTGCACTCTAATAAGTAACCTTAAGGGGGTTCACCAAGAGCTGTGGTAGCGGAGCGGTAGAACGCCGGCTTCTCATTCGGGAGGTCGTGGGTTCGAATCCCGGCATGTACCAATGACTTTGTTTTCTAAGTTACGTACATTTGTGAAGTTATAGTAGCAATACCACTCGCCAACGGTGAAGGAAAATATCGTGAGGAAACCCTAGTGTCTGAGGTATTTACATACCTTCCGAATCATCAAAATAGTTAACCTAATAAAGTAAACAGTTACTTAACAAGAGCAGGCTTTCGTCGTAGTTTATTATGTCAATTCTATGTACATTGCGTGCAGGGCCGTCTTAAGGCTATTCAGCGCCGGGGTGCGGGACTCAGTCTGCGCCCCCTTTAGGTAGATTTCTTTAGAAATATGCCTATTGCGGAGAGTTCGACTTTTGAAAGACACAAGATATCGAAAAACTGGTTGTTCAAGGTTGATCAGGGATCGATACTGAGCTTGCCTGCAAAATTATATATATATATGAATTTTCCGAATTGCTGTCGTATTTTTAAATTTAAAAATAAAAAAATTACGATTTTGAAATTTAAACTGAAATTCGTAATGCAGCGTAGCACGTGACCGACGATACATTGCAGTATGAAAGGGGTCCTAGTCAACCAAGAAAACACAATACACATAATTTTGATAATTTATTTTTATTACTTTAAAAACAAAATTAAACTTATAACTTCGTTTACTTATCTATATAAACTCAATTTTTCTTGCTTTTGAGTTGGCAAAGATTTTAACAATATCATCCATTTTTATATTAATTTCGGATTCTATGCTTATTATCGCCAAGTTTGTCAGTCTGTCTTGGGTCATGGTGGACCGAAGATAATTTTTTATTAATTTTAATTTGGAAAAAGATCTTTCTCCTTCTGCGACTGTCACAGGCAGTGTTAAATATATACGTAGAGCTGTTGATATATTTGGGAATGAGGAAATTAAATTTTTAGAAAATATATAGTTTAAAATATCGGCTGGAGTACTTGTGGATGCACTGGAAAAAATTATTGGCAAACATTCTAATTCGTTGTATAAATCCTCCCCGTCAATATCCAATCTATTTTCAAATGAAAGTTTTTCTTGGAGCCGATAGCACTGAGATTTTTTTTCCGGCATCTCCAATTCATTCCAGCATTCAATGTTTTGGAAGAGTGAAAAAACTGAATTGCGTTCCGTCAGCAAATCGAATCTCTCATTTAATTTCGAGATAGCAGTGTCCAATAGAAAAAAATAAAAACATACTTTAAATTTGTAAGTTGGGTCTAAAATGGGCTCATCAGCAGCCTCGTAATCAAAATGTCTTTTTCGGGCACGTGGACGGGCAGCTTCTTTGAATTCTGTTTCGCATTCTAATTCTTCAGCAATTAATTTTGCTTCTGACAACAACTGTTCAAACGCGCTATCGGTGCGGTATTTCTCCAAATCTTTTTTAACCATATTAATAATTTTGGTAGCTTCTGAAATAATTACGTCCGATCTTTGCAAATTTTTGCTAACAATATGAATCTTTAGTAAAATATTGTACCATATAACTACAGAACATATAAATCTATAAGACTTTAGTTTAGCTATTAATGAACTCGCTATATTTTTGGTGTCGCTGTCATACTTGTTATTTGTAAAAATATAGTATAATGCATCGTAAATTTTATCCATGTTAAAACGCAGTGCTCTAAGCGCATCAAATCTACTTTCCCAACGCGTATTTGAAAGAGGTTTTAATGTCAAAGTAGGTATCTGTTTCATAATTACATCCCAGCGTGATGTCACTGATTTATGCCACTATCCACTTCAGATGTTTTATATATGGTAGGTATGTACCAACTGACTGAACTTACCAGGTCGAAAGAAAGAGTCAATCGCCGAAGTTAGCTTTTTAATTTTTTCTCCTTTCTCCAGTTTTCTTTTTCATACATAAACAAAGGATGCGTGATGGTAATAATTGTAATGAATCTAACGCTAACAGTAAATAATTAAATTGACTTACCTTTATAGTTTTCTCTAAGAACTTTTGTAACCCATGCTAATTCGCCGGTTGTCGCAAATGAAATGAGGTAAGGAATTCAATTACTTAAAAAGAAGAAATCAGATCAATCACTCACCGACCGCAACAGACGCAAAGGCGCCACGCCGCGTACCCACATCTCATATCATGAAATTCAACTTACACTTTATTGATTTAGAGATCGTTTTGCTTTATGTGCGGGCGACCGAGCGGCAACATGTCAAAGGGCACAAATACTCGCCTATGTCAGAGGCACAGGTGCCGCGCCGCGCTCCCATTCCAAATGAACTTACACTCTATTGATTTAGAGATCATTTTGCTCAACGTGCGGGCGACCGGGCGGCACGTGTCAAACGTACATACACTCTCTTTGAATTAGAGATTTACCGCGCGCGTTATTACCTATTTTGTGTAGTGTAGTAACACGGTATAATTACATTGATGACAAGGGCCGATAGCGTAATAAAAGTAAAAAAATATATTATTGTTGATGACGTTATGCTTGCGCATACAATATTTGTCGTAGGTAAAAATAAATCAGCGCTCGTCAGGCGCTCCGCGCCCGGGTGCACCGCACCCCTTGCACCCCCTGGTAAAGACGGCCCTGATTGCGTGGCCAATTCCTAAATGTTAATCTGTGGGTTAATCGGCATACGCAAAAAACAAAAAAATATTTGCTGTCAGAGCAAAAAATTTTAATAACTTATTCGTTATTAATGTTTAGTCAAAATCAAGATCCGGCCATTATGAAAACTATTTTTTAACGCTTCATTCGTATTACAACTGATTATTTCCACATTAAACTCGAAGAGAAACAAACCAGAACAAATATTGGCTTGTCCCTTAAAATTAAACCGAATGAGAAAGATCAATGAAACTCCGCGACCGATCCATAGACTTCACAAGACGTCCGTCAATACGTTTTGAAATCGGAAATCGAGTTCGGCAATATTGACTCGGCCCTTTAGATCAGCGGACTAATTACGCGCACCAAATCCTGAGCGATTCCAATCGTCTAACTGCCAAATTCCGTACTAATTTGACAGTCAGACGATTGGAATCGCTCAGGATTTGGTGCGCGTATTAAAGGGGCAGATGGCGTGGTCGCCAGGGTGGTACTCTGGTTTCAACGGAAAGTGCAGATTTGAAATCGGCGTATATCAAACAACGAGCGAAAAACATAGAAAATATTTTTTTCAGTGACAGCCGTTGAATAGAGATGGTGGACTCTGGATAGATTTGGCTCATGTAAGGTAGCAAAGGAAAAGTGAAGAATGGATTATTGAAATACTCGCAGAAGTTCTGTACGCGTAGACGTCATAGAAAATCACCTTTTGTCGGCACTTAGAGTTAAATTGAGTAATATTATTAAATTTATTGTTTACTAGCTGTTGCCCCCGACTCCGTTCGCGTGGTAGTTTTAATGTGTATTTTTCCGGGATAAAAAATAGCCTATGTGCTAATCGAGACTATAATCTATCTCTGTGCCAAATGTCATCCGGATCCGTTCAGCCGTTTTTGTGTGAAAGAGTAACAAGCATCCATCCATACGTACAAACTTTCGCGTTCATAATATTAGTAAGGATTCTGACTGAAACACGGACTGACACTGACACTGAGAAGAGACAAAAGAAGAAAAAACTATGAATCTCGTCGTACAACTGTGACTTAGTAAGTACTTACTATCAGTTTACGAACAGTTGCCTGAAGGACTATCTACAAAACAACGGGACGGCGACGTACGGGTGCAATGTTACAAACTAAAATAAACTTTAAATACTCGCTGGATGCAGGCCGCTTCCAACCGGTCTTTCTGGAAATCCATGGAGGAGGCCTATGTCCAGCAGTGGACCTCTTGTCGCTGAATGATGATGATGATGATGACTCGCTAACGGTGAAGGAAAACATCGTGAGGAAACCTGGGTGTCTGAGCTATTCACATACCTCAGCGCTTGAAATCACCAATCCGCGGTGGGCACGCGTGGTGATTAAGCCTATACTCTCACTATGAGAGAAGGCCTGTGCCCTACAGTGGGACGTATATAGGCTGCTTATGATGACTTTCAAGGCTAGGGATTACAATATTAGCGTAAGAAAAGTTTTAGTCCATGTTCTTTTACTGCTTCATGCGGCGCAAAGTAAGTTTTATATGTATAATGGTCCTCAACAAGAGCCTTGTAAAAGCCCAGCCGCATGCGGCCAATGAGCACGGATACGGGATTTTTTTGCACTGGAATTGTGCGGTCTTACTTAAAAACACGATTCCTCTAAAACACTCCTCAGATGCAGTTTAAGTAGTCTGTGGTAGCGTCTTTCCCTTCACCACAGACTATTGAGGAGAGTTTTAAGGAACTGTGTTGTTATAAAGAAGACTGTTAGTTTCAACTTCGTAAGGATTTAAGTATAATTTTAGATTGAAATCGTGCCACTTGCACGTCGGAAATCATTGCTACGTAGACCAACCTTAACAGTGAAAAATTTTGACTTGAGGTATGAACTTGAACAAAGAAACCCGCCCTCCTATTATTTAAATGTCCAGAATATTGAGTCACCAATTTTTAACTTTCCGAGGTGTCATAATATGTATGTATTTGACAGTGCGGAGTAGGTTCCAAGTCGATTCCATACAGTGGATAAGTTACGTAGTCAGACCCCCGGAACTCAGAAATCGACACGATCTCGAATACGCGCCAGGAAGCGTGTTACGAAATATATTATCGCGCGGTGTTCTGTAAACTTGATATTTGTTCTATTAAAATACGTTTGCTTCACTATTTGTTCAGACTGTGCTGAAATCGTAGAGAACCTTTTAGACAAAAATAGAACTAGGACTTGAAAGGTTTGTCTGTACGTACCTATGTATGTGTTTGTGTATCCGACTGAAATTGAGAAGCAATATGCTTTGGAGCTTCGCCGGTAGAATCCATATATTGTTGTCGAAATAATTTACCGTCTACTTCCACTATGATCTAAGCAAATAAATAAAATATTCTGAAAACTCTACTCGTGCAAAGGAAAAATCTTAGTAACTACAGTGAAAAATGTCATCCACTGCTGTTCGACTATATAACTTTAATCGCTTACACTATACTCAGTTACAAACATACAAATAAATAAAATAAAAAAATATTATGATAGGTAGTTATCAAAATCTCGCTAGCGAAATAGAGCAAGCCCAATAAGTGAGCACCAAGTCCACCTTTTGTGCACTGTCTTTGTGTGTTCAATAAATAATTCATAATAATAATAAACATAAAGTGGTGGTAGGTCATCGGTTGAACGCCAATCATCATCATCATCATCAACCCATTATGTCCCCACCGAGGGGCACGGGTCTCTTCCCTGAGGAAGGTATAGGCCATACTCCACCACGGGGGCCAAGTCCGGATTGGTGGAGGCTTGTAGACTAGTGGCTCGTCTACTGTCAGAAGTTGTCAAGCCGCCCTAAGGCCTCATATACGCCAATAAAAGGTTCAAAAGGTCGTGGGTTCGAATCCCGGGCATGTATAAATGAATTTGGGCTAGCGTGAAGGAAAACTTAGGGGTTAAAATGTGGCAGGCACGCTCATACCCCATGCTCTCTCGCTGAGAGAAGGCCTGTGCCCCACAGTGGTGCATAAAATACCTACAGGTGGCATATAAGCTCAATAAAATTGTTTACCCTCGAATTATGATGACGATGTAATAATTTCTGCAAAAAATAACTAGACGATGTGGAACAATATAAATCACTTTTATTTCAGTTCAGTCAAAGACTTGTGGAGTGTTTGGGTGGAGCTACGAATAGAGAAAAAGTTTCGGGGTAAGCATAAGCGACTATTCACATAATAATATGCACGCGACCGGGCGGGCACCACGATTTCCAATATAATCCTTATGGCTATAAGGTGAGCTAAAAGAGAGGAGAGGAGGTCCGGTAAAAACTCACCAAATATCATTTAGTCAATGAAAATCTCACGCCAACTTTTACATTTCATACACTCACGCCCGTATCCCAGAGGGGTAGGCAGACACTGGTTTTGCCGTCTGCGTTCGCAATCCTGACAGACCTCCTTCGTTTCATCAATATTTATTCGTCAACTTTTTAGGGTTCCGTACCCAAAGGGAGGGAGGACCCCTTTGGGTACGGGTACGGTTTATTCGTTACCTAATAAATTATTTCATGAATAAAAAATCGGACAAGTGCGAATCACACTCGTACATGAAGGGTTCCGTACCATTATCTATATAACATTTGAATATTTCAAGCGTCTACCTGTTGTCGTTATTAATATCGAGCAAAAAATCACGTTTGTTGTATGGGAGCCTCTCTTAAATATTTATTTTATTCTGTTTTTAGTATTTGTTGCTATTGTGGCAATACAAATACATCATCTGTGAAAATTCAAAGTATCTAGCTATCACGGTTAATGAGATACAGCCTGGTGACAGACAGCCAGAAAGACAGACAGACTGACAGTGGAGTCTTAATAATAGGGAGTCTTAGTACCCTTAATACCCTTTGAGTAAGGAACCCTAAAAACCATTGTTATGGTGGCCCGATCGGGTCCTTTAGAATTCTACAGACTAAGCGAAGACTGTTTACATTTATAATGGAAATATACATCCGAACTTTCCGTATTGTGCCATATCTACATGTAATGTACAACGTACATTTTGCTAATGTACGTTAAATAAATAAAGTAAAATAAAGTTAAATAAAATCCTAAATTCTTAAGTTGTATCCTTACTTGTATTATATCTTATTCTATTTTTGCAGCGAGCGACTCATTTTTTTAGTGTTTAGTTCAAGTCTAAGCATCTTGTTTCTATAAGTGTGAAACTGTAATTGGCTTTGTTTCCCTATGACAGATTCTATGTTATTGTAATAGCTGTTGGTTCACCATAGATCATATTTAATTTTTTTTTTCTAATCGAGTATCCGCTTGACAGAAAGATTCGAGTGTTTCTTTAGTTTCGTAGCTCCGAGCCTAAGCTTAGGCAGTTAGTATAATCGCAATACATAATAGCTACAACGCATTTTTACAGCTCCCTGTGAATAGAACTGTACAGAAAGTCTGAAAAAAAAAAAACGGGAAAAGAGCAATAGTTACTTTAGTATATTTTAGTAGACTATTTATAAACGCTATATAAATAGTCTGCAGTAAATGGAAAGACTTTACCACAGATTACTTATAAGGCATTTAAGGAGGGGATCGTATTTTTATGAACAACACCTTACAGGGTGACTTCGAATTCGTTTGTTTTTTTGGGACATTTATTTTAACCGTGATTTAATGGATTAATTTTATTAGTTTTAATAACTTATCCCTAAAATTTACTTTATTCAGATACTCTAATTTACATGTGGCAATGTTTAGACCATAGACATGAGTACTAAGTTGTGGCTTTAGACCACAACTTAGTACTCATGTCATATTATTACTTTTATATCGTGTAATGGTTGCGATCTGTTTTGTACACCAAATAAAATAAATAAGTAGTAATAATTCAGGAGTTACCTCCCTCTGAAGCCTTTATTTTCTTTTTCTCCTATTCGCGGTAAGCGTTGCTGGTTGTACAGTTAGTTAAAATACTTCCTTGTTACTTAAGCCGCTGTTACCACTCATTGTACAATAGTTTGTTTACTCTAAAAAATATTTAAAAAAAATTGGTGCATCAAGGTCGATAACACTATTTCGCTTGTGCCGTATTTCATACAGGAAACATTCCCTATGTGGGAAGCTAAGTAGCGTTAGCAACAAAACAGTAAAAAAAAAAACAAATTAAATGTGAGATTTAAATTCTTATCTCATATTACTTTCATTGTTTTGTTATGAATAAAAAACAGCTCATGCCCGAAGTGTTATCGAGTTTGCTTCGTTATAAATTCGTTCTGGTAAGAAAGTAGCGTTAGCATAACAAAACAGTCGAAATAAAAATATTTTTTTATTTTTATTGTTTTCATTGGTTCTATTTCCATGATCCTACATCCTACTTAATATTATAAATGTGAAAGTTTGCGAGGATGTTTACATGTTTGAATGTTTCGATGTTTGTTACGCGATTGATCACGCAATAACGGCTAACAGATTCACATGAAACTTGGCATACAGATAGACAAAGACCTGAATTGAGACATAGTATACTTGATGTCCCGGTAATGCGTTCCTGTGGGATAATATTTATATTAAGTTTCAAATAGATGGCGTTGTGCGAGCGAATGTTGTGTTTTAAAACTAGATGGCGTTGTGCAAGAATTGTATAAACGGATTCTGTAGCGGTACGAACACAGGGTACGAAGTTCGCCGGGACAGCTAGTAAATAAATTTGAAAATTTGTGAAGAGTTTTGGATGTTTGTTACTCAATCACGCAATAACGGCAGAACGGATTTAGATGAAATTTGGTATGGAGATAGTTTGAGTCCCGGGGAAGGACATAGGATACTTTCCGTTCTGGAAATTACTCATTCCATGCGGACGAAGTCGCGGGCATATCTTGTATTTTATAAATGAGGTCTTTATCTCATACTTTTTGACCTACGAAAATATAATTACCGATTTTTGTTATCTTATAAAGTGACAAAATGAATTAGTAAGACCTAAGGCCATTTTAAGGCGCTCTGTCATAACTAGGTGGGTGGAAGAGCCGGTGAGGGACGTCCCAGGCGGACAAACTCCGACCAAATAGGGGGATATATTAGCAAAGGGCAAGATAAATAGTACCCGAAACCGGCGTGCGTGTATGCAACGACTAATGAATGTTGAAGAAGCGAAGTGACAGTCCGTAGTCTGTGCCTACCCCTCTGGGATACAGGCGTGATTTTATGTATGTATGTATGTCATAACTAAATTTGTATAATTACAAAGCATGCAAGATAAATATTCTACACTGTAAGTACCTTCTGTCGGGCGGGTCCCGGGGCGGTATATTTGATTAGTTTAATTTACTATTTATTTTAGCCTACTTAGCTGTAAAATGTAGGTATGTGTGACCTGGCATAATTCTAATTTAAGTACCTTCTTCTCCAAAACTCATGCTTGACAAATAAATATCTTTCATCCTTATTTTTTATATATCGAGTGCTTATTCTGTTCTCTTTTCTATCTTTCTGTAGCGATTATAAGGAGATTTTATGGCTTTGGGCGTCGGCTTACGGAGAACACGCTTCCCTGTCAGTTGCCGCTATTAAAAGCTACAGGATTAGCCTGAAATAATAATTATGTAATAACATTATTATTATTAAAATTATTTTTTACATTAAAACATCTTCCTACTACGTATTATAAATGCAACGTTTTGAGGGATGGACTGTTACTCAATCAGGCGGCAGGTTCGCGGTGGTGGCCTAGTGTGTAGAACATTGGACTCGGAAGCGGCAGGCCCAGGTTCGATTCCCAGTGCGGGCATGTACCTATGACTTTGTTTTCTAATTTATGTCCATTTGTGAAGTTATAGTAGCAGTACCACTCGCTAACGGTGAAGGAAAACATCGTGACGAAACCTGGGTGTCTGAGCTATTCACATAGCTCAGCGCTTGATATCGCCAATCCGCCGTGGGTACGCGTGGTGATTAAGCCCATACTCTCTCTCTGAGAGAAGGCCTGTGCCCTACAGTGGGACTTATGTAGGCTGCTTATGAGGCGGCAGGCCAGAACGGCTGAACGGACCTACATAGATAAAATTTGGCAGAGATACATAAAGGTCTGGGCCCTGATTATGAAAAATACGACATTATCGGAAGGGTAGTAAACGTCGCGCTTGAGCCCGACAATTCACTCGAATCTAGCGTCAAATACAGTTCTCTTTTTGAATAGTTTCCATAGTTGAATAGTTTGAGAAGAAGAAGAAGAAAGACCAACAAGACACATAACAGAAACAAAATAAGATAAGTAAATAAGTAACATAATATGCACAACAACAGAAAGAAAACTAAATACATAACAGACAAAAGGAATAAATAAAACAGGACCATAGATGTAGCCTGTGGTGTATCCAAGTTGCCACAAAAGGCAGCTGACTCAGCGTTGTGCTGAGAAAGTGATCCCTCAGCGCTGATTTTCAGTCAAAGCCTACGGTAACCCATAATTTGTACTACGGAGTGCGTGCCGTAGCGCATTTAAAAACGAATTAAAACAAATGCAACACCATGCATACAATGACGACCCTTCCGATAATGTCGCAGCTTCATAATAAGGGCTCTGGAATAGAGTACTGTTTTCCCGGAAAAATGCACATTTGAAATTTGTGCATAAAAAAATGCACATTTGTGCAAAATCAAAAGTGATTTATTCAAAGTAGCACAGAAACTGCGACTTACAGGTTAAACTAGGTTACAAGTTAAACTAGCTGTCCATTTTAAAATCTAGATCATTTTGGAAAATAAATGGAAAAAACACTCCAAACTTAGTCTTTTCAAGTCTTTAATTAACAGAATTTATATAAATATTCTGAAACCTGGAACTCATGCATTAAACCGGCTTTAAATCTAGACATCATTGTCATCTAAATAATCTTTAATGTAATAGTAGATTTTTTGGCACAAAGTACACACGTACACATTTGTTGAACCGCGTTTCTGGCAAGCTTATTATATCCTCAGGGATCTTATTGTAGAAACGTATACAATGCCCCATAAAGAATGTATTAACCTTTGCCAGCCTAAATTTTGGGAACGAAAGTTTATGTTATTTCTAGTATTTACATTGTGTAAATACTAGAAATACCTACAGTTTTAAAGTTACTGATATTTTTCCTAACGTACATAATATTTTCATAGAGTAACTTAGGATGTTAGTTTCTTTAAAGAAATCTCTTAACGAATCTCTACTGCCTAGCTTGTTATATGAATCTGATCGTTCTCTTCTGCAGGACGAAGATGGTCTCAATGTCTGCTGCCCGACCCCACAGTAGTATACCATAGGACATAATACTATGGAAGTAACAAAAATAAACAAGCCTAGCAGTAGCGACATCAGTTAGTTCCCGGATTCTTTTAACTGCGTATGTTGCAGAACTGAGCCTCTTTGCCAATTTTTCTATATGAGGACCCCATTGAAGCTTTGCATCAATTGTGATACAGTTTTTTCTGTAAGGTCTAGTTTACATGTAACATTACTGTCAACCATTTTGACATTTGGTAGTGTGAATTTTGTACATTTTGTTTTTTTTGAGTGCAAATCGAACTGTCAGAAACCGTGAATTGTTATTCTTTGAAATAGGGCTTTTATAGCGCAGTCGGCAGAAGAAGTACCACTCGCTAACTGTAAAGGAAAACATCCCGAAGGAATCTGCGTGCCTGAGCTATTACACTCGCTTGTAATTGCCAATCTGCGGTGGGCACGCGTGGTGATTAAGCTCGATACTTTCCGGTGCTCTACAGTGGGATGTGTATAGGCTCCATTATCAAACACCACGCAGTCATAAGCAGCCTTTATACGTCCCACTGTAGGGCACAGGCCTTCTCTCAGAGAGAGAGTATGGGCTTAATCACCACGCGTGCCCACTGCGGATTGGCGATTTCAAGCGCTGAGGTATGTGAATAGCTCTGACACTCAGATTTACTCACGATGTTTTCCTTCAAATTAGGAAATTGCTACTCATCATTCAGCCACAAGAGGTCCACTGCTGGACATAAGCCTCCTCCATGGATTACCAAAAGGACCGGTTGGAAGCGGCCTGCATCCAGCGCCTTCCTGCCACTTGGATGAGGTCATCTGTCCATCTTGTGGCTGGTCGTCCTACGCTGTGCTTGCCGATATATGGTCTCCATTCGAGAACTTTTCGGCCCCATCGGCCATCAGTTCTGCGTGCTATGTTAATTGCTAATTGCTACTATAACTACACAAATGTACATAACTTAGAAAACAAAGTCATAGGTACATGTCCGCACTGGGAATCGAACCTGGGTCTCTCGCTTCCGAGTCTAATCTTCTACCCACTAGGCACCACCGCTTTTGATCTACCGCACCAACCACACACAGTCGCTCTCGCTAACTGTAAAGGCAAGCGATCATCTTCTCTCCATGTTTTCCTTCACTATTAGGTGTTACTACTACAAAATATATATTACTGAATACGTATGCACCTTAAGGCGATATTACACGGTTCAATCACATTGAAGCAATGCCATTGAACAGTGGCCATTGAACGGCTTTACCTTATTTATTGGGTAATTAAATTTTACCTAATAAATAATCGCGGCTGGACTCGTTTAATTTATTACTAAGCATTGAAAGCGTTCGCCGAGATTTAGCTTTCAATGAAATTGCGCAATGGCATTGCAATGTATTTAGACGTTTCAATGCCATTGAAGCAATGAAATTGAATGCAATATTGCCCCCTAATTGAACCGTGTAATATCACCCTCACATAGAAAACTATTGTCAATCAGCCCGTATTCAACCACTGCTAGCAACCGCCCAAGACACGTCACTTTTTCCTATCTTCCATCTCCCTTCGCCTTCGTACCCCATCCAATAACGGCTCTTCGGCAATACGTAACCAGCTCAGAAAACAAGAAAATTTGACTCAATAAATGCATATTTATCCTGTCCAACTAACAAAACAAGCGACCGACTCGTCGTAACTAGAGCTGTGGGACTCAGAGCGTGACCTCGGGCAGTGTCGCTGTTTCAGGAAACTGCAGGGATTCCCACGGTGCGGTACAGTCGGGGACAGAGGCTATTGAATTGATCGGAAAATTTTTTTTTTGAGTTCGGAGTGTGTATGTAAGAATAAGAATAAACTTTATTTGACAACATTACAAAGAATTACATACAGTAGGCACACAAGCCAATATCCTTACAAAGAATTACAAACAATAGGTGCATAATTAAGTTAGCAAACCATAGGACACATTTGGCGAAATACCTGTACCTAAGTAACTTAGACACACAAAGTTGCCAAAAATGGGCCCGTCTCAGCATGATGCCAAAGCAGGGCTATCTAATCAGCCCATAAATAGAGCCCACTGTTGGGCATAGGCCTTTTCTCTTTTACGCCACTCTATGCGGTCCCTTGCCAGTCTCGTCCAAAGTTCCCAGTCGCTTTCACAATGTCGTCGGCCCACCGGGCTGGTGGTCTGCCCACCGACCGTCGACCCATTCTCGGCCACCACGTTCAAGTTGTTGGAGTGTATTTGTGTAATATAACTTTACTAACAACGTATGGATTGTTTTATCTGAAATAAAGTAGGTAATACAATCGAATATTTTTTATCCATATAAACACAAACTCACGCCTGTTTCGTGGAGGTGTAGGCAGAGACCAGAGTTTGCTCGTTTTGTTCGTGTTTTTCGCTTTTTATGTATTTTAATTTTTAATTGTTGTATTTGTAAATACAGAATTTATGTAATTTATATATTTTTATCATTTATATATTAATTAAGTCCAGTTTCTTATTTCAATTAGTTTTCTTTTTGTTGTGTTATGAATAAAGTTTTAAAAACTCTATTAAAAAAAAACATAAATTTTACAAAAAAAAAAAATTAATCATCTTTTCATTAAATAATTTAAAATAAATAAATGCAAATGGACCGAAACGGGAATTTTTATTTTAATAACAGATATAGTACAAAAGTTCTCCAACACATGAAGTACAAATAAAGTAAAGCTCAGTCACCTTATAAAATGGTTACACAAAAAAAATCGGTGAAACTACAAACCAATTTGATTAGTTTGATTCATCTCTGTAATTAGCAAAAAATGCAAAGCTCGGTGGCTCAAGTAGTTTTCTATAATATAATATAATATAATATAATATAATATAATATAATATAATATAATATAATATAATATAATATAATATAATATAATATAATATAATATAATATAATATAATATAATATAATATAATATAATATAATATAATATAATATAATATAATATAATATAATATAATATAATATAATATAATATAATATAATATAATATAATATAATATAATATAATATAATATAATATAATATAATATAATATAATATAATATAATATAATATAATATAATATAATATAATATAATATAATATAATATACAGTTATAAAACAAAATAAATCTTCGAAAACCCAACTGATTTAAATACGTAGTGATTCATTTCTGAAATAGGCACAAAACCTTGGATCAGGTCGTGTGAACGTAACATTGACTTTTCCCTGTAACTGTTCGCATTCCGGGATATTCATATTGATAAAAACTGTTGACTTCGTTCAAGATTAAAAATAAATATTATCACTGCCACCAACTACGGGACTGCTTCGTTGGTCTGGCGGTTAATACGCTTGACTACCAAAACAGAGGTCGCGCGTTCAATTCTCACTGGAGGCTGCTTCTTTAGTACAAATGGTCTCAAGCTGGTTGTACTTTTATGTTTGTAAGGTCCTTGCCTGGTTACCTTAGTACAGGGTATTCTAGTTTGGGACCAGAGGACGAGTCTCTAAAATGCATAGTTGTTCAATAGAGTCATACTAGTATGTTAATGGTCGTTTAATTGACACTATTGGTAGACTAGTAACCTAGTACGGTCTTATTTATAAAAACACGATTCCTTAAAACACTCGATAAACGCCGATTAAAATAGTCTGTGGTGGTGATTTTGCAAGGGAAAGACGTAACCGCAGATTACATAAACTGTCTCTGAGGAGTGCTTTAGAGGAATCGTATTTTTATAGATAGGGCCGTGAGTCTTTTCACAGCTTTATCATCTAAATTGTCATTAATGTTATAGTAGCCCTTTTGGTACAAAGGGCCGGTTTCTGAATCGAGAATTTCACTAAGTAAATACTTAAGTAACGTCCTGTCACTCTCTTCTCTGAGAAATTCGAAGAGACAGCACTACAGTTACCTATAACTTAGCGGAACTCTCAATTCAGAAACTGGCCCAAAGTCTGCTTTACACATTTTTTGAACCGCGTTTCTGGCAAGCTTATTATATCTGACCGGCTTTACATTGGACGATCACCGTAACTGCATGACACCGTCAGATTGGTAGTTTCATACATTAACTAAAACTAAGGCCGTTGTGCAAACGTTGTGTCAATTGTGGAAGGCGGGCAGTGCTTGTCAATTATGTTACTAATCGGAGCGAGTTCAGTACCCGGTAAAACATTTATGCACCTGCCACCGTCAGATGGCGAGGAACCCAGAGATATTTTTGATGATGACTTATTTACATAAATGAAATCATTGGTTTGATAATTTTGTATAAAACCAACCATCAGTTACGCTATCACTTGCTATTGTCCAATCAACGTTCACGTCACGCATGGCGCACAGAATGATCCAATCACAGAGTGATTTACTCTGCAGCACATCTTGCGCTCATTTCATTGGTAAAGACTAATCGAAAGGACAGAAACGGAAATACTTCTATGGTTTTTAGAATTCAAAAGGAAAAAGCGGAACCCTTATAGGTCACTTTGTTGTCCGTCCATCCGTCCGTCTGTCTATCAATACCCTTTATCTCGGGAACGCGTGGAGGTATCGAGTTGAAATTACAACCCTATACTCAGGTTTACAGTCTCTTGAAGCTGTGAACAAATCATTTTGACAGTCAAGGGAATCAAAATTTAAAGGGTCCTTTCTGTTGACCTAAGACTATGAAATTTGGCAAATAATATCAAGTACGGGAAAAAATATGAAAATATGAATGATACATTTGTAATTAAATCATAAGAAAATTATTCTTTGAAGTTCGGGAAATGCTCGGAAAAAACTGCGAAACTCGATTCCATCAGAACTATTTATAACCTACAATGTACGGAACCCTCGGTGGGCGATTCCGACTCGCCGGTTTTTTACTTGTAGAGTCCAGCGATATCGTGCAGTGATGGTTATCGCCCACTGAAACTACTAAACATCGTTCGTTTGCATTTCCTCGGTTGGTCTATACCTTTTTAGGGTTCCGCAGTCGACAAGGAACCCTTATAGTTTCGCCATGTCCATCCGTCCGTCTGTCTGTCTGTCCGTCTGTCTGTTCGCCTGTCCGTCTGCCTGCGCGCGGCCTAGCTCAGAGAAAATTATTACGAGAAAGCTGAAATAGAGAATTTAATCACGCCGACAAAACGGTAGAATGAAACTTTAAAAAAAATCTTTTTAGTTTACCCCCCGTAACTAGAGATGCAATTTGTTTTTCTTATAGTGTGGGATATCGTTGAATTGATCGTTTAAAATATTGTGGGCGTAGGAAGATAATGTCGTGATTTAGGGCTCCGTTTGTAAAATTTTTGTCCGAGTAGGGCGTCCCCCCCTCTCCTGGCTAAACGGTTGATTGTAGAAACGTGAAACAATTCAGAGTAGTAGCACATATAATGAACTTAATTCAAAATTACGTTGAGGAAGGTGTTAGATCTGAAAAGCAGATAGTCCCCTTTTCTACAGAACCCTACACTGCGCTTGTCCCGACACGAACTTAGCCAGTTTTTTTAAATACGAATAGTCACTGTATATACGCTGCATGTATGTATTGAGTAGAGTTTCCGTGTGAATCAGTTTTTTAGCACAAGGTCGCTTGTTATGAATGAAGTTGTAAATAACGGCTGATTCATAAATTGTTGGAACTTTCCTGCTTGAGTTGTAGTGCAAGATGTCAGTTTTCTCAGTACTCGTAATTACTTTTCTGCTATCCGAGTTTTATTTCAGTTCATGTCTTTACGGGCCATGGTTATCAGAGATACCTATCAGAAATAAGAAAATTCGCTGATTTCTGAATTGAGTATTTTACCAAGCAATTCATCAATTATAGTTATGTCTGTTCAGTGATTGATTAACTAAGTGGTTGATAAATATTGAAATAATAATGTGTCTCTTTTTTCTGAAATATAAACAGACGGAACGATAGTTGATTCATTTATTAGTGAAATGTTCACTTCATAAACAGGCGGTTAAGTTTTAAAGGTGGCTAGAAATATTGTTTTTTTTTTTATAAAACGGGATGGTATCCGTCCATTTTAGAATATAATATTCTTTATTGCCAATCATAAATTAGAAAATTAATTACATAGCATTGTTACAAAGGCGAACTTATCTCTAAGAGAGATCTCTTCCAGCCAAGCTTAGCACAGGGTGTTTAAATTTAGACTGAAAGATATATGATAGGTTTTTATCAGAATCACAAAGTCAAACGGTGTTATTGACAAATACACGATTCATACTCTCCAAATGCAGTAAGTTTAAGTAGTCTGTGTGAGAAAAAATTAAACTGTTTTTAAAAAATGTTTTAAGGAATCGTGTTTATATCAAAAGGACTGAAAATATTTTATTCAGAGTAGATAAGACAAGAATATTTTTTTGTACATCAGGAAAAAAAACATACGTAACTCAATGCAACGCAAAGCGACTCAAAACACAACTTTATGAACGTTACAGGTTTTATATTTAAGAAAGATCTAGGTCGGTTAGGAGAAAAAAATCTCTAAAATATCTTTACAAAAAAAGTATTCTTTTCTCCTTAATAGAGTTTTACAATGTTATTGTAAACCCATGTATGTCAATAAATCTTTGTCATCCCAATAACTATGTATGTTATTATTACTCCTTTTTGCACAAAGTGCTCTACGGGTTTGCCACTTGCCACGATCCTGACACACCTGGCAAACGCTCCGCCTACCTATTCGGGATACTTGCGTGAGTTTATGTAATGTAATATAATTTCTACACATTTATGGAATCGCGTTTCTGGTAAGCTTATAATACCTTTAGGATCTTATAGCAGTATCGTGTACAATACCCCGTAAAGGATTCCACATTCGAAACATGTCGTAGGCTCAGCTGGTTTATAATATTAGTGGAATTGGATAAACCCAATTAATATGTATCAAAATGTCAAATAGAAGAGATTTGTTCTAGCACGCTTCTTGTTCTTCGCGGAATTATTCTAATCTGGGTTAAACTATCCACTAACGAGGTACGAATTACGTATCTACTGTAGTTCTTTTGTTTTGAAGTGAATTCTTTGGCAGCGGTGCCGATATTATGACAATATTAGAATAATGTTAATGGATACTTGGAGGACAAGTTGTAACGGGTCTAAAGGAGAGAGGTGAGAACCGTTAACGAAAGATTTAATTACTAAAAACAGAAATGGTGGGTAGTTTACAAAATACCAAAACAGAAAAGTCGACTGAAGGCCGTGAGTAAAAGAGGAATTATTCAGTTTCTGAATCAGTGTTGAACTAACAAAGTACAAGTACTGTCCTGGTTCACCCGCAGAGAAGTGGACCAGGCATATTCTGGTCGGCACGTAGGTGGAAGTCCGCTGACAAAGACAAGTCCATGTGTGTCAAAAAGAAGTAGAAGAGCGGCTTCATGCTGCCATGAAGTAGATGGCAGGAATGTTCAGCCATACCGTTTGAGCCATGCCGTGAAACCCTTAAGGCTGTTGCTGTTGGGTTTTGGGCGCGCCAGAGCTAGCGATAGTAAGCATGTGGCGGTACATAACACCAGAACGGGGATCAAGCGTAATAAACTAATTTTTAGTCGGAAGATTAAAATTCATTTTTAACAAAAGATTGTAAGCAAGCGTCTAAGTATACTTAGAACAATTACTTGTAAGCAAATAAAAGTTTTGCAGTGTATTTAATAAAAAAATAAAGGCAGGAATTAAAGAATATTTTTGCAATTATACTCATCCCAATATGGAGAATAAATTCTACTCGATACTAACAGATTTAGGAAGAATATAGGTAAACTATTAAGGAAGGCTCAATTAGCTGTTACCAGCGTCTACCAGATTCTTCTTTACGTCTCGGCAAAAACCTATACTACGCACGAGGTAGGCCTAACGTCAGAGCTTTACGAGAAGTGTGGCCGCTTCGCTCGTCACAAATCACAAGTGACAAATCCGCGGGAAAACACTACGCTTCAGCTCCGATGCTGGTTGGAAAACCGTAGGCAGCCATTCTAATGTACCGTCTTGTTTTCGTGCTGCGTGCACACGGTGGGCAAATACGGTTTGCTGACCCGGCAAACGTTGTTTTGCCTACGAAAAATGTCATAAAAATCGTGTACAAAATAGAAAAAATTTAAAAAAAAAACTCGCCAAAGTCGATCAAAAGTCAAAGTAATGTTAACTGTTTTCTTTCAATATCGCGCTGTTGTGCACTCAGAATTCTTGCCGGAAGGTCAAACGGTAAATAGAGAATATTATTTGTGCTTTATGCGGTGTTTGAGAGATCAAAATTCGATGAAAAAGGCCAGATTTGTGGAAAGAACATTCTCGGATTTTGCACCACGATAAGGCGCCTTCGTACAATGCCATCATGGTGTACGAATTTTTGACCAAAAATTCAACAAATACCATCGAGAAGCCACCTTATTCACCGGATATGGCTCCAGCCGACTTCTTTCTTTTTTCTAAATTCAAATTACCACTTTGTGATACCCGTTTTCAGCGGTGAGAACTGAACTCAATTCCGGAAAGCGTTTAAAAAGCGTTTTGGTGATTGGATTATTCGTTATCGTTTCTGAAGAGCTTTGACGGCGATAAAATAAATTTGATGAATAACTTTACTAACATTTTGTGTTTTATTGATTTTTTCCGGTACTTTCTTGACAGACCTATAAACCTATGTAAATCTATATTTATAATTGAGACGTCTGCCCCAGATGATCGGAAATAATTTGCCTGAAATCGAAGTAGCGTTTTAGCCCACCGTATGGACGCAGCACTGAATTCTGGCTGAAGACTCATTGGCGGCAATTTTAATGTGCCATCTTGTTTTAAAAGCAATTAAACTATAGTTAATTGAGTTTGGTAATGATTGATGTAGACACTACTTTTAGCCTCCGATGACAAATTTTGTGAATTCGTGGGTCTTTCGATGACGATTATTACCGATAAGCCATTTTTAGGGTTTGTAGACAAGGAACCCTTATAATTTTGCCATGTCCGTCCGTCTGTCTGTCTGTCTGTCCGTCTGTCCATTAGTACAAGAAAATGAAACTTGGCATAGACACCGACAAAACGGTAGAATAAAATCTCAAAATAATTACTACTAAATTAGGGATGCAATATTTTTTCTCACCTATACCATAGTGTGGGGTATCGTTGGGCGTCTTCCGCCATCCCCCTCGTGAAGAAATTCAGGGCACACATAATGAACTTAAAACATAAAAGTAGAACTTCGTACAAAATCCATTGAAAATGACGTTTATGAAGTTGTTAGTTCTGTTAAGCAGATAAAACCCCCTCTTTCTACGGAACCCTACATGCGCGTGGTTCGACAGGCACTTGGCCAGTTTTGCTTATACTTTGAGCTTAATTAATAATAATAACAACTTCCACACAACACAATCACTTGTCCTGGTCCCAAACTAGGATACCCAGACTGAAGCCATTTGTACAAATGGCCTCAGTCTGGGTGTATTTCCATGTTTGTGATGATTGTGACTGGTTACCATAGTACAAGGTATCCTTGTTTGCGACTAGCCCTTGTATCACGTAACTTTCCACTCTATCGGGTTAAGCATTTAGACTGCTCAAAAGTGTCAAAATATGTATGTATTTGACAATTCGGAGTAGGCTTAATCAGACACCTCCATAACAGTGAAGGACTTACGTGGTCGCACCCCTGGTCAAGTGATTGTGTTGCAGACTGAGATAACGGGAAGGAGGGAGAAATATTTATAATGACATAAATAAGTATTAATAACATAATATAGTATTAAGGTTAACACGAGCACTAGAAATAATAAAAGAACCATGATTTAATAACGACGACGTCAACTCTCTCAAGTTTCTAAAAAACTAGTGGTCCAGGATTAACAGTTTCCGAGATATAGCGTTTTTTAGTTTGACAGCTGTCATCCAAAATGAAGAAAGACATAAATAAGTATTAATAACATAATATAGTATTAAGGTTAACACGAGCACTAGAAATAATAAAAAATTGAAATTCAGTTTTTATTAATAAGATAATGTGTTTGGTTTTTATTATGTTTGGTGTAATTATTATAGGTGTAATATTTTTTTTCAGCGTACGAACTAGCACTATTTATGATAGAGCCATTATTTTCAAAGTTCCATTAGTGTGTGCCCTGACTCCTGAACTAGTCAGGCACCCACAGTGACCTGGATTCTGCAGTGTAGACACCTCATTCGGCCACATGCAGTAGACATTGCCAGAGTTCATTATAGAACTCATTTGTTTATCTATAAACAAACATGGCTGCCGCCAAATAAACACCTGGTCAATCGATCGGTGAACCAGACCTCGCTGTAAAGTCTGCATTCAGATATGCAGCGCTATAGTTTTTGGTACAATACTCGGCCTTATCACGTTAGCTATAAGACCTAGGTGATGAGGCTGGATCTACATACAAGCAGAATAGTGACAAAAGTTGTACCAAGAGCTCACATGTTGATAGATGGTGTAATTACATTGGCGCATTGAATACTTGGTGCGTGGGTGCGTGCAATCTCGAAGCGGCAATGGAATTAAATCATTTGCCAAAGACAGTGGCTTCTGGATGGCCAGTAACCAGCAACAGAATCTCAAGGTTTAAGGTTTGGATTATCGATTGATCCGACCGGAATATCATTCAGAGTTATGTAAAAGCAGAGTTAAAATAACAACATTAAAACAAGTGCTGTACCTGAGGACGGTTTTACCTATGGACACTAGAAATATAAAAAAAACTGAACACCCTAAATAAATAATTTAAGTGCATCCATGAAGTGGGTATTATTGATTAAATGCAAAAAGTAAGTTTTTGTGTATATTCTCAATGTATTTTTGAATGTGGAAAGACGATTTTGGAGTACAATAGCTCTTACATTACACCGATAAATATCTTGTCCATTTACGCATGTTTTCATTGTTATATCTTTGTGGTTAATAGAAAGTCAACAGGTTTTAGGATATTTTTCAATATTTCTACGTATAGACGAATGAGCGAATGCACCTGTGGACTGTCCATAGGTACTAGACCAGAATATTGAGGGACAGATCATATTGACCAGCCGGAAACGGGTTGGATGCAGAAAATACGCGACTAAGGCCGAGGCTACACGGGCGGTTCTTCCGCCTCGGGAAACCTCTCGAGAAAGCTGTCGCAGACCATTGAACTAAATGGAACGCGATTTATCACCGTGTTTCGGTCATTCTCCAACATGTATCCTCCAATGATAACTGCCCTTCTGGCCCATCATCATCATCATCATCAGCCATTTGACTGCCGGACATAGGCCTCCTTCGTGGTTTTCATAACCATGAGGGGTTTTGCCATAATCGCCACGCTTGGCGGGCGGGTTGGCGATCGCAGTATGCGGTTAGAATCTCAGGAAGACGCTGCTGCCCGTCTCCTAGTAATTCTGGCTCAAATATTAATAGAATTATTAAAAATTAAACAAAAACGGGACGTCCTCAGACTCGGTGGAGCGATGATCTTCGCAGGACGGCTGGCAAGAGCTGGACGAGAGTAGCCGAGGACCGTGCTCAGTGGCGTGCTATAGGAGAGGCCTATGTCCAGCAGTGGACAAGCATAGGCTGATGATGATGATGATGATGAAACAAAAACGCAATGTGTACTTTGAAGGCGCTGCGGTTTGACGCTGCATGTCGCGGTCGATTTTCTCCCGCCTGTGAACCGCGTGCGACCGCGGCGGGAAACCGCACCGTGCAGATTGCTTGGTACAGGGCCCATGTTAAATTGTGTCGGCTGCGGATTTCCACGGCGGGATGCCCTTGTAGCATGGCCCTAAGAAAAAAGCTCTGACTTGTTCTATGTAAGACGGACGACACCATCGGCAATGTGTTCCGAACTCTCATAAGGATAATTTCAACTCTGACGATGAGGATGACGACTTCATACAAGTTAGACGATGATACCGATGATAGTGTAGGTCCGACCATAGAATTATTTAAGTATAAGTATATACAATTTCTATTTAGTCTGAGATTTAATCGTTTCTGTGTTCATGAAAACAGAATAAAATAAATATTTAAAGGAGGCTCCCATACAAAAAACGTGATTTTTTGCCGTTTCTTGCTCGATATGAATAAAGGCAACCGGTAGACGCTTGAAATATTCAAATGTTGTTACGATAATGGTACGGAACCCTTCGTGCGCGACTCCGACTCGCGCTTAGCCGGTTTTTCACGATTTTTTTTCTCACAGTTGGGCACAGTTCCGTGTGGCGCCGGATTAAGAATAGCGTCACTCCATTTCCTTCTGCACTTTTAGGTTAAGAAAAATCTGTGTAATTTCCTTTTTAACCGACTTCAAAAAGAAGGTTCTCAATTCGTAGTAATATTTTTATTTTTTAATGTACAATACAGTGTTCTATTTCTATCTATCTGCCTATAAATACTTTTAAGGTAATCTGGGTATTTATTCATATTGTTTGTAGCAAAGGATGATGACCTCATAGAGACCAAGGCTGATCTACTGCAGAACTCAAATATGTAATGATTGATTTCCTAACAAAAACCTTGATTCAGACGCTCGACATCGATTTGCAAACTAACACAAAACTCGCATATCTAGATAGATAGAGAATACGTAATTGTAAATAAAAAAGGAAATTACAATACTGCTTAACAATAGAGCATAGACGGCGGCCTTATCACTAAAAGTTATCTCTTCCAGACGCTCTTCCGAAGCAACCCTTTTACAACCTTCCGTATTTACGGTCTTATCGATAAAAACACGATTCTTTGTACCACTTTTCGGTGGCAGTTTCAATACTCTGTCGTAAAGAGGTACGTAGGTAACCACAGATTATTTAAATGTCTCTGTGGAGTGTTTTAATGGAATCTTATTTTTATAAATTACACTGTTAATGTTTTATCTTTTTGTTATGTTCTGCAAGACTCCTACAATCGATCGGCTGACTTTATAAAGCGATATTTGCACGTGCATAAGTCCACGCAAGCACCGCGATTTGTATTTAAACCAAGCGTGCCGATTTTTTACTATGACGGAAAGTGGAAGGTAATTTCTCCTTTTGTTTGGGTGCTCACCTTTGTTATGTTTCTACAGTTTATATTTAAGGCAAAGGAACTACGATAACAAGTCTATGATGACAGCCGGGCGCGAACTGAAGGTAGCGGCCGCAGAGGTGCCTGGCCTTATATCGGACACGCAAAATAGACGTGCTTGCCGTGTCTACTTATAGGTTCATGTCCGTGGAGCTGATTAAAATCAATATTCTACCGATCATTTTAATTATTTGGCTGCTTAATTTTGTATTTTTGTAGGTGTGCTTTGGCTCGTTAGATTATTAGTTAGATATTTGTTGTAATTAAAAAGGACGTGTGTCTAAGTAAATATTGAAGAACTCTGGTGTGGCGAGCACATGTCAACTCTGCGCGCGCACTATAAACTCCAACATCCCTGCATCGCGCAAGCAAAATTTTTCACGTGACATACCACAAATATAACGTCTGACGAACATCAGTTGGACCGGCCGTCCCCAGGCATACGATCTGCCTGGCGGGAAATTTCCCTTTATAGTGGAAGAGCACGATCACCCGCTCTTTCCTATAGTGGTGACCCTCGACAGAACAATGTCAACCTTCCTTCGCTCTCGCAGCACCCCACATACAATCAGTCTCAAAGCAAGGCCAGCATCCTCTTCCCTCTAACCTCATCAGTTCCACTACAGTCAACGCACCGACTACTGGTACTGATGGTGATCTCCCCCAACCCCTCGGCACGGCAGCCACACAGCAACAGCGCACGTTGCCAGTGGTACAGCAGCCTTCACCGGTTCCTACCACATGCGCGGTCCCCATGGTACTGTCGCCGGTGAAGTGACTGTTAGCCGCCGAACACCCTCAACCGCTAGTCGACTCACTTACTCAGCGCCTTCTGGCACTTGCAGGCTTTAGAGCACAGACTTCGATTCCTATCAGACCTAGCTATGCGTAGCTACGGTCTTGAAGGGGAGTGATGTGGCGAGCACATGTCAACTCTGCGCGCGCACTATAAACTCCAACATCACTGCACGATCACCCGCTCTTCTCTATATCTGGAACTCTAGACTGCAGGCTGTGTGGACGGCAGTAAACGCAAAACTCTAAACGCAGGAATAAGACCAACGATTCTTATAGCGAGCTCGGCGGTACCTATAAGCGTTCCGTGGAAAAGTCACTGGGGTTCGGCGTACCGCATTTTTCACTGAATCATTTTGACTGTTCCGCAGTTACTAATATTTGTTTGATTAATGCAATAGGACAATGGCGGCATCTCCAGAAGCTTAAAGCTTGAGGTAAAGTCAAATCTTGCAATTTGATATTTTGTTACGGGGTTCCGTAAAATTAAAGAGGTTTGTTAGTGCTTAGTGGCCTTAAAAATTTTGGAACCCTTTGCTTTAAGCCGCGCGCTGAGGCAAAGCTTCTTCGTTTGCGATACCAAATCCAATGATCCGGCCATTGACATGAGAAGCGATTAGAAAAGAAAATCATCATCGAAAGTTTCAACTGTTCAAAATAAAGAAGAAGAAGAAAGACATTTATTATACCAACAAGATACATCACAGAAACAAAATAAGGAGATAAGTAACATAATATGCACAACAACAGAAAGAAAACTAAATACACAACAGACAAAACAAATAAATAAAACAGGACCATAGACGTAGCCTGTGGTGTATCTACGTTGCCACAAAAGGCAGCTGACTCAGCGTTGTGCTGAGGAAGTGATCACTCAAAGCGATCAACCGACAATCAATTAAAATTTTCTTCCGTTCAATTCAATTATTTCGCTGCTTATTTTTTAATTTTCTGGCGACCACAATTTTTATATTATATATTTAACTGTTGACCAAAATCATATTAAAAACTGAATTTGCACGGTTATTTGCTCGTTTATTTTCCATTTTACGAAACGTCGGAAAATTGTAAAATGAAGAATAAACGAGTAAATGTCAAATTCAAATTCAGTATTTATTATGTCTACTGCCTGTTAACCTTACAAAATCATATTTTTTGCAGTTGGTTTATGATACGTCATTGATATTACTCAAGTCTATTTTAGTTGAATCGGGAATCGCGAGCAACTATCACGCAAAGTAATTAATAACAATCGATCAAGAGATTGTTTACGTGCGATTCCATTATGAAAATAGACTGTGGATCAAAGACGTAGGAATCCCATTCCGTTTGCTCCAAGTTCATTGACACCTTCATTTACCGTGTCAAAATATACCCTGTACCAGATCGTAGCCATCTAGGTATAAACCAACTATAATTTCAAGTGGGTACAGGTAGCCATAAGTACATGACCAATATCCGTAAGTACATACTTACTATGTATATAATTCATCATCATCATCATCATCAGCCATTTGACGCCAACTACAGGACATATTCTTCCCTCGTGGTTTTCCAAGCTTCCCGGTCTTGTGCCGCCCTCATCCAACGACTCCCCGCCACCGTAACCAGGGCCTCGATTCTGTTAGTGCATTGTAGTATAATGACAAGTACACTGTCGGGTCACGTGACGTGTTTTTTCGTACCATTGACGCCTAGAAGGTTTGATGGGTGTGCCCGCGTAGACTTAAAGCAGCCATGAAATGAAAACCGCCATGTTCATGCAGTTGTCATGTTACTACAATGCATTAACAGAATCTAGGCCCAGGTCGTCAGACCCCTGGTGGGGCGCCTTCCCACGCTGCGTCGTCCGGTCCGCGGTCACCAGGTCAGAACTTTTTTGCCCCAACGGCCGAGCTATTTGCCCCGCCCACTGCCACTTCAACTGAGCAATTCTTCGATATAATTATGTTCCCATAAACCTATAAGAATAATAACCTATGATCTAACCCAACCTAGGTAAGAAAAATATTTAAATTACAATTATAAAAAAAAACTTTGGAAGTATTAAGCATTTTCGGTCTAACAGATGCACACCTACCTATATTACTTTCACCTTTACATTCTCTCCGTTCACAGACACTGAGAGAAGCAAACTGTCAATTTCTTATTTGTAGCCTTTATACGCCCCACTGCACGGCACAGGCCTTTCCTCAGAGAGCGAGAGTATGGGCTTAATTACTGCGCGTGCCCACCGCGGGTTGGCAAATACAAGCGCTGAGGTATGTGAGACGACTAATGAATGTTGAGGAAGCGAAAGTGATCTGTCAGGATCGTGGCAAGGGGCGTCCCTGGTCCCTGCCTACCCCTCTGGAATACAGCCATAAGTTTATGTGTGTATGTGTGTAAGATCCACCCCGTAATTTAAAGAATTAAACCCCGTCGAGACAAATAAAAGTTACTATGATGCAAAACACTCTAATGGCCAACTGTGATCGTCTAGTTTTAATCGGTAGAACCCTGCGTTGTGATCGTATACTTAACCCTAGCCCTTTTAAGGTATCTGAGATTGAAAGCAAATGTTCGAGCGCAAAAGTATATAATTAACAAATAAAGATCTAGTTAATTTTCTTTAAATTGAAATTAAAGGTCGAGTTAACTCGGTTTGATATCAAAGTTAAGTAGAGAGATTGAGTTAATTCCGTCCTATATTGAAAAGGTTAAGTAAAGCCCTAACAAGAATGAAAATTAGAAATTTTAATGTTTAAGTGTTGAATAAGTTTGCTATTTAAAGTAGAATATGAAACAGTTTAAACCGGTATGGAACATTGTGTAAGAACAGATAAAAGAAGTAGATCATTACAACAATATTATTGTTAATAATATTATTATAATGTTCAACAGATTTTCGTCACTAAAGTCCGCTAGTAATTTGATTGAAGCTATGGCAAATAGAAATTATAAGCATGAAGCGCAGTTAATGCAGAATAAAGTTTAAATTTATAATATAATAGATAAAGTTAAAGTTAACTAACACAAATCTAGTTAAAAGTACTTGACTCAGAGACGGGATCCGGACTAAAAGAAACTCAGTTCTCCAACCAAAGGCTGGGTCTTTCACACCGTATGCTCATCATTGTCCCACTGTACATAGTTTTATCTATAACTAGATTCATGGATATACATAACATTTCAATTGCGTTTGCCAAATGCAGGCAATTCAGTGAAAACTGACCGTAGGAAGATTTATAAAAGGTGCTTTCAACGTATGAACAGTCATCAGGTCGTAGAATAGTATGGGGTTGTGATATCAAAGGCATGGTACATCGGAGAAAATTCAATCCGGAAAGCCTGGATATAATGGATGACTGGTCAAACGAAGTTTTAGCAACTAGCGAATAACGCTCATTGTGAAGAAGTGGTCAGCCTCACTAAAGATTGCAAGCATTAATAGCAGCAATAGCACAAATGTTTAAAAATAAACAATTCTAGATTGTTTGATCCAATGAAAGGAAATTATTCCTTGAAACTCTGAATAGGTAGATAACTTTCGTATGGTCCAGCCATTATACACAAAACTCAACGGTATCAAATACCTAGGAGATAACTCTACTAAAAGTATGTAACCCGGACGTGTATGTTGGAAAAAGTCTATTCAAGACGTCACAACAATGGACTGAACCGACGAAGTCTATTAGAGCTCCAAGCAGCAAGTATCCCAAATACCATTAGATCAAACAAGGCAGAGCACAAAATATTATTGAAGTAAAGAGATAAGCAAGTTTAAATATTATTCAAATTAAAAAGGTTTACGCCTTAAAATCTAACAACCACAACATTCCATAACGGTTTTTGTCATAATGTCAATAAAGACTATTTTATTCATCGGATCCTTCGCCCTATAGCATACTCATTTCCATTGCTCGATAGATTGTTAAACTCTCAATATAAAACGGCACTCAACCTCAACGCTATAAGGATAGATTCACGTAAGCGGGATGCGGCGCAAAATATTGAAGGTAGGTGCGTAAAAAGATAATCAGTAATACGTAGGTTGTTAATCAAGGTTTCAAAAGATAATGTCGATGTAGGTTAGGTTTTATTACATCTAGGTTTTATATTAATAATAATTTGATGCCATTTTCAGACCTCCCAAATCAAAGTTTCGATAGGCGAGAAATCAAAGTTCAGTAGTTAATTTTAATGTAAGTAAACAAGGCACGAACTTACATCCTTACTTATTAGATCTTCGTTTACAAGCCAACGCTAACATGGTACTCGTATCATAGTTTCTAACGTCCATCAGGACTCGAACCACTACGTTTTCATTAATAAGATGCCGTAGCAACCTAAGCAGCGGAGGAAATTAGAGCAAGTAGCTAAACGTTTCATTGATTAGTTAAATTACGAGTCACTTTTAATAGTTGGAGTAAAAGGCTAGAATAGTAAGGTGTTAGATAGTTAAGAGTCACTTTTAGTATTTTGAGAATAAAAGCTAACTTACTGAAAATATTTCATTTATACACAACAAATTTCACTGTTTATAATAAGAATGGAGGAATAAACATCTAACACATTTGGCACTTCTGATTAATTAAAATTTGGTTGTCTACTTTAGCTTTTACTTAATTAGTTTATAGAATTTTGTCAGAGCTTATTTATTTTAACGGAATTTAATGTTAGACCTCTGCACAGGACGTTACAAAATAATATTGCTGTCAATATTGAAAAATAAAGCTATTGGATTACTTATTTTTTGGTACGGAAATAAATCGCTATTTATTGTCCTACTTAATGACCGCATTGCTAAGGTGGGGAATCGGGGAAATACTTACGCTCATCATACAACTGGATACCCTGAAAGAAAAGGGGGAGCCTGCCTAATTCTTCCCAACCCCGTAAGCTAATTTAACCACCCATCAATTGTTTCAGCAAAACAAACCCCATTTACATTTAATCGCGTATATGTGTGAGTGCCTATGATGTCTCCCTAGTCACAGCTATTTCCTACTTCTATCCTCCCTAACTCCGGAAACCCAGACTGTTTCAAATCACTCGGTAACTTGACACAGTTAGCTTTCAGACTTTCTGGCCGGCCAGAGTGTGTAGCCTAGGATGTGTATGCGCGGGTGGTTTTATGGGTTCGGTAACCACCCGCAAGGTAAGAATATACGAAATATAATACATAAATATGTTATGGGTGCAAAGTGCCAGAGGGCTAGAATCGTCTGTCACTCAGGGTAAGCAGGGGGAAAATTGCTACACCACGAATGCTAACGGAAGAAGATCTAACACCGCATTCACAAGAAGCATTTTAACCCAATCTCCAAACAAGATAATTAATCTCTAATTATCTCAATTCAAAATTAATATTAAAATAATTATTTTTTTTTTACTAAATTAAATTGGGAACGCCTCCGGTGAAGGGATTCTTTAAACCTTTCGACCCAAGCAGACTCAGATTCAGCCGTAGCATAGTAAGCAGAGCTAGATTTTGGGTTCCTTAGTCCATTAATTGAAACTTCTTAAGGCCCCCAAGTGAATTCGCTCTAAATTCACACGTTTGTATACTGAAACTCAATTACCACTAGCTAGTGGAATTTAGTTAAAGTAATAAGTAGAATTAAATTCGAACAAAACTCTGAAAGCTATGACGCAAGCATGATACGAATAACCTCGTGTGGCCTCACCGAGCCTTGGTTATTTGACAAAGGCTGGACACACGGACTATCCTTAGCATACCTTTGCCACCGAGAGTTTTCTTTTGTACAAATTTATTTCCCATAAACGTAGTACTGTGGAGAAAAAGGATTAGTTCACATTTTATTACGCGAAAGCTACCCTAATTACAAGGCTGAAAACCCTATTTTACGCGGAAAACTTCTAGCTAAATGTACGAAAGATTCAGGAACCGAAAACCGTTTCTAACCTTAACACTTTTACTTTCAAATCAACTCCCTAGCTTCGAGAGCAACTCTAAACCTGAAACTTCACACCAGAGCTGATAGTCTGGGACGCAATGCCCACAGGTGATGTTAGGTAACAAATCCAAAGCCACTCTCCTATTTTCGAATTTAAATGCAAACGAAACTCCCTAATGCTAATAAATTCGCTGAAAATGGCGAATTTCCCTACGAGCGTAACGGATGTGTTTACTGTTCAATTCTCTAGTCTGGAATCGTCCCGCGCGTTTGGCCCTCGGCCTTTTTATACGATTTCACTCAGATTTCACCAGTCGACCTGACACATGAAACAATAGTACGGGTTCATAAATAAGTATCATCCTTATTGGTTTTAGTCGGGTGGCGTGATGTTTTATTGGCGCCGCTCTGTCGGGGAAAAAGTAACTTCTGCGCGAATACCCTCATCTACGAGCAGGTAGAAAAAGATTTTCGGTGCCGGCTCCGACCGCTTGTTATTCTTTGGATATAAGTTCAATTTATTTAACTAACTCGTTATTTCTCAAATATTCCCCTCATTTCAGTCTTATATGTTGTGAGTATGCTACACAGACAGGTCCGTTACAATCAACCCCCAAAATTTGTAGAAGAACCGACGAATACAAATTTTATACAAACAAGGACATGGTATCTGTGATAGCTCTCACAATGGCCCCTATCTTCTTCTAATATACCTGTTGCAATATTGTCCCACATGTCTGTCATGATGTGTGTGTATTTAAACCAAATACTTCAGATATTTTTCAGTTACAAAGTTTAGATAACGCAGCCTGAATTAATTATCTCAGCATCCATGAATGGCCTGTCAGTCAAAACTCCGTAATCAACGACCCTGGTTGTGAGGCAGAGTTACCGAAAGTCAATCCGGTATAAATTACATCCTTTGGCTGCCCCAACGTCAGGCACGGCTTTCGTGTGAGAGAGGACGCACCCCAAAACGTAATTTCCGTCTACGAAATTTCGATACTAACAATCAGCAAGCTTTCCAAGTCCACCGATCTAATAACCAAACAGTCATTATTTCTAATCTTTCCATTTCAAATATCATTATATTTGGAGAATGTGCAGTGTTTAATTCCCGTGTAGAGTGAAGGTTCCAAATACCAAATGATACTATTTAAACTAAATGATGCTTTGCATCCAGCAAAGGAAAACGGTATTTGAACCCTTTTGAGGTGCGTGTATGTCGGCATGGGACCGTACTACGACAGGCTATCTACGTTTAACACTTCGCCAAACCTTAGGCCTCCCAATCATTCCCCACTTTCACACTCTTCTTTTGCACGCCATACTTCAATCATCTATCATCGACTCAAATAAGCAATATCATTCCCTTCTGCATACCTAGTATTATTGTTATTTGTTTAATTTTACAGCGAAGATCTAAAGATTTAGCGAACAGCGATAACCGTGGATTTATTTTATTTTGTTGTAACCTAGCGATTGCAATTTATTTTATAGGCAATACTGAATATTATAGGAAAGTCGGAAGTACTTATCTCAATAACCGTTTTGGAATGGATTGTGATAGAATTTAAATTTAAAGTAAAATACCCTTAATTAACTTATAGTTTAACATGCGGTTACCTCTCAAAACCAGTACCTTATTACCTTTCAAAACCGTTTTAATTACCTGGTTTAAGAAGTACAGTCAACGACGAAAATTAAATAATCAACTTTAAATCCCGATTAGATTGATATGCTTCCGTATTTTATTAAAAATAAAATTTACATAAATTAAAATCAAAAGTTTGGCTTAATGAGAATGTTCAATTATCTATTTTTATCGTTTACTGTACGCGGATGGTTAAATAAAACGAACTGTTTATTTATTAATTTTTTTATTTTGTTTTTTACTATAAGTACGCTAAGAATTAAAATAAAACAAAGGTTTGTTTTTTTTTTTTTAGTTTATTATTTGATGAATTAGTCTATTATATTTATTACGAAATTTACGAATTGTCGTGAATGAAATATAGGAAATCCTGTTAAATCAACGAAACTTTAGCAAATTGAAGAAATCCGAACTCTAAATGAATCATTATAATGAATGAATTTATTTACGCAACCGCTATACGAAGACTACCTAATTACGCAATGCTAGATTCTTAATAATACTGTAATAGCAACTCCCCGTCGAGAAAACTTTTGTTAATTTTATATTAAGTTTTATTGCAACCCCCCAAATGAAAAGCTAGTTTCCGCGAAATGGAATATTTATCGAATGTAAAAATTGATATCAATCCCCAGCATGAAAATATTTTGAAAATTAATTATAATTATCAACAAATTAAAATAATAATGATCTCTCTCAATAACAAATGTTAATTAATATGCAGAACAAGTTTTATTAAAGTATTAAACCGAAAATATTCCTTAAGTAGATTTAAAATCGTGGAAATATTTTTAACAACCCCCCATAAAGAAGAACTTTGGTTAATTAATGTAAATTTTTTTTTAATAAGTTTTTACATTTTTTTTTTTACTTCCCGTTGAAATGAAATATTCTCGATTACTAATAAAAATGAAATATTCTCGATTACTAATAATAACAAGTTAATTAAATGTTAACTCAATTTTCATTCAATTCCTATGATCCGTGCGTAGTGCTACCTCTCGATCAACTGCATCCTACTGAGTACTGTGGTCAAGCAACAATGTCCACTAGCAGTCTATGAATGGGTGACCACAACCTTATTTCCCCGTTTTCATCTCGTCAATATTAAATCTTCTCAACTTAGTTTGGAGCGTATTGTGTTTTAAATCGCTTAGTTAAATTATTTTCTGTAAACTACATAGCTTATTATTATTATTCCCAATGTTGATTCAAAATTAAATTGCATATTAAATATATTTTTTTTTAGATTATGTAAATTTGAAATGCTAATTTAACTCATACTAATTTTAACAGTACTACATAACTATTTTTTTTTTTAGCTCATATTATAAAATATACACGATATAAAAGCCGTATAAAAGCGCCATCTAGTGCATGTACCATGACCCTTTTCAACCCTACAATCGTCAATATGTCTGATGTACTGACCTGATTGCTATGCGAAGGAAGTGCAGGTTTAGTCGTACCTACATAACTTTCCGATAGTTAAATTGTTATCTTCATACGGTTCATATCCAAACTTGTTTTTGTTTAATTTTAAATTGACTCCAAAAATGAGGAATTTATTAATTCGACCTAGGTTTATTTTACCATTATGTTACGCGATTACTTAATGTAATAAAATTATGAATTGAATTTAATGGTTCTATTCCCGTTTGTCAGACAATACTTCAAAAGCGATACCATTAAAACTTAACGAAGTATATTTAACGCTTTTTGAAAAATCTTTTAAATAAAATAGTACCTATGTTGTACTAAAAATCGCAACCCCCAGAGTATAAAACATTTAGATATTAAACTATTTGATTTAAATTACCTGCCTACATCTGATATAACTTTGGTTCAAAGCTTAGGCAATAATAATGGGACGAGATTGACAAAGTAATGATAAGGGCAACCCCCCCCACACATAATACTTTTGTTGCAATTTACTTAATATTTACCTGTTACCTAGTTTATTTAGATAATGATTACTTACTTTTAAAACTAATCGCATCATCAGTAAGAAATATTGCTTTGAGCCGGGCCTATTAGATATTTTGTTTAACGCGGATCTAAATTTAGACTCGGATTTGAAAACTTGTCTTAAGTGGAATGCACAATTGCACATACTAAGTAAGGACCGAATAAATAAATTTTGAATTGTTTTATGTGTTGTTTGTTTTTACTCTTTCTACAACGTTTTCCAACGTACTGAATATTTATAAAAGTTTTAGTTTAAATCAAAGTTTTTTGGTTTTTATTTAATCCTAAGTAATTAATCTAATTTTGTTTAACGATTTGAACTCGCACATTCGCTGCCAATCCCAATGTTTCTACCTTTTCCATTTCACGAACAACAAATTGTGGCATAAAGCCAACAATTATTAAATGAAATAAGAATATTCTGCATCATAAACATAAACAAACTACTCAAACTCGTAATAAAATATCATGGTCACGGTAACACCATATTGTAAGATCCACCCCGTAATTTAAAGAATTAAACCCCGTCGAGACAAATAAAAGTTACTATGATGCAAAACACTCTAATGGCCAACTGTGATCGTCTAGTTTTAATCGGTAGAACCCTGCGTTGTGATCGTATACTTAACCCTAGCCCTTTTAAGGTATCTGAGATTGAAAGCAAATGTTCGAGCGCAAAAGTATATAATTAACAAATAAAGATCTAGTTAATTTTCTTTAAATTGAAATTAAAGGTCGAGTTAACTCGGTTTGATATCAAAGTTAAGTAGAGAGATTGAGTTAATTCCGTCCTATATTGAAAAGGTTAAGTAAAGCCCTAACAAGAATGAAAATTAGAAATTTTAATGTTTAAGTGTTGAATAAGTTTGCTATTTAAAGTAGAATATGAAACAGTTTAAACCGGTATGGAACATTGTGTAAGAACAGATAAAAGAAGTAGATCATTACAACAATATTATTGTTAATAATATTATTATAATGTTCAACAGATTTTCGTCACTAAAGTCCGCTAGTAATTTGATTGAAGCTATGGCAAATAGAAATTATAAGCATGAAGCGCAGTTAATGCAGAATAAAGTTTAAATTTATAATATAATAGATAAAGTTAAAGTTAACTAACACAAATCTAGTTAAAAGTACTTGACTCAGAGACGGGATCCGGACTAAAAGAAACTCAGTTCTCCAACCAAAGGCTGGGTCTTTCACACCGTATGCTCATCATTGTCCCACTGTACATAGTTTTATCTATAACTAGATTCATGGATATACATAACATTTCAATTGCGTTTGCCAAATGCAGGCAATTCAGTGAAAACTGACCGTAGGAAGATTTATAAAAGGTGCTTTCAACGTATGAACAGTCATCAGGTCGTAGAATAGTATGGGGTTGTGATATCAAAGGCATGGTACATCGGAGAAAATTCAATCCGGAAAGCCTGGATATAATGGATGACTGGTCAAACGAAGTTTTAGCAACTAGCGAATAACGCTCATTGTGAAGAAGTGGTCAGCCTCACTAAAGATTGCAAGCATTAATAGCAGCAATAGCACAAATGTTTAAAAATAAACAATTCTAGATTGTTTGATCCAATGAAAGGAAATTATTCCTTGAAACTCTGAATAGGTAGATAACTTTCGTATGGTCCAGCCATTATACACAAAACTCAACGGTATCAAATACCTAGGAGATAACTCTACTAAAAGTATGTAACCCGGACGTGTATGTTGGAAAAAGTCTATTCAAGACGTCACAACAATGGACTGAACCGACGAAGTCTATTAGAGCTCCAAGCAGCAAGTATCCCAAATACCATTAGATCAAACAAGGCAGAGCACAAAATATTATTGAAGTAAAGAGATAAGCAAGTTTAAATATTATTCAAATTAAAAAGGTTTACGCCTTAAAATCTAACAACCACAACATTCCATAACGGTTTTTGTCATAATGTCAATAAAGACTATTTTATTCATCGGATCCTTCGCCCTATAGCATACTCATTTCCATTGCTCGATAGATTGTTAAACTCTCAATATAAAACGGCACTCAACCTCAACGCTATAAGGATAGATTCACGTAAGCGGGATGCGGCGCAAAATATTGAAGGTAGGTGCGTAAAAAGATAATCAGTAATACGTAGGTTGTTAATCAAGGTTTCAAAAGATAATGTCGATGTAGGTTAGGTTTTATTACATCTAGGTTTTATATTAATAATAATTTGATGCCATTTTCAGACCTCCCAAATCAAAGTTTCGATAGGCGAGAAATCAAAGTTCAGTAGTTAATTTTAATGTAAGTAAACAAGGCACGAACTTACATCCTTACTTATTAGATCTTCGTTTACAAGCCAACGCTAACATGGTACTCGTATCATAGTTTCTAACGTCCATCAGGACTCGAACCACTACGTTTTCATTAATAAGATGCCGTAGCAACCTAAGCAGCGGAGGAAATTAGAGCAAGTAGCTAAACGTTTCATTGATTAGTTAAATTACGAGTCACTTTTAATAGTTGGAGTAAAAGGCTAGAATAGTAAGGTGTTAGATAGTTAAGAGTCACTTTTAGTATTTTGAGAATAAAAGCTAACTTACTGAAAATATTTCATTTATACACAACAAATTTCACTGTTTATAATAAGAATGGAGGAATAAACATCTAACACATTTGGCACTTCTGATTAATTAAAATTTGGTTGTCTACTTTAGCTTTTACTTAATTAGTTTATAGAATTTTGTCAGAGCTTATTTATTTTAACGGAATTTAATGTTAGACCTCTGCACAGGACGTTACAAAATAATATTGCTGTCAATATTGAAAAATAAAGCTATTGGATTACTTATTTTTTGGTACGGAAATAAATCGCTATTTATTGTCCTACTTAATGACCGCATTGCTAAGGTGGGGAATCGGGGAAATACTTACGCTCATCATACAACTGGATACCCTGAAAGAAAAGGGGGAGCCTGCCTAATTCTTCCCAACCCCGTAAGCTAATTTAACCACCCATCAATTGTTTCAGCAAAACAAACCCCATTTACATTTAATCGCGTATATGTGTGAGTGCCTATGATGTCTCCCTAGTCACAGCTATTTCCTACTTCTATCCTCCCTAACTCCGGAAACCCAGACTGTTTCAAATCACTCGGTAACTTGACACAGTTAGCTTTCAGACTTTCTGGCCGGCCAGAGTGTGTAGCCTAGGATGTGTATGCGCGGGTGGTTTTATGGGTTCGGTAACCACCCGCAAGGTAAGAATATACGAAATATAATACATAAATATGTTATGGGTGCAAAGTGCCAGAGGGCTAGAATCGTCTGTCACTCAGGGTAAGCAGGGGGAAAATTGCTACACCACGAATGCTAACGGAAGAAGATCTAACACCGCATTCACAAGAAGCATTTTAACCCAATCTCCAAACAAGATAATTAATCTCTAATTATCTCAATTCAAAATTAATATTAAAATAATTATTTTTTTTTTACTAAATTAAATTGGGAACGCCTCCGGTGAAGGGATTCTTTAAACCTTTCGACCCAAGCAGACTCAGATTCAGCCGTAGCATAGTAAGCAGAGCTAGATTTTGGGTTCCTTAGTCCATTAATTGAAACTTCTTAAGGCCCCCAAGTGAATTCGCTCTAAATTCACACGTTTGTATACTGAAACTCAATTACCACTAGCTAGTGGAATTTAGTTAAAGTAATAAGTAGAATTAAATTCGAACAAAACTCTGAAAGCTATGACGCAAGCATGATACGAATAACCTCGTGTGGCCTCACCGAGCCTTGGTTATTTGACAAAGGCTGGACACACGGACTATCCTTAGCATACCTTTGCCACCGAGAGTTTTCTTTTGTACAAATTTATTTCCCATAAACGTAGTACTGTGGAGAAAAAGGATTAGTTCACATTTTATTACGCGAAAGCTACCCTAATTACAAGGCTGAAAACCCTATTTTACGCGGAAAACTTCTAGCTAAATGTACGAAAGATTCAGGAACCGAAAACCGTTTCTAACCTTAACACTTTTACTTTCAAATCAACTCCCTAGCTTCGAGAGCAACTCTAAACCTGAAACTTCACACCAGAGCTGATAGTCTGGGACGCAATGCCCACAGGTGATGTTAGGTAACAAATCCAAAGCCACTCTCCTATTTTCGAATTTAAATGCAAACGAAACTCCCTAATGCTAATAAATTCGCTGAAAATGGCGAATTTCCCTACGAGCGTAACGGATGTGTTTACTGTTCAATTCTCTAGTCTGGAATCGTCCCGCGCGTTTGGCCCTCGGCCTTTTTATACGATTTCACTCAGATTTCACCAGTCGACCTGACACATGAAACAATAGTACGGGTTCATAAATAAGTATCATCCTTATTGGTTTTAGTCGGGTGGCGTGATGTTTTATTGGCGCCGCTCTGTCGGGGAAAAAGTAACTTCTGCGCGAATACCCTCATCTACGAGCAGGTAGAAAAAGATTTTCGGTGCCGGCTCCGACCGCTTGTTATTCTTTGGATATAAGTTCAATTTATTTAACTAACTCGTTATTTCTCAAATATTCCCCTCATTTCAGTCTTATATGTTGTGAGTATGCTACACAGACAGGTCCGTTACATGTGTACGTATGTGACACACCACAAATAATTATTTCTGTTAATTACGTCACCACCGACGTCACAGCTGCCGTCTCTACATTTAAATACAAGAGTCAAGAGATATCAAATAAGCAATTATTTTTTTAATGAATAAGATGAATTAATGACTTCACATTAAATATTGCAAGCAGACTTTAAATATTTGCATTTTTAACATTTATTTAACAAATCAAAAGGTTATCTCGGGAACTGTTAGGCATGTCAATACTACACCAGTAACTAGTAGCTACCGTTAGATTTGTTTTTTGATCAAAACACGTACCTATTTAAAAAAAAATTATTCTCGCATGGACTTGAAATCACAAAACAACATGAGCGATTGCCGCTCATGTTTTTTTCTTCTAAATACGGTATTCCAGATACACGTCAATTAAAGTTTGACTTTTGTTTCAGAATCTTTGAATTTGTTTTATTATTACTATTTTTTATATTGGTATAGCGCGAATTTAATAAAATTATGCAGATAAAGCCCTGCTACTTTGAAATATATCAATCTGAGAAAAAAACTCTATGACACACGAACAAAAGAATGTGCATTTTAAAAATACATCTCGTTAAGAATGTACATTTTAAAAATACCCCTGTATAATTATGCACACTCGATGGCTTCTCAACCGCTACTTTTTATTTTATAGGCAAATTGTAAATAAGATCCTTGTCATACCGACTGATACCATTGTTCCATTTATTATCAGCTTTTTCACGTACTTATTATTTTGACAATGTAACGTTTTCCCTTTTCTTTTTGTTTCCGCAACACATCGATCATTTGGCATCCGAACCGCATCAATAAACGAAGGAACTGTATGTAAACAGCTAATACCAGAATTATTACCTGTTATAAGCAAATAATTGAGCTGCCAAATTCAAGCAATAAAGCAGCAGTAGAATACGGATAAAACTATAAACAGTTAAAAATAAACTAGCAGGTTCCATTTATTAAAAACACTGGCTAGCAAAAAAAAAAAAAAAACTGGTATAGGTATTTCAAATGAGTCTCAGAAAGTAATAAACCTGTTTCCAGACAGTAGCAAAATAAATACTGGCCGGTTACTGAATGGAAGTCGACAAAACAGAATCAGATCGACTGATGCATTATTTTAGCGCCATTTACCAAATTGCATTTGGGAAAAGCCCACAGAAAAAGTGACCATCAGTAATGTCATTGGAAGAAATAAATTAGTAAGTATACCTCTATCTTTACACGCATAAAAATCAGTCAGTGCTGGTGAAACTTTCAGCCAGTATTTGCGCGGCAGGCGCCGAGAACGGTCGTACGTTGCAGTATAGCGAACGCTGCCAAAAGTTCCCGCGTAAAGTCGACGCGTAAAGAAAAAACATTAACGGGTGTTTTCGCGAAATGGTTTTATTGGTGTGTAACAATTAAACTGCCTGAGAGTGTATTTTATTTGTGTTTAATGTGACTGTTGAAGTGCGAATCGCCGGCCCGTTTTCCGCGTAAGTAGTTTTCTTTGATTTTTACTTTTATTTTTGGTGGACGGTGACAGTAATTTTATTTTGTCCGCCAAGAGCTAGTTTTGTGGATAATTTATGTGCCGAAATTTCCGAACGTGCAAACGAATTTTAGTCTCAAAATAAACAAAAGTTAGGTCAATAGATACACCTACGAAAGGAAATCTATTTCATCTCCCTTCAAACTATCAAGTCCTTTGCGAGTAAGCTCTTAAAAACTCCCTGAAAAGACGAAAGAGAACGCGAAGAAAATGCCTTTGAAGATGCTCGAAGCATTTGAAGCTTAAAAAGTTGGACAAAATAGTGTGAAAATTGCCTCGACGCGACGTAAAAGAAGGTACAGAGGCAGCCTGTAATGGATTTTAAACATGGAATGTTATTAACTTTAAAATATGTTTGAACTTACAATTTTTCTGTCGGTACGAATGGCAAGTTATTTAAAGATATTTGGGTGGTAATGTGCCTCCTTTTTGTGTTTGTGTCAATGATCTGTTGGGAAGCTAAGTGAGTCTTTGACTTTCTTCCACGAAATTCAAGTGTTCAAAAACGAATTTTGTAACGATTAAAAAGTATTATTATTATTTATACTTTATTCCGCACATAAAATCACATGAATAATACAAAACATTTACAGAAAAATTAAAAAGTGTACATGGCGAGCTAAGATATTTTTTGTTAAACTATGAGCTTAGAACTCCAAATTTGTTTACGCACTTTCAACTTCGTTTAATGGCTGTTTGCTACAAGCGATCCTTTGATAAATAAACCTACTGACAGTTAATACTTGAATTACGATGTTTGAGAGGCCTGTGAAACTTAAAGTTTTCATGGATTCATGGATGAAAAAAATACCTGTCCATTTATCCATGGATTATTTTAGGTAACTATCATAGGGCGAAAATACGGTGCGGCGGAGAGCACGGTTGTCTCTTATCCAAAAAATCATCTTCAATTCCGGCATGTCTTTGTTTTACTAAGTTACGTACATTTTTCTAAATTTGTAGTAGCAATACCACTCGTTACCTGCAAAAGAAAACATCGTCAGGAAACCTGAGTGTCTAAGGTTATCACAATGGCCCAACTATGAGGCTATGTGCGGAAATCTCATGTCTAATTACTACTAATGTTAACTAATAGAGACATGATTTCGACCAAGTAGGTTGATACAGTCGCCCGCACATCACCCTTTACATTACAGTTCCAAACTAACCCGTAACATGACCGAGTAGAGTGGGTACTATATTATACTTACACTCCGTGTTAGTTAACAGGCTACGAATATCACTCACGTCCGTGCAATAAATGCGGTCCCCCATGTGTCTTCATTGATGCGGAGATACGTAACAAATACCCAATATAGTGCGTGTTAGGCTGCCCGTCTGTCTTGGTAGTTTGGAGACTTCGGTAATAGACAAAGTAACGTAAAAACCGGCCAAGTGCGAGTCGGACTCGCGCACGAAGGGTTCCGTACCATTATCTACACAAGAGGCCTTAGGGCGGCTTGACAACTTCTGACAGTAGACGAGCCACTAGTCTACAAGCCTCCACCAATCCGGACTTGGCCCCCGTGGTGGAGTATGGCCTATACCTTCCTCAGGGAAGAGACCCGTGCCCCTCGGTGGGGACATAATGGGTTGATGATGATCTACACAACATTAGACACAAAGATAAAAAACAGCAAAAAAATCACTTTTGTTGTATGGGAGCCCCCCTTAAATAATTATTTTATTTTGTTTTTAGTATTTGGTGTTATAGCGGCAACAGAAATACATAATCTGTGAAAATTTCAACTCTCTATCTATCACGGTTCTTGAGATACAGCCTGGTGACAGACAGACGGACGGACGGACGGACAGACAGACAGACAGCGAAGTCTTAGTAATATGGTCCCGTTTTTACCCTTTGGGTACGGAACCCTAAAAATGGGGACTTTGATAAATATACAAAGTAATGTAAAAAAAGGTGTTTTTTTCTTTAAAAGTTTGCTGCTAGATTTTTTTACTTAGCGTCGTTTGTGTCCCACTGCTGGGCTCCCCTACTCCCCTACTACTAGATAACTCCGTGAATATAGTAGTATAGTATAGTATTTATGTATAGTAGTTTACTATAGCTTACGTATTATGATGAGATTACAAAGCAAACAAAATACTTTTTGTCGTGTTAATGTAAGTACGGGAATTATGAACCGTGTACAAAACCCGCTTTTTCCTACGTTAACAATCTGTTGACTGATTATTGATGATTGTCAGTTGGTTTTTGTGTGCTCTTTGGCTAACCGTCAACCGTCAAGAGTCTGTTAACACATTGTTGGCGTACGGAAACCAGGGATTACTTTAAAAGGGCAAAAAATCGAGCTTGCTTTTATTCTTAGTCAATTTCCAACCTTTTTTTAACCTAAGCAATTAAAAAATACACACTTTCATGATCAATATATTTAAGAGTTGGACTCTTGTCGGTGCAGCATCCTTCATAAGCGCTGGTCACAAGCCATACAAACTAAAAAAACTAAACTATAAAATTTACGATGGATAAATTTGTCCATATGGCAGTTGATTAACCTTTATATTTTGAGTTTCGGTCCGATCTTCTCACACAACTAACTAACGGAATTAAAATCAGATTGTCAGTACAAAAAGCATCCATTTATCTACACGTAATAAATAACACATACGCAAGAAACAAAGCAAATCGAACATAATTAGATTTGAATAAAATAGAAAGGCAAGATCCTGTTTTTAATATTTTTCGCATCACCCATGACCCTCAAAAGGAGTTAAAGAAATCTAGAAAACAATTTGCCACGTCAGCGTTCGTCATTTGTCATTAGCAAATTTAGCAATGCCCATAAAGGCATGACGTCACCCACGAGAGAGGCCAAGCGATTTTTGATGAACACTTTGCATTTAAATAGTCTTATATCACCATGTTTGGTCCAGACATCATGTTGAGGGGCACAGAAGTTTCGTTCATTTGAGAAAAGAGGCGCATTTTATTTTCTTTGCGAAATGACCTCAAAATATACAATTGATTCTTAGTAATAATAATTAATGTCTAATGCCAAATGTCTTTCCTTTTTTTTCTCTATCTTTATTTCTAGTACAAAATCGACCGGTCGTTGCTTGAATAAGGATATTATTTATGATGTTGTTCATGGTAAATATGGTAGTTTTTTTCTGTTTACCAGGAAACTGCAGCATTAACAATTTATCCTCTTTTGACAAACTAGACTTAATGCATGTAATTTGTTTCGATATGTATGCAACCATTTGTATGCAGGTTTGAACATTTCTGTTGTTGCTGAATTACTTAGCAATCTAGATTTTGAATTAGATACCTATGTTCAACTTGTAACGTTAATTGAGTCGCCATTTCTGTGCTACTTTGAATAAAAACATTTTAACTTTAACTTAACATAGGTATTACTTTCTGACTAAGATTTTTAGCGCCGTTGTCTAATTTGAAACTCACTGAGTGTATAATTTTAATTGTAGTCCTCACACAGGTTTCTCTAAAATGAATGAAACATACCAATATATTCACTTAGTTATTTTTCAGATGTTGATGACCATGATCAGAAATGGGCAAACAGTCACTGAGTTCTAAGCAAATGAGTGCAATGTATTGTATATGGGTTGTTGACAAAATCGCTCATTCTCAGTTAGGAAGCATGCTAGCTTATTGAAATAAGAAGCAGATGAGCGGATGAATATATTATATTATTAGAAACAGAAAATGTTTATCTGTTTTCGCATAACGCTTAGGGACAATTGAAATAGAAAGGCACAATAATAATTTACAGCTTACGAAACGATAACAATATTTTAAATGAGACACGAAATTATACATTAAAAAATAGGTTATGATATTAGTAAAATAATAACTTCCATTCCAGGCGAGGTCATCACATACATGGAAATACACCCGTATTATTTCATCATCATCATCATTCAGCCACAAGAAGTCCACTGCTGGACATAGGCCTCCTCCATGGATTTCCAAAAAGACCGGTTAGAAGCGGCCTGCATCCAGCGTCTTCCTGCCACTTGGATGAGGTCATCTGTCCATCTTGTGGCTGGTCGTCCTACGCTGCGCTATTTATTTACTCGTTTTTAACTCATACCAAAGCTTGTTTGTTTTGCTTCTTTTTTGATCTTCCGTGGCTTCCTTTAGTCACTCAATTTGATTCAGTGCCTATAAAGTTACAAATTCGTTGAGAACGGCCGTACTCAACGTTGCATTAATAACGTCGTAATTCATGCGCAGAATTGGCGCACAAATCACTTGCTGTTATGAGCTGGGTTGCATTGTGCGTAGTTGATTTAGTGTTCTTACGTGTTGTGCTGCTTTGGTCTCCTTTGAGCATGTACATACATACATAAACTCACGCCTGTATCCCAGAGGTAGAGACTAGGGACTGCCACTTGTCATGATCCCTGATCTTGCTACTTGTGGGAACAAGATGAAGTTTTTTAAAACTACTCGATTGTGGCCAGGTTCGTCGCCGCGCCTCACCTCGGATCACCCGAGGGCGTGGAAAGCAGACTTTTGAGCATGTATAACTTGCTCATATCCTGTGCTTCTCATAAGGAACATAGGGCCTTTATGAAATATCTCTACTTGCTGCGTCTTGAGCAGAAATTTCAAGATATTCCCATGCCAGGCCGAGTGTTTTCGCCTCTAACGCCACTGATCGGCGTCAGGTGGTTTTTGGACGCCAGCCCTTTCTCGTTTCCGGAGGTTACCACGACATGCTCTGTCTGGTTGGTTCCACAGGTCAGACTAACACTAGTCTGACCTGTGGAACCAACGATCCGAACATTTAAATTTGTGAGGTGGGGTGAATGAGAAAAGTTAATCATCACCGTATTTAAGAGTTGGAATCTTGTCTCGTATCTTTAGTATCTTTCACGAACTTTTGTCACAGACCAGTTCTTTGGAAGTCTGGTACGTCACAACATCCATCCTTCCATTAACCTGTATATTCACTGTCAGTAGTTTGCTCCATCAACCGATTGATTTCTACAAGAAATGGCAATAGAAATCTAACATTATGAGAACAAAGAAATCACATAAATGTCACAAGGTGGAAAGAAAATCTGCATTGCCAAACTCGCCAACCAAACCTATGACATTTTAAGTGCCACATTAGTTAGAAAGATTTATCAAAGGCGATAAATTACACTGTAGACGCTGCTCACCAATTCAGACTTTGGCACCAAAATAAATTATGCTAAAGAAGTAAAACGCTGTTTATTTTTTTATTTACTGTAGGAATGCTTAAAGTTTACAGCATAGGTAACATAAATAATGTTTTCTCAATCAATCAATCAGCCTGAACTCGTCCAATGCGGAACATAGGCCTCCCCCAAGGTACGCCACTTCCTTCTGTCCTTAACGTTGTTTTTTTTGTTCTTATAAGAAATAAGAACATTTTATTAGATTTTTATATAATAATTTAATTGATAAAACATAAGTGTTTTTCTTTTTGTGATGCATGCAGGGCAATACGGATTGTCTTAGAATAAAAAGCCTATTGTGTGTAATAATTATTTAGTGTAAAAAAGATGCTTTCTGTTATCCTGAACCGGTAATAAATACATTTTAATTTTTTTTTTTATTTTTAAATGTTGTATAGTAAAATATAAAGACGAAAATACTTATCTAAGTAGAATGTGTAGATTCCTATACTTACTATGCCCCAGACTATGTTTGAACAGGATACTTACTCCCTGTGCCAAATTTAATCCAAATCCGTGCCGCCATTTTAGAGTGACATAAGACAATCTTCCTTACTTACTGATTCTACCCAAAAATCCAATAATACTTTTCGTTTATTAAGCCCACTCCGTGTTTTTATTGATAATCTCCAAAAAGTGTTTATGAACGTAAATGAAAGATTAAAACATTTTTGTTTTGAGTCAGATAGCATTAGCGTAAGGGGGACCTTTGTTGTCCTATCAACTCTACAGATAAGTTGGAAAGTTGGTAGATCTATAATGAAGTAGATAGATAAATAAATAGATAGATGTACCAATAGAGAACTCTTTATTGCGCACCAGCAATCATAATACCGATATCAGCTCACAAATTCAGTGACGTCAGAAAAAGCGTGGCCATCCATATATTCTCTCTCGGCTCATAACTAATCTCATAATGACGTACATCATTATCTTGCCCATTCACATAACTCATAACGAAAGTAGAGCGAGCACACAAACCTAGAAACATAATTAAATTAAAATAAATATAAACAGTTTCACTCCGAACATAGATTGCGGAGACAAAAACATAGTGGGCTAAAAACATCACTAATGTAGCATTGTTTTTAGCTGACTGCGAAAGCAAAGGAGGGTTATGTTTTTCGCGCGTATGTATTAGACCAGGTATGTACCCCTATGATGTTGACACACGATTGGACCGATTTTGACAAATGCTGTATCAAGTTGAAGCTATTAATGACACAAGTCTCATTAGCTATAACACGAAACGAAAAAACAAATTGTTTTTTGATGTCAGGCTCAATTTGTTTTTTATTCTTATATTGAATTAAAAAAATGAAAATGGCGTGCCATTCAAAGTTTAGCGATTTTAAACCTGAGGTAATTTATTTTACTTTATTGGTGTGTAAAACAAGTAAAAACAATTGGTGTTTGCAAAGACCCGATAAATGAGTTTTTATTAATAGCAACCTTATAGCTCAAGGTTTTTTTTAAAAAAAAACCTTTCTTTTTCATAATAGAACCCATGGTCACCCTACATTCCCGCAGCACCACTGCACTCCCAACCGTAAATCCACTTCAATTGAACTTAAAATTGAAACTAATCACCAACAGACCATTTATTGGGCTATTAAGGCTGGGTTCTCCGACATTACCCATAAATCTGGTGTTTTAAAATACATTTTATTGTCTAATGGCTGGTATTTAAAATCTGAAAAATATATATGTTACTTTTAAATATCCTATGTAGGACCCCCTTATGGTTCTGAAAACCATGAAGGAGGCCTATGTCCTGCAGTTTGCGTCGAATGGCTGATGATGATGATGATCCTATCTAGGGCTGTCGGCCATTATTTTTATGGTTTTTAAACTTTATACCATAAAAAAAATCGCGAATAAGATATGCTTTTATTTGAGCTGTAGGTACTGAGTTTTGGGTAACCAAAAATTTACCAAAATAACCACCATTGAATGTGTTAGTGACGTCAGTCGTCAAAATTCTATTAGTATGTTTTATGAATAATGCCTACTTTTCCCCCAACTTTTCACTCACGCAGCGCAATAAGTAACATACAAATCAGTGCGCTTGGAGAACTCAGCCTTAACATCCCTTTGCGTTACTATTGCTACAAAGTAAAAATGAATGAAAGTAATGCGTTACTATCCGCCAGTTTCTGAATTGGAAATTTTCTAAGTAAATACTTAATTTATTTTTTATTTTATTTTTATTTTTTGATAGGGAAATCAACAGCGAAACTAAACAATATATTACATACAAAGGTACTTAGAGTAAGGCCAGTTATAGATTTCCACGGAATTACTAGAGAATAGGTTTCTTATTAGCACAAGGAACAAGTGTAAAATCTTATTTAGCACAAGGAACAAGTGTAAAATCTTGTTAAAAATTATCATTTGTCTCTTTATTTTTTAAGAAATGTTAACAGACAGTCTGATACCTACTTAAGTATATTTTAGTAAAATTTTCAATTTACAAATCGGCGGTATAACAGTGTTATAACATATGATCATTAACAGCAGTAGGTACGTACTATTTAGAAGCTAGCAAAAAATAAAATTAAAATATTTTTTACTAGATGTAAGGCATTTTAATCAAGCGGACAAATCGGTAGGGCAAATAAAAATTAATTAGGATACCTCCCTTACACCTAAATTAGGGATTGAATATTTTTTCACCTACCCCATAGTGTGGGGTATGGTTTAAATAAATAAGAAAAAATATATATATTATTACGGTTTGTTAAATCAAAAACGTTCCGTGTGGCGCCGGATTAAGAATAGTGTCACTCTATTTCCTTCCGTGGATGTCGTAGAAGGCGACTAAGGAAATCAATTACCAGGAGACGGGCAGCAGCGTCTTCCTGTGATTCCAACGGCATACTGCGATCGCCAACCCGCCTGCCAAGCGTGGCGATTATGGCAAAACCCCTCATGGTTATGAAAACCACGAAAGAGGCCTATGTCCTGCAGTGGGCGTGAAATGTCAGCCATTTGATGATGATAATGAAAACAAAAATTGCAGCCCTCAATATAGAGATTATGCCTAGTTTGGGGGCTGTCATCGATAAAATTTTATTTCTATGCACAAAACTCCCTTGCTCTTTGTACAGAACCGGGTTATGTAGGAAGAATATTAACCCCCGTGTACATAACTGGCATTGTAACTGGTAATGTGTAAAGAAGGTAGGTTTCTTGGTACATTACCTACCCAGTTCTGGGCGAAGAATAGGTATTTTTGCTTTATACATTGCTAGTAATATAACTCAGCTATCTACGAAGAGCAAGGAAAAAAACTGTGTTTTTAAATAAATTTAGTTATACTTCACTTTTTATCATAGGTAAGTGTATATACTCGTCATTGAGCCACTGTTAACTGTAAGAAATTACTGCTAGCTTAGTATAGTGCAATTTACATTTAATCCTTTTATGTATTTCCTATTGTCAAATGAATATTATTCTACTCTACTCTAGGATTTTGTTACATATACAATCTTTTATCCAACCGTATCATCATCAACCCATTATATCCCCACCGAGGGGCACGGGTCTCTTCCCTGAGGAAGGTATAGGCCATACTCCACCACGGGGGCCAAGTCCGGATTGGTGGAGGCTTGTAGACTAGTGGCTCGTCTACTGTCAGAAGTTGTCAAGCCGCCCTAAGGCCTCTGACTTGGCTTAACGACTGCCATCTATCGACGGCAGCCGGCACCAACAGCTTAACGTGCCTTGCGAAACACGGAACCGCTCGGAAAAATGCCACTAGCGTTAGGCATAGACGGCGACCCATCCATGCACTGAACGCGCCCTGTGTTGCTTAACCTTCGTGATCGTTTTAAGATCACTCAGGCAGCCGGGGCTACGAGCGAGTCCAACGAGTCCAGCGAGTCGAGAGCCAACCGTATATATACAATCTTTATCAGCTTCCGATCAATATTTTTTTTAGTTTTATTTATGTTTATAAATATGTTTATAAATATTATGTATATCTACTTCTAGATCAGTTGTTTTGTGTTGAGTTTTACGTCTTGGCTAGTTTATAGCAATGTATTAAAGTCTATTTTTGTTGTTCGGTGTGATTTATTTGGTGCATCTGGTAATAAAATTTGATTCGAATGTTATACCTTGTTAAAATAATATCGGCCGGTTTCCGAATTCAGAATTTGATTGAGTAAAAACTTAAATATCAATATGTCCCTTTGTCTTCGACTAAAGTTTGAGGATCTTATTAATAAAAATACTATTCCTTAAAACATTACTCAAATCAAGTTTTAATAACATAACATAACATAAACTCACGCCTGTATCCCAGAGGGGTACGCACGCCGGTTTCGGGTACTTTTTATCTTGCCTTTTGCTAATACATCCCCTATTTAATCGAAGCCTAGATAAGCTTATATACATCCCACTGTAGGGCACAGGCTTTGTCTCAGGGACAGAGTATGGGCTTAATCACCACGCTTGCCCACCGCGGATTGGGGATTTCAAGCTCTCAGGTAATAGCTCAGGCGCTCAGGTTTCCTCACGATGTTTTTCCTTACCGTTAGCGAGTGGTATTGATACTTTAACTTCACAAATGTACATAACTTAGAAAACAAAGTCATAGGTACGTGCCCGCACTGGGAATCGAACCTGGGTCTTTCGCTTCCGCGTCCAATGTTCTACCCACTAGGCTACCACTGCGGCTTTAATAGTAAATAATAAAAATACTGAACCGTAAATTATTTAAACTGTATTTGAGGAGTTTTTAGAGGAATTGTGTTCCTATAAATAATACCGTTACTCTTTATTCTGTGTCAGATCAGACTATAGTAATAATTAATATGAGTCAGTATGCAAATTGCAAATCGGTTTTATAAGTAGGTATGTAAGCGCTGGATTATACATAATATATACATTATACATTTTGTACAAATTAAGCCCCTACGCTCTTTCTAAGAGAAGGCATGCAGAAGGACGTATGTAGACTACATAAAAAAATGTGTATATTTATCAAAACCGTTATTGCTGGAAATTCTGGAGCTGGTCAAGGTATTATTAAGTTTCCTACCATTTGTAGGTGATCGCAGCTACAATTCTACCTAGTAACCTGTTTAAGCGTTTTCTTAGCTTGGATTTTTTCAACGACGGCACACATTTGATGGCCCATAAATTGTCTGGGGATTGAAACAAAGAAAGCATGTTCATCCATAGCACTCAACACTACGTATTATGAATAACTCCGGGTTTCATTCAACACACCGCTTTTATTTATTAGTCAATAAGTGGTTACCGATACAAGTTCCTTTGCAAACATAAAGAAAGATCGACGTATGTTGTTTGAAAAAAAAACCAAGTCTTGTCTAGATTCTCAGGGTGAATTTTAATAGTTGTATAGTGAAAACTATTTCTTTTATAGTGGTATCGTGTATACTTAGTGGCTATGTTTAAAAGTGCGCCTAAAAACTTAAGCGATTACCAAAAAATACGGTTTTTTTACATGGAGGGATAGACAGATACCAGAGTTTGACAACTGCCATGAACCTGATAAACCTCATTCGATTCATGCCCATTCATTATTTCTTTCAGACTTGTAGAGTATGTATATAATCAAATAAGGTCTCCCTGTATCCAATACGTTAGCGCAATCCTTTATCAATACTCGAGCAACATCTGCAACCTAAACTTGCCCCACAGAAGTGGGAACTGAGTCTAGAACTATCTAATTGTACGCCCGAAGGCAACTAGCCAGCATGTGGCTTGTTAGTTCCTCAATTTATTGGAAAATTTCGCTGCAAAAAGTTGCATGTTCTGTGGAGAATTTTTCTTCGGTATTCCCGGGAATTGGAAGCTCTTTAAAGAAACTCATTACGATAGCTAATGAGGCTTAGACAATGCCTAGATGAATCTGTTGGATTTTCAACCTCATCTTACGGGACCTTTCTATTTCTAGTTGGTAAATTGTCTTGGTCCTGCCTATTTAGTTTGAAAATTCAACAAACACATTGATACCTTTTTTAAAACTTTTTGGCTGACTGTTTTTTGTTTCGATGATAAGTTTCTTTTTTATTTAATACTTTTTAGTGTGTTGTAACCAGCAATATGAAAGCATTTTCCGTGACTGTATACAGCCAGTAACACTGGCGTCGTCAATAACTTTGATTTGACACTCATTTGCCAAAATCGCCAAGTTGTTTCGCCTCTGGGTGGTTTGGCCTCCAAGATTGAAGTTTTTTGTTAAATTTTTCTTCAAAAAAATAACAACGACCTTGAAATACATACCTACGTTTAACAGGTGTCTATTCAGAAGTTATTTGATTTCGAAAATGTAATTAATTATAAAATTTCAAATTTTTAATTATAATTTATAAGTTGTTACAATTATTTAGCGTTAGAGAAGGCCTACACCCATAGCTGGTCGCATGCCTCCTCTAACCCTAGCAATGTCCGAGAAACCGAGAGTTAGTTAAAGAATATTCTATCAATTTTTCTACGATGTATGGGGATATATGGTTCGTGGGATGGGACCATGAGAGATTGCATCTGGGGTAAATGGCTTATACCCAGCAGTGGGCAGCCATGGGCAGTAGTGGGCTGATGATGATGATGATCATGTATGAGAATAGCCTATCGCGCCTCTATAAATCCCTCTCTCCTTTTTACTTCTTTACTCTGTGATCTCCAAGTTCGCTCCAAGAATGTCCACAGATTAATTGGACGGCGCAAGTTCGTTAGCTGACTGGCAGTCGATTATGGAACGCTTGGCATGTTTTAATCACTTGACGGAAGAGACATTATCTCTCAGTGACTTTCAAGTCCATATAGATACCTGCTTTAAAGGCTTCGTTAGTCTAATCTCTGTACCGATGACATTGTTTTCTAAGTTACGTACATTTGTGAATACGCAGTAGTAATACAACTCGCTAACCGTTAAGGATAACATCGTGAGGAAACCTGAGTGTCTGAGGTGATAACATAATAAATAATAATGTGCTTACTAAAACTACTTTAAGAAATCTCAGTAATATAAATATTATTACTAACACTATGGACTTGTTCCGAAATAAATATATTGATTGATTGATAACATACCTTAGCGCTTGAAACCGCCAATCTGCGGTGGGCAAAGCCTCTCCCTGAGAGAAGGCCTGTGCCCTGAGTGGGACGTATATAGGCTGCATTACATAGTCTAACCTCTGATTCTGTTATTTTTATGTGTGTGCTGTTGTGGCAATGTAAACAAATGGTTTCTTTCTTTCTTTGTAACGGTAACACGCCTTTACTGAGACTAAGACTGGGGTCATGGGATGCTAAATCGACACTGTCTTGGAGCACAGACTATAAGGCCTAATTTGTGTGAAATTGACTCAATTAGTGCATGCCTGCCTGAGTTACTTTAATAATAAATTTGACAGGATAATAATATTCTTACTAACATAGCTAAGCCACCGACGCGTTGTTACTAACATTACATGGGCATTGCCTGAAATAAATAAATATATGCAAACGATAGGCCTTTTGCATCTGTAAAATGCCTATTTTATTGTGCGTATCCGCGAGATCCGTGACGATGTTATTTTCGATAACCACGCGTGCGAGTACAATCCGGTAGTAAAACCCGAATCAACGTACCTAATCAGTTTTAAACAGCAGCTGTAAGCAGACTGTCTCAATAATTTTGGGTTACCTTTGTAGTTTGTGTAATCCGCGATAAAGGAAAGTGTGTTAATCATACCGCACAGATCGTCTGCCCGCAAGAATTCGCGAGAAAAGTAATATTTGGTGTGCCCATGACTTGAAAAGAAAGGTTATCTCTTCCCAGAGTGACACTTACCGGAGTGACAGTCGGGACCGCGTTTCTTAAAATTACAATTCATACTTTATTGTCTTAGAATTCGATATAAATTGTGTGGCTGACTAGTATAGTTAGTGTTCCTACTTTTAAATCGGGTATCAAATGTACAACGAATTGCCGTAGCAAACCATGAATGGTAGCTCTATGAAATGCGGCCCAGAGCTGAGATTTCGGCACTTAACCTCCTAGTAGCGCCATTGCACGAAACAGGGCTGAGACTACTCCAATAATGCCATCTCATTCTAGAAAGTCATCAGAAAACTGATCTCACTGCTGACCTACAAGGGCTTGTTTCATAAAACTGCAATTCGTAGTTTATTATGACAATTTGATATACTATGCGTAGGCGAATCTTCATACTAGTTATCTTGTTTCATCTGTAGGTTGATCGACTTTGCGATGTACATATAATTATCATAGTGAACCACGAACTGTAGTTTTATGAACCGGGCCCTGGAATGGATCCCAGCTTTCAAATTAGGTTACGTGGTCAGGTGTCTGAAGTCTTTCCGGAATGGCGTTGCTTTTACACATACCCATATTAAACGGTCACGTGGTCGCGTTTCCTCTTCTTTGAGGTATCCCCGGCATAGCGGGCTGTCGGTTAGTCCCATGATGTGGACATGTTGATCAGTGAGCAGTGGCATGTTAAAACTGCCGGGGACTCTCGTAATTTTTTTACCATGAAATGGAGGTCAGGAACACAGTTCTCTACTCTTAGAGTACCTATTATTTACTATTCACTAAGTAGGTTGGTGAAAGAGAGTAGATTGTTTGATATTTGGAACGAAAATACCTTATCTTAATGCTCGCGTTACGTTCTACATTGCATAACATAATAAAAGTTTATGTAAATCTGCGCGTAGCAATTTCTGAAAATAATGCTTTGATCTTCGAAAAAAAAATCTAGATTAACTAGTTTTTGGCACGATTTTACTGGTACTAGATTATTGTAGTGTTGTCGCTGGCTGATGAAGTTTCGATAGAGTGTCTCCAGGAAGAACAAATAAAGACGTGAAGGAAAACGTTGTGAGGAATTCTGTATGACTGCCGACAATAATGAGGAAACTTTAATTACTTCAATAAACGTTTAATAAAAATACTTTGATTAAAAAAAACGCTGACTGTGAAAGAAAATATCGTGAGGAAACCTGAGTGCCTGAGGTGTTCATATACCTCAGCGCTTGAAATTGCCACTCCACGGTGGGCACGCGAGGTGATTAAGCCCATACTATCTCTCTCTGATAGAAGGCCTAGCGTGGGACGGACATAGGGGATATAAAAACCACACTGCTTAAATGTCTTAAGCCAAACTTACATACAAGAAATACAACGAGACGTCTAAAATTGTGAGGTTTAAAAGTCAATGGGGAATTCTATATTTTTTGGGCATATGTTCAACAAATTGTTTTAAGCATTATCTATCAAACAGCACCAATTCAAAGCAGAAATACCGTAAGTATAAAAAAAAACTGAATAAAAACTTTCATAGTTAATAAAAATAATAACTTCCACACAACACAATCACTTGTCCTGGTCCCAAACTAGGATACCCTGGGCTATGGTAACCAGGCACGGTCATCACAAACATGGAAATACACCCAGACTGAGTCCATTTATACCAATGAACGGCGGCGGTCCCCAGTAGCATTCGAACCCACGACCTCCTACGGTAATTAGCCGTGATACCACTAGACCAACTAGGCAGGTTGTGAGTGACAATCTTTAATTATATCTTCTTAGCATATTTTATTTTATTTACTGGGCACACAAAACAGATATGAGCCAGTAGGTTTTCATATCGTATTCATTGCTACTAGAAATGCCTTCGCAATAAATTTAGTTGGACGTGCTTCATGAAATGAAGTACAGCGTAGGAACTGTCTGTCGTCTTACAATTTTAATGAAATCAACAAGCAGAATAATCAGCTTAGAACAAGCGTTCCAGACGTTATCAGTATTTATGCATTTTTGCATTTCCGCTTTACTTACCCGAGTACAGACTGCGACAGGCGATAGGAAGTAAAGTTTTGTTCGATTTTCTATTTTATGTTGTACACAGTAAGAGCTGGTGGGCTATCACATGGTCTTCCACATAGTACCGTCTATACTTAGAAGCAAATTAACTTTCTCTAGATGTACACAAACATTTTTTAATACGATCATTATAAGGAAATCAAAAGAAATAAAACCGTTTAACAAGGAAATAGAAAAACAATAAAACGGGGATTTAAAAAAATCAATACATATAGGGATGAATGTTTCTTGAATAAATTACGTAAATCACGTTGCACACCACTTTATTAAACAATTAAACCAATAAATAACTCGATAGACATTTTTTGCGTATTCTAACGATTTGCTTGCATCAAGGGAAATCTTATCTAACACGGCTTCCAGATACTTAATAATAAGGTACATAGCTAGTTCTTATGTCGTTTGAAATAAGTGTGATGATACAGAAGAAATATGCTGCCCGCGACTTCGTCAGTCGTCCGTCATTCGGTCTGCGTGAAAGAAATTTGGTGTTGCTATATCTCAGGTGCCCGACATTAAATAAACATAGACATAAACATTTACATACAGGCACATACATTGCTTCTGGCCCCACACTAGGGTGTCGTGGGAATCAGAAACAACGACATCACAAACATGTAAACATCCAAGACCTGGGGCTTTTTTTTGTCCCCAGCCGGGATTCGAACCCGGGACCTCTCGCATGGTATGCAGATGCACTACCGCTGCGCCACGAGGTCGTCAATGAATCAATTTTATTTACTTGGACATAGGTTAATTAGTTTTAGACCAGAATTATAGGCCAACTATGCTCTACCCATATAAGTGTGTACATTTTTCACTGTGGTGTGATAAATAATATAGCAGTTTGCAAATCTCAGCATTATCACTTTGATTTGAAATTTGAAAATGTTACGGTACTTTACTAAGCGACTTTGCAACAAAAATGTAAAGGTTTACCTGTGGCCTTTTTCGCAAAACTACAATTCATGGCTTACAATGACAATTCGATGTATGTGATTAATCCACAGATTAACAAAACGACTATGCTACGATGTACCTCGCATCGTCATAATAAACTACGAATTTTTGTTTTAACTAACTCGGCCCTACTGTCGACTGTACATACAGATACAAAAGGACTGTCTTCTTTTTTGTTCTGTGGTTTTTACTGAAAAAATGTTTTTAAATTACCTAGGTAATTAGGTAGCGCAAACTCGTTTTTCCTGTCATTGATAACGTTCATAGTTATCGCTATGCAATGTATAAAATTGCATTTATCTACACTCATATCATAATCTTCAAATTAAGAATTCAAAGGTAAACACATATTGACAGGCTTTAAACAATACATAATTTTAAAGAAAATAAAAAAAAAAAGTGTAATAATAGGGGTTAAAGGGTTTTATTGCAATAGGTTCTTTGAATTGACATAGAATCTTCATGGTTTGAGGTTTTCGAATGAAACTTTTTTCAAATGGTTTCTATGATGTTCTTTTTTTAAAAAATGTGAAACATTTGAATATCGACTTTCAATTGTTTTTGTTATTCAATTTAGACAAGAAAGATGGATACTGCGAAAATTTGAGTGATTTTTGAATACGAGTTCCGACGCGGAACTAACGCGCCAGAAACAGCCCGCAATATCAATGCTGCGTTTGGAGAGGGGTCTACTAATGAACGCACCGTGCGATTTTGGTTTAAACGCTTTCGTGATGGAAATTTCGACTTAAAGAACGAGCCACGAGGAAGACCGCCCACACAGCCGAATAACGATGAATTAAGAGAGATAGTGGAAGCCGACCCTAGTCAAACTACCCAGGAATTAGCGGCATGGTTTAACGTTACCTTACCCACAATATTGACTCACTGCGTCAAATCAATAAAATAAAAAAATACAAAAAATGGGTGCCTCATAATCACTCGAATTTTCGCAGTATCCATCTTTCTTGTCTAAATTGAATAACAAAAACAATTGAAAGTCGATATTCAAATGTTTCACATTTTTTAAAAAAAGAACATCATAGAAACCATTTGAAAAAAGGTTCATTCGAAAACCTCAAACCATGAAGATTCTATGTCAATTCAAAGAACCTATTGCAATAAAACGACAATTTCATACTTTAACCCCTAATATAAAGTTACATTAAAGGTCAGATTTTTCACTTTATGTTAGTTATTTTTTTTAAAGTGTTGCTGTGATCACGGAACAAAACTTAAGTTTTTTTTTAATGTCAAAATTGACTCTATAAAAAACCTAATTTCATTTTCGTGGTACCAAAAGTGCAACTAAAAATACCTAAAATTGCGCGCGCAAAAATGAGTGCTGACGATTGAATGTCAAGATAATTTTGTCGAAATTGCGCCATTTTGTTTCAAAAATTTCATTATGAGTGTAGATAAAGTAGTGTATGAGACTGCACATAACTTGGTATTAAAACACTCGCGAATGCTGTCGCGAGGTGTTTACATGTAAATGACCAAAATAGAAACAACATTAGGGGCTCCATGTAAACCCCATGTAACCTAACCTAATACTAGCGCCACAAAAGGAAAACAAAATCATATCACTTATACCATGGGTGGCCAACAGGTCGATCGCGACTGCTAGTCCAGTCGATCGAGGCAAGGCAAAAAAAAAAACCAACTGCTGCACGCTTCATCTTGTATAATTTTTCAATCGCTGTTTCAAGAAGTATGTAATTGGTAGATCGCACAGGGTTTCGTTAGTAAACAGGAGATCTTGGGTCTCATCAAGCTGGCCACCCCTGACTTATGCAGATCATTTTTGCAAACGTGTCAGATCAATCTCACATCAATCAATGTCTCTTCGCAGGGCGGCTGGCAAGAGCTGGATGAGAGTAGCCGAGGACTGTGCTTAGTGGCGTGCTATAGGAGAGGCCTATGTCCAGCAGTGGACCAGCGTAGGCCGATGATCATGATGAATCTCTCAATAATGTTAATAGTGATTTTTCGAACCCACCACCGAGGACATAGGATCACGGTCCTGGGACTAGCTAGCATTTATAATACCAGTCTAGTCCTTGGTTTTTTTTAGGTTCACGGCCATGGGTCCTAAAAATTACTATTAACATAATTGAGAGGTGTGTAATTTTTTTTCCATTTGTGGCGCCAGCGTTACTGCAGGAGCCCCTTAAGAAGCCAATCGTTCATTTAAGTTATTTTCAAAAACAGTCCTTAAAACTTAAAATGCCGTTACTACGGTTTATCCTTCTACATTCTTCGGAATGTTAATAAGTAAATGCTCCAGTACCAGTCTGACTCTTCAGATTTTTAAAACAAAACGATACGGAACAATACATGGTATGTACTTGTACTTAATTATGACTGCATCAGCGGTTAACACGCTTGACTCCCAAAACAGAGGTCTTGGGTTCGATTCCCACAGGAAGCCGCCGTACTAGATTGGTGCAACTGGCCTCAGTCTAGGTGTATTACCTTGTTTGTGATTACCAGAACACAGGTTATCTTAGTTTAGGACCAGAATAACTGGTTCAAAATCAAAATCGAAATCTTTTTCCATCCAATAAATTCCATTCTAAATACTGGTGAAAGAATTTTTGACATCGGATAAGTATTACATACCTATATAAACTTACAAACTATTCCTTTTCATTAAATTTGTGTAGATGTAGATAACATAGAAACTGCTACTTTATGAACGTTATAATTTAAACTAGGCGCCCATTTCAATATCTAGACTTCAATATGAATAAAGTTTTATTATTATTATTTAAAACCTAATATCTAGATCATTTTGGAGGAAAAATTCGAAACTTCTTCTTCGTCATTTCAAATTTATCTTTTTAAATAATTGAATCGTGTGATTTTAAAACAACACAAGTCACATGTGTTTTTAAAATAACACTTGCCCATTTTTTTTTAATTAAATTATTTACACCTACCTATTGATTTACATTAGAAAAAAAAATTGTAGTTTATTCATACAGAAATCAATATAATATGCTAAAATATTGCTGTTGTAGATATTAGTACTTGAATAAAACAGTTTTTTCTATTTCCTGCAAAGTTGTAATGAAAGGACATGTGTCGTTTTAAAATCACACGATTCAATTATTCTACAACCTAGAACACACGCAGATTGAGTTGAATGGAAGTTTTTATTATTACTTACTTAGTGATACGCTCAATTCAGAAACCGCCGATAAGGGACTACTGGCAGGAAATTATTAAACGACAAAGTTGGGGTTAGTCTTTAGATACTGAAATAGCCTGATTTCCCGAAAGTTTCACCTCAATTGGCTCGGCTCAGTTCTTCCTGCAAACTTTCTCCTATCCCTAAAAATTAAGCCGTTCCTTTGAAGTCCACTAAATAAATAAATTATATCCAAACACTTTGAAGTCGTTGACCTGAAACATTCTTCTCCCGTCTTGACAAATTATTGTTAGATAACTTTCCCAATAACATTTTACAGCTTAGGTATAAGAAGTTTGTTAAAAACTGTGCTTTAAAGATTGATGTCCAAAGTTTAAATTAAAAACGAAACTTTCAAATGCTGACGTTCGCCGGACATATTTTCCGTTAGTACATAGGTTATTCTTTGACAGTATCTTTTTATGGGGTATAAAACGATCACCAGCACAAAATACGGGTTTGGTTAGCTACGCAGGGTGTTGTCGAGTAGAAACCCAATTTACGGATGTATTTGGAGATTTATTAGATCCTGTATGCATAGGCTAGGCTGCCTATTCTATGCCAGTTAGTTAGGCCTGAGATTTCCGCAGTTAGCCTCATAGCTGGGCCATTTTATGCAACAAGCGCAGAGGTATACCTATCATGAAAAGGTATAGGTATTATATACGTTTACTTTATTGCACACATAAAAGTCATACAGACCACACAAGATTTTGAAAATAATAAAGTGTATATAGCGATCTTATTTCATAAGAAATCTTTAACACCGATGTATGTTAACACCTCAGACCCTAGGAATTCCTCACGATGTTTTCCTTCACGGTTAGCGAGTGGTGTTGCTAATACAACTTCACAAATTTACATAACTTAGAAAATCAAGTCATTGCTACATGCCAGGATCCGAACCCACGACCTCCCGAGTGTAAGGCCGGCGTTATGCCGCTACGCTACCACCGCTCTATTCTATGCTATGGTTATTTATATTTATTTTCATTCAGTTTTGGTCTAAATGTAAGAAACAATGTTTATCAAGTTGATTGATCGTCCTTGGTTAATTTATCTTATTATATTGAGAAATATCAACCTATTTTAACACTCTCTTAACTTTGATAGACATCATCAGCCATTTGGCGCCCACTGCAGAACATAGGCCTCCCTCATGGTTTTCATGACCATGAGGGGTTTTGCCGTAATCGCCACGCTTGGCAGGCGGGTTGGCGATCGCAGTATGTGGTTGGAATCTCAGGAAGACGCTGCTGCCCATCTCCTGGTAATTGAACTTTGATAGTATTTCAAAACTATGGTTGTTAACGCCCACATAAAAGCTAGACGAAATATAGATAAAGATGATCACCAAAACGAAATGTTACATTCTTTCTTCTCACTTACTTTACTGGACACCAAGTTAACAGGAATATAGACTGTGGGATTGAACACAGGCCAATGAGACAGTGACAGCATATCATAGCCAAGTCAAAAGCGGCTTAGCTAAGCCCAAAGCCATTTAAAACTTCAGCAGCTAGTTTCCCACGATTATTCTGCCAAAGTCACGTCCTGGCGGATTAGGCTTGACGATCGACCTAATTTCCTTGTTTCCGGGGGCGTCTACTGCACACTTTGCTTCGTTTACGTAACGTAACGTCACGCTTGTATCCCGAAGGGGTAGGCGGATACCAGGGTTTGCCTCTTGCCAGGATCCTGATAAACCTCTTTCGCTTCTTCAACATTTATTCGTGTCTGCATCATCACCATCGGCCTACGCTTGTCCACTGCTGGACATACTAGGCCTCTACTATTGCATGCCACTGAGCACGGTCCTCGGCTACACTCATGTAGCTCTTACCAGCCGCCTTGCGAAGATCATCGCTCCAACGAGTCTGAGGACGTCCTACACTACGTTTACCGATCCGCGGTCTCCACTCAAGAACTCGTCTACCATAGGGTAGATTATCAGTTATCAGTTCGTGTCTGCATGCATGCAGTCTAATTTGGAGGCAAGTTTAAATTCAAATTTGCCAGTCATCTGCATTGCACTGTCTTACCTCAAGGCAGAACTTTTCGCCTTCGGCCACCCTGAGTCAACCGCCACTGGCAATTTGCTTCAGATCCGTGTAGGGTTCGGTTTGAACATTCGAAAGCATTAAAAATGATTAGATTAGAATGTAAATCTTCATTGTACACACCAGGGAAAAAAATCGCCCAAGTGCGAGTCAGACTCGCGCACGAAGGGTTCCGTACCATTAGCTATACAAAATTTGAATATTTCAAGCGTCGACCTGTTGCCGTAATTGATCAAGTTTGTTGTATGGGAGCCCCCCTTAAATATTTATTTTATTCTGTTTTAGTATTTGTTGTTATAGCGGCAACAGAAATACATCATCTGTGAAAATTTCAACTGTCTAACTATCACGGTTCATGAGATACAACCTGCTGACAGACGGAGAGACGGAAGTATGGACGGACGGACAGCGGAGTCTTAGTAATAGGGTCCGTTACCCTTTGGGTACGGAACCCTAAAAAACATTAAATGGTTTACATATCTAAGTTTTACTATATACAATTGATGAGTTTGTAATGCTTCAGAATATCTTCAGTTTCTTTACTCAAGAAAACAAATACATAAACAAGAACAGCGTCCAAACACTGTTATTGTTTTTGCGGTTGTTAAGTTGAACAATAGTTGTTGTCTGTTGCTCGTGTTAAAGACTAGGACATTTTTCGAACTAAGACTTTCGCAGGCATTATTAATTGGATTCTGGATTCACTTACTTGGTTTTTTGTCGAAAGATTAGAAAATTTGGCGGCAAATGGCTAACTATTACGGTTGTCTGGAAGAGATCACTTTTAGTGATACGGCCGTATGCCGTCCATCTGTACTAGGTTAATAACTTCCACACAACACAATCCCTTGTCCTGGCCTTCAAACTGGGATACCCTGTGCTATGGTAACCAGGCAAGGACATCACAAACATGAAAATACACTCAGACTGAGGCCATCTGGCCGTATTTGTGTAATTTCTTTTTTTGTGTAGAATAGAATAAAATCCGTTACAAACAAAACGCACAAAATAATTTTAACACCGAGTAAAAACCATTTAAAACTAAGGGCTTACAATAAAGTGTAAACCCTTACAATAAAGTACAATAAAGTGTTCTCTATCTATATTTCTATCTATTATGGTTCAGCAAGTAACCCCCGGTTTCTCGTACACTAACAAGCTGTTAATCTACTGTTAACAGCTGTCAGTGGTTTTTTCTTTATGCACGTTGGTCGATTGACAGCTGTTAACAGTAGATTAACAGCGTGTTATCGTACGGGAAACTGGGGGTTAGAGTGGCAGACAGACAAGAGAAACAAACAGATGGGCGGACGGATGGACAGACCGGCAGTAGGCCCCAAGGCGATGGAATTAGCTTATCAAAACGACATGCTTTATGGTCTACGAATTGATTTATTCGGGCTAGGTGTTGGCATAATTACTTCAAAGGACATGATGGATCGGTCTGGGAGAATCCCTGATTTAGAACTACACAACAATAGACGTCTTTCTTGGATACAGTCGGCGGCATGGCGACCTTTTATATTTTTGTTGCGAAGTCGTAACGTGATATAATATAATCTTGCTAATAATTTACTCTTTCAGAATATAATTCTACTAATAAATCCTTGTAATTTGGTTATAGGAAGGCTAATACTAGTAAGTGCCTAAGTAAGTAATTTATTTTGACAATACATACAGTGTAAGTTTCAATATATAATACTATATTAGTAACTAGACGTAGGTAATGAAGGCATAAGTAATGTACTTATACTCCGTTCCACGAGTCGAACTCCTACTCGGGAAACAAATACTCGCATCTCATTTAGCAATGCGCGCGGCTTGAGATAAACAATAAGCGAAGACGGTCCGCTTCATAGAGTATGTTTACTTAATGCAGTGGCTATTGAAGGTCACGCGCATTGACCAATGGGCGCACAGGGACGATTTTCCTTGGTAGCTCGTTCCGTGGTATGGAGTATAAATTAAATAATTTATGGATCCACGCACATGCGTGCAGATCAAGTACTTGAAATTGCGTCAATCAGCTTTGTCTCCATTGGGTGTATTTAAAATAAAACGTAAAGTTTGATCTGTTGTTGACTGGACTGAGGCCTACTTAAGACATTGTGAGGAAATCTGGTTAAACTCTTTCTTAGTACAGAACATACAGGATATTTTTTGCCATTTTGAAGTTCCACATGGCAAACGCTGTCCGTGTTGACGGGTAGGATACTGAGGTGTGTGAACACCTCATGCAGTCAGGTTTCTTCACGATGTTTTCCTTCACAGTTAGCGAGTGGTATTGCTACACAAACTCACAAAAGCACGTAACTTAGGAGCCTTACGTCAATGGTTCATGCCGGGGTTCAAACCCACGACCTCTTGAACGTAAAGTAAGTTCTACCGACCGCTCTGCCACCGCTAGTCGACAGTTATATCCAAGAAATTCCTATCTGGAATCTTTCTCTGCAAATTCAAATCGTTCATCTTTTCGTGGAGAAATACGGCCATACCATTGTCATACTTTCGGTTTATTGCTAAACTTGCAAATCTTGCTATAGAATGTAGCGCATACTTCAGCCAAAATGGCTACCTCAAAAATACAGCTCTACGCTGACTTATTCATATTTTTACAGAGCAAATGATGAGTGTTGTTTGAAGCATCGTACTATAGTTATTTGTCGATACGTGAACTTGTAGAATACGCTAGATAGATATGATCACAGAATACGTAGCTGTGGCTATGATGATTGTATGACTATGCCTCCTATACACACTGAAATAAGGGTGTTTCGAAAGCCGCATCTGTGTAATTAGTAATTAAAAATGCAATCTATTTAGACATTTTTAAGTATAGACGTAATAGAAAAAAAAAATTGTATGTAATCAGGCGTTACTTTGCGGAAATCCATTATAGCATTAAAATGTGAAAATTACTTTGCTAAATTCCGCCAAAATGCGGTTAGTTAATGCACTGCGCTCCCTCCCACTTTTTCAAGCAGAAGCAAGACACAAACACACCACGTTGCGACGGGGTGTAATAAAATTCCCCATTTGCTTTCGAAAAGGTGCTACTCGTTAATACGAAAAACTTTTGCTAGAGCGACAAATACAAAATAGCAAAAAAAAGAAAACCGAATGAGCACGTACCCTCACGGTATGTTGTCCCGCAAGGACATTACGGCCAAAGCTCACAACTCGTCGAAATATCTGGAGCTACAAGGCAACGACTCGAAAACAAAAGTACTTATGACGTCTGTCGGAGGACTTCATAAACAGGGATTACGAGTCATAAGCGCGCTAAGCTAAGGGGTCTTGCACACGAGGCAAGTTTGAATTCTAAACCACTTCTAAACACTTAACTTTACATACACTGGAGAGCATTGCATAAATGTCACTGGAGAAATCATTGATATCTCAGCAATGAAGAATGTATAACAAATACAATACACATTAAAATACAAACAATAAAATAATAATAATCGATACAAAATACAGTCAGTCAAAATGGTAAAATAAAAAGAAATAATACAATGTCAAAACACTATTGAAAATAAATAATATAACCTAGCCAAATAAATCGCCCCGAGCCACATACGGCCCAAAAGTCCCTATGATACTGGCCGCATTGCCGCGCTGCACAGCGAGGGAAATCCTTTGGCTCAGATATACCCCAGAGCGAACGTCCATTCCACGGTCCCTCAAATCGGCGGCCCGGCTCCCGAATAAAAGCGCTGCCCAGAGTCCCCCACACACCAGTGGTTTCGATAGTCAGCGGCACAAAAATATAATTATTCATGAGCTGACTATACCTACTTTAGGCACTTTTGTCTGGCAGCCAGTTCAGCTGCGGCACCAGCAGCGGCAGCAGTAGTCGCTACATGTGGTGTGGCGGCGCAAACGTGCACACACACGTCGCCTCCCACAACAAACTACGACCTTTCTCCCAAGGAATGTATAATAGATATAGTACATTACTGCAGCGGCCAGCAAAAGAGGCATTGATGGACGAACGTGGAAATGTGGGCCGAGGCGAAGACGAGGCACACATACGTGAGTCCAACAATGCCTAGTTGTGGCCAAGGCTTGTATATGATTTTTCTCAAATAATGCGCGGAAATTAAAACTAAGTAGTACTAAGGCAGAACTTTTTATTTGAGAAATTCAATAAACTTTCAAAATCAGACGAAAGACGAACGAACAACAATAATTTTTGCCGCGTTAAAGTGTTCTTTTTTTTTTTCAATACGTATATCAGACTTTTTATCGCAAGCCAGTTCGAAATTTAAATAAAACCTCTGATAAGTTACCTCCTTGGTTGTCATTGTTCGGAGTAAAAGATCGTTCCATTTTCAAATAACACGACAGATATGAGTTTAGTAAGTATGTAACTTATTTGGCCGCAAATCACGACAGTTATGAATTTTCATAGAACTTTTTCCGGCCGCTGCTCTCATTTAATTGGCCAGTACAGCAATTTCGATTTATCTCGAAGAAGGTTGCCGAGATAATGCTCAAAGTTCCAAGCGTGTTTGAGAAAACTCTTTATCGTAGAAAAATATGTAAAAAATTGTCATTTCAATTGTAATAACATACAGGACTATTTCTAAAATTCACAATTTGGTTAGAGTTTATCATTTACAACAATTTTTGTTTATATGTTTTTATGCATTTTTCCTCAGGGAAGAGACCCGTGCCCCTCGGTGGGGACATAATGGGTTGATGATGATGATGCATTTTTCAGAGCTGTAGCCCGCTCTTAATAAAATAATAAAATAGTCAATATAATAGGTATGGTAATCAGGTATGGAAAACATCCAGACGGTACTTAGTACAAATTAAATGCGGTGGGTGGCCTTCAGCGAGAATCGAACTCAAGACCTCTATTTTGTTAGTCAAGCGGGTTACAGCTAGACCAACCGGGTAGTCAGATAGACAATAAATAACAGTGGTTGGACCTCTCGCTATTGTTGGTAATAAATGACTTCCAATGAAGAGTGGTTTGAACAAAGTACCTGGTTGTTGTTTGTTTTTGAAGCCTCGAAGAATAGAGAGTCGAAAAGTTGGAACGAAAAACTTAGATGAAAAATAAAATTAAGAGAAAGCAGGTTATCAAATATAAAACGATTTGATTTGCTTGGAGAGCTACGTAAATGGGGAGGCTAATCATAGTTTTAAAACCTCATTTACCCAGTATATGACTGTTGTGAACGACAATTTCTAAAGGGCTTTTCACACGGTGCCAAAAATGAACCGATTCTCGCCTTTTTAAAATTTGGTATACTTTTAATTAATTTAATGTTTATTTGCGGTTCCCCGTATCAGCTAGTCCCATTTTGTTCCTGTCAGCATTATACAAAAATCTTTAACAGATATTATCTGCAGAAATAATATTCAACCCTGTGGCAGATTTTGTGCCAAAATAAAAGGTAGAACAATAGAAAAGTAGAAAGCAACACTGCTTAGGTACCTCACTCATACAACTTTAACAGAGAGTGTCCTTCAAGATAGAATCAGAATGTTTTTATTTAAAGTAAAACATAAACTGCGACTTATATGGTATATGGTGCCCGGCTGCCTTTGACTCTATATGCCTCACATGTTCTCTTCACGATTGTTTTGTTTTATCTCTGTTTTGTTGACGTTCGTGTCCTTTGTTTGTGTACCTTTTGTTTACTTTGTGTTTCTGTGACAATTTAAATAAATATCCTCTTTCTTTCTTTAATGAATGTTATAAGTCCATTTGAAAATCTAGATCATTTTGGAGAAAAAATGGACAAAAAACTCCGAACTTTGTCTTTTCAAATTTGGTATTAAATAAATTTGGAACTGATGGATTGAACTGGCCTTAATTTCAGACATCTTTATCATATAAATAATATTTAATGATATTGTAGCCCTTTTGGCATAAAGTGTGTTTTACACAGTTTAAGGCCCATAAGAGATGTATTCTTTGCCAGCCTAAATCTTGGGAACGAAAGTTCGTGTTCATTTCTAGTATTTACATTGTGTTGGCTACCTACAGTATTTAAATTATTAACAAATAAGAGATTTGAAATAAGTTGAAAATAAACTTATTTCAATTTTTTTATAGCACAAAAAGAATTTTGTGAAAAGGTACTTTTCTCTTGCAACGTTTAGGTACTCTGAATATTATACTATTGTCAAAGTAAGTCTCGAAGTAGTCAAACTTGCAATGCTCCCAAAGTCCCAACTCGACTAGTGCACGCCGACTTCAAATTCCCAAGGTGTCTGTTACCGTATAACCTGGCTATAAAGGGATGCAATATCTTCTACGTTCACACAGAGCTTAGCGCATTGTTACATATGCATAAATTTCGTGAGGTGCATTTTGAAACTGAAAATAGCGTGGTACAGAATCGGGTAGTAACTTTTTTGAACTCACCAAAACGAGCGTTAGAGATGGACGGCTGAAGTTCTACCCGTGTGTGGTGTCAGTGTGAGAAACTATAGTTTTTTATGGGACCTATGTATATCCAAGAGTAGCTTAATCTGTTCCTAATATGTGGAACGCGTTGTTTTCCTAGTGTTAAGGGACGTCGCAGGCAGACATACTTTGACCTAATACGGATGTATTAACAAAGGGCAAGATAAAGAGTACCTGAAACCGGCGTGCGTGCATGCAACGACTAATGAATGTTGATGAAGCGAAAGAGGTCTGTCAGGATCGTGGCAATTGGCAAGCCGGGTCTTTGCCTACCTCTCCGGTTGCAGGCGTGAGTTTATGTAATTTAATGTTACTTTGTCGTATTCTTGCGCAAGACACAAATAAGTAGCATGTCTTGGTAGGTAGAGCGGTTATTGTGATGTTCTAGTTGCAAGTTTATATTAACCCTTTCTTCACTAGACTATATCTAGGATCCTATAAATAGTCGGTGGTAGCCTAGTGGGTAGAACAGTGGAGGTAGCCTAGTGGGTAGAACATTGGACTCGTAAACAAGAGACCCAGGTTCGATTCCCAGTGCGGGCATGCGGGCATGGACTTTGTTTGCTAAGTTATGTACATTTGTAAAGTTATAGTAGCAATACCACTCGCTAACTGTGAAGCAAAACATCGTGAGGAAACCTGAGTGTCTGAGCTATACCTCAGCGCTTGAAATCGCCAATCCGCGGTGAGCTCGCGTAGTGATTAAGCCCATACTCTCTTCCTGAGAGAAGGCCTGTGGCCTAAAGTGGAACGTATATAGGCTGCTTATGTCTGATGCGCAAGATACAAAGCAGTAGCTTGTCTTGGTACGTTGGTACTTGGTATAGAGTGGTTATTGTGGTGGTCTAGATGCAAGTTCATATTAACCCCTTTCTTCACTAGACTACATCTAGGATTCTATAAATAGTCTGGGGTCTCTGCTCTGTCTGGTGAGACGGAAATTCGGTGCAGTGCATAGCTATATAGTTGTCGGGCAAGTTGGTATTTTTCAATGGTTTTTGTTCTGTAGATTCTTTTTCAGATTTATATTTTTCAAAAGAGCAGAATTTCCGTAATTTTGTTAAATTACGTAAATTAAGAATTGAGAATGGAATGTTGCATTTGTTTGGATATGCGGAGAGGATGAAGGAAGAAAGATTGACGAAACAAATATATCGAGCGAATGTGGGTGGAAGGGTCGGTGAGGGACGTCTCAGGCGGACATACTTCGACCAAATGGGGGATGTATTAGCAAAGGGCAAGATAAAAAGTACCCGAAACCGGCGTGCGTGCATACAACGACTAATGAATGTTGAGGAAGCGAAAGTGATCTATCAGTATCGTGGCAAGTGGCAGTCCCTGGTCTATCTCACTGGGATACAGGGGTGAGTTTATGTATGTATGTATGTTGTTAATTTCGCGCTTTACGTGTTCTACCAATATCACAGCCTTAAATTATTCAATTCTATGTACCACATGCGGTCTTAAAAACATCATCGGGCCTAAGCATTATATATCAAACAGCGGATGAGAAAAGCAGAAAAACGACTAAAGAAAAATTTTAAAAATATTTTATTAAAAAAAATTAACAAAAAAAATCATAGGACAAACACATCGCAGAACTAAACTTGTTGCAACGACAAACTCTAACCGACATGTTTCAGCAGTGGATCGTTATATATAACAAGCGATTACGTAGAATTTCATACAAACAAAACTTGAAAGAATGAAGTAACTATTTACTTAAATAATTATTAATCTACATGCATGTAACATAATTCATTTGGTAATAAATATTTTTTTACTTTACTTTCGTTTAAATTGCTACAAAAGCACACACATTAAAAATAACATAATCTATATATCTAATCACAAAGAATGAGAAAAAATACAATAATCTTAATACTTGCGTCACACGCCCCTTAACAAAAATTTCAATTTAAAAAATATTAACCAGACACTTAATTACATAATTATGTCTTTATCTTAGGTTATCATGAACGGTTGAAATCATATTACTTATGCATTTGCAAAAATGTTGGGAGAGTCTGAATAAGGTTCATTCAACTTATGGTTATTATCATTCCTCTGAGTCACGAAACACTGTCGCTAAAAAACCTACCCTTCGCTCCCATCTTAAAGGTCCAAGTCGTACTGAGATTGCTATGATAATAGTCGTGTCGCACGTTTATGAAGCAGCTTCTTTGTGTTTCTTTCGTTAGCATTGAGGGTCTCTGTGAATGCTTCCGTTTTGTCACACACGAGATGCTTAGATGGGTAGTTTGTAAATGGAAGCTGATTCGGGTAAAAGGTTTTCTTTTTAATTTTCTTTTCGTGGTTGCCTGCGGTGCTATTTTCAGCCAGTCTTGCATTCTTGAGCTTATTCTTGCTTATTCATTATTTAGGCCGCCAATTGTACAGTGTATTTTAAAAAAAATTATGTTATGTGCTCAAGTGTAAAGAATATTCTTATCTTATCTTATTTTTTATTTTATTTATTTCGATTTTGGCAACAGTCAGTCACTTTTTTGCAAATAGGTACAGTACAAATATACTTAATGAAGAGACTTAGTTAGAGTGCCAAGAATAACATTTAATGCTTAGCCGTTAATGGTAATTACGTAGTTTTATAGTTTTTTTAGATTTTTATTATTTTGTTTATTTCGTCGCTTGTTTGTTTTGAGTAACACAAAAAGTTTTTTTGACGTGTCATTTTTATCAAAACTAGCGCTAAATCTATAGTCAATATGTTTCGAAGTCACAGTTAAAATGTCCCCTTAAAAACGGTGAATGAATTCGAAGTCACCCTGTAGATGTAGCTTGGAGGTGGTAGATGTCACAATTTAATCCTCACTGTAAGAATAACAAATTACATATTTTACCGTATAACTTTAATGAAAAAAATACAAAGAGAGTTCCGATGAAAAATAATCCCTCTGAAAGTGTATAAAAAACGCGTAAAAAGTATGTTTAGGTGTTTTGTCGAGAGCTGGCCTTTGTAGGCTCAGTGAAATTGTACTGGTGTAGACACCTAAAATTGACAGAAAGTACCTTTACAGTGATGTTAAATAGGGCTAAATTTTCATGTACCTTGAAATAAGCGCTACGCTTATTTGGGATGCCGATGGTTTTAATACATTGAGCGTTGAAACTTCAAATGCGTCTTGCACATTTGGATAAGGTTTCTTAGAAGAGAAATATTCTTCTGATAGTAGCGTACCCGTTTTGCAAAAATTTGCAAAAAAGTGTGAACCTTAATATCTCCTAATCCGTTGATATCCTGGCCATGGTTCCTTGAAAAAAAAAAAGTAATGGTGTAGAGATTACGTAGAAAGGACCTCTGCACCTATATTAAAACTCGGTAGGTAAGCGTCTCACTCATCGACTCAAAATTCAATGGTCCCGATGCGGGGCATAGGCCTTCTATATATATAGCTTTCTAACATAGCTTATTTCGATAGACGATTTCGAGGGCTGCGGTAAATGGACGACACCTCAGGCGTTCACCTTTCCTCACGATGTTTTCCTTCACAGTGAGCGAGTGTTACTGCCACTACAATGAACAAAGCCAGATTGCCGGCAGCGGCTGGATGAGGATGGCCGAGGATAGAAAGAAAAGGTGTGCCGCGGGGGAAACCTACATCCAACAGAGGTCGGATACGGACTGATTGATTTATTTGATTGACTGCTACAACAAGCTCAAAGTCGTTAAGTCTGCTTCGTTGCAAAGGATCTAGAAAAGTGTAGAGTTTAGGTGGATTACCAGGCAAGCGACGGTGATTCCATTAAACTCCGTGCCAACGGCTATGTAAAGGTGGTTCTATATTGTGCGACGAGGTGGAGTGGCTTGAAAATTGCGTAGATAGATAGATAGAGAACTATATATTGGACGGACAGCAATAAATTAATTGCTCATGAAATTAAAGCGCAGCTACGCAGGGGTTAAAGGACTTAGCCGACTTGACCGTGTTTGACAAATGGGATGTCAAATGAAATCAATTAAACAAATCTCATTATGTGGCGTCAATACGTACTCTGCCAAAGACGAGTTTTGAATATAGCAGGTATTTTTTGCAAAAGCTGGATGAAAGATATTGGTGACGCAAAAAAAAAAAATTGTGGATGTCAGCTATCATATATTGCTATGAAGAAGTAAATTTTTTTTCAAGAGAAATTAGATAAACAAAAAATCACGACTGATAAATAATTTTAAGCATCCACGCCTGGAGAAATCAACACGGTAAAGGTCCTAGCAGACTGAGGCAATTAATAATTATGAAAACAAAAACATGAATGCAGTACTAACCTTGTAGACCTTTTAAAAATAACAGCTATTTCAAGCGTCAGCAAGCGAGACCTAGCTAACTGCTATATTCAATGAAATGGGTCCCACGTACTAAGGCTTCAAATGGCTGCTATTTTTCAGCGTAGATCTTACTTTATAGACCTCTATTTTTTACATATATATTTTTTCTTAGTCTGCTGAGCCCTTTATCGGTACAATGTTTCCAGGCACTTAGCCGCTAAGTGAGCACAACTGTTCAATATATCTAAGCGGGAACTTGGCATTTGTGCCGTGTCATGTTATTTTCATGGTTTACGAATCGCTGACGTCCGCTGACTTAAAGAAAAATATAATAAAAATATTTTGATAGTAACAATGGTTGAAAAAACAATGGGGAACTTGCGTCTAACTTAGATTGGAGTGACATTGCTTTTATACCATGGATGACATATAAAATGTTGAGGAAGTGAAAGTGATCTGTCAGGATCATGGTAAGTGACAGTGTCTGGCCTACCCCTCTGGGATACAGGCGTGAGTTTATGTGTGTATTGTATGACATATAAAAACTTTGAAAAAACTACAAACGTTTAGAACTTTTTCGGGATCACATGAATAGCGAAAAGTAAAGTTATCTACTCTAATAATAACCAAAATATTACAATTTTTTTTTCATTGAACTCTAAACGTTTCTTTATAAGGTTGTAGATACATAAACACATTATTTTATGAGAAATATCGATAAACATTACGTGCGAGTTGTGACGGCTGAGCCCGATTTGTATGGCGCGTTTTTGTACCACGTATTGACTATATTGACTTTTCGACTATATTGGCTTTATTACGAAATGTATTAGTTGCAGACAAAAAAAAACACGATAAATTTTCTTTTAACAAGGCCTCTCCTATTATAATAAAACATTTTTTAGTGCAAGTTCTCCATTATACATTCGGTTTCGACTGACTGATAATAATTACATTGACAATTATTGTTCCATTAATTTTATTATTATTCTATATCTCTTTGACGTTGTCTGTGGTTGCATGGTGAACGGAATCCAATTCATCATCCCACTTTGGTCCCAATGGACGTCACTGTTATCACGGCCACCTTCGTCCAGCCGTTACCGGTAAATATTCTATGGAAGCCTAGTCATTAAATAATTTATTTCACAAAAAATGAAACCATATTTATTTTTTCCAATGTACCCTGCACTAGGACACCCTGTATTGTAGGGGATCAGGTAACCGATGGGGTAGACGAGTCCTAGAGTGGAGACCGCGGATCGGTAAACGTAGTGTAGGACGTCCTCGGACTCGGTGGAGCGATGACCTTCGCAAGGCGGGTGGCAAGAGCTGGATGGGAGTAGCCAAGGACCGTGCTCAGTGGCGTGCAGTAGGAGAGGCCTATGACCAGCAGTGGACAAGCGTAGGCCGATGATGATGAGGTACGCTGCCACGTTCAACAGTTGAAACTCATTTGCTACTCAAATTAAAAAACAAAAGGATTATCTACTCTATTCTAAGTATGCAAAGAATGATTAGTCATACATAACGTTCCCACCCTTGTAGACCCCAATAGCTCGGCCACGTGGAAAGAATGGGAGAGGATCGGTCTGTGAAAAGAGCATATGAAGGGTCTCCCGTTGGGCGTCGGCCGGTCGGACGCCCTAAGTATCGCCGGAAAGACGCGGTGGAAAGAGACCTGCGTGAGCTCCAGGTGGATGATTGGAGGGAGGCAGCGCAGCATAGGGAAAGATGGCGTCTTTTGGTTGCGGAGGCGAAGATGCATTTTGGGTCCCTGAGCCAGAATCAATTAATGAACCCACCCTTGTAGCAACTTGCGACCCCATGGAAAATCTTTGTAAATACATCCTATTACGGCAACTTTGTAGCTTGCTGAAGGCAAAAGATTGTAAGTGCATGTATAATAATAATAATGTCCTGGACCCAAACTAGGATACCCTATGCTATGGTAACCAGGCAAGGACATCACAAATTTGGAAACATACCCAGACCGACGCCATTGTACAAATGTACGGCGACGCCCAGTGGGAATCTTACCCACGACCGCATGGTAATCAGATGTGATACCGCTAGACCAAAGAGGCAGTCGTATTTAGATTGTATTTAAGATGTTACTGTTGTTTGATGTTTGGTTATATTTTACCTCATCACAAATGAATGTTGACAGCATTTGGCCATCGAAGGGACCATAAAATAGAGTGACACAGGTTATTTTTATCCAACTACTTAATAATAAAGTAGATATGATACAAAATCCACCAAACTTCGTCAAGCCAACTCAAGCACGACGGTTTTATTGCAATTTATTCCAGACAACATAATGAGGGATGAGTTCCTTAAAAAAGCCAGACGGTCAATCGAGTCCTATAAAAGACGTCTGAAAGCATCTTACAACCACTTTTTTTCTATTCTCGCACCTATGTCTCGAGAAATAAGATCTTTCATTGGATCATCTTCAACTTCCACTCCAGTATTACCAAACTTACATTACATTGAATTAAATCTATGCTGACGTCACTAGACGGTCTGTCTCAGTGAACTGTAGAGCTCTGGTTTCGTAAACCTAGTTCGAAGGGTGGGGGACCAGTAGTTTCGTCCAGCGAAGCCAAATTAAGTTCAGTTTAGGAAAGGATTTGCATAGTATTTCACTTAGTTTATATTACGTACTTTAGGTAACAAAATACGGCTATACTCCGTGCCAAATACACTAACCCTATACGTTAACATATTTTTTCAAATACGATCGAAACGAAATATATAGAAAATAAATTAAGAGTAATTGGGTATTTCCTAAACAACAACCATAGATAGACAACGATATGGTTTCTTTTTACAATTGAAATTAAAACGTGGTTTATTACTAAGCTGAGTTTCATCGATGCGTTCCATATCGGCGGCCTAATTACGTAATTTCTAGGCGAAGTGGATGAGATAAAAGAAACACGTCTATGAAAAAATGCATCGCGAATATCGTGATGTACAAAGTGTTGATCTGTAAAGTAACGCCCGACTCAGGGTACTTTCTACTCATCAACAAGAACAACTTTTACTATCGAGTCGACCTCGAAATCGGTCCCATAGTAAAAGTTGTTCGTATTGATGAGTAGAAACTACCCTGAGTCGGGTGTTACTTTACAAATCAACACCTTGTAGAACCCGCGTGACTTGAAATAGCCAGTCTGGTGTCTACCTAATTAAAGGAAGGCTGTTTATATTTATGGTCAATATCTGTAGATGGAACCCATGACAAAATCATCAAAACCTACTTTTTTTTTGTCCCTCCGGAGGACACGGGGGAGGGAGGTGGTGAATGCTCATGCATAACAGCACGGGCCCGGCCGTGCTGCCAATGTGGGACTCACAGGAAGTGCGCCTACCCACTAAACACCACCTGGGGGCTGGTTTGGTCCTAAGGACCCCTAAACCGACATCGTGAGCGACCCACCTCGATGCCGAGGAGGGCGCGTAGCGGAGCTCCCTAGGGGAGCGTCCGCTTGGGACAGCTCGTCACATCGTGACCGCGGCTAGGTGAGAGTGGTGTCCTCACTAGCGGGGACACCGGCGGGGGCGGGGGCTACGTCTGACTGGGACTGGGCCTCTAGTAGGCGGTCCAGATCAGATGAAAGTTGATCGGGCGGGTCGACGAGGGCGTTCCTGGGCCTGCGCACCAGGTAACGGGGGTTCGTCGTGGGCGGTGTCTAGTCCGCTGCTTGGCGGATAAGGGGGTTGGGGTGCACTTCGGCCGTGCTGAAGAAAGTCTCTGAGAGAGAGATTTAATGAACTGCTGGATAGTTGGAATATCCATGTCCCGATGTAGGTCGGCATTTCTGACGCACCAGTGGGCGTTCAGAGCCCTGCGTATAAAGAGATTTTGAACTTTCTGAAGTTCGTACATGACATTGGGGGCCGCGTGAGCGAAGACGGGTGCCGCGTAAGTCAGCACGGGACGAATGCAAACCTTATAGAGCGTTCGCTTGTTCCTAGGGGACATCCTACTGTGTCGGCCTATCATGGAGGATAGGCGGCCTAGGTAAAAACGGGCGGTCTGGTTCACCTTCCGGATGTGTGGCCTGAACGTCAGCCTCCTATCTAGGGTGACACCTAGGTACTTGGCGGTGGTTCGCCAGGGGACTGGTGTACCTAGCATGCGGATAGGGCGGTCGGTGAGACCGCGGGGGACCTTATGGTCGAAGCGGATCGCGGTGCTCTTTTCCGGGTTGACCTCGATTCGCCAGAGCCTGAACCAGGCACCTAGCTCATCGACCGCGGATTGGAGCCTACTCAGAATGGCTGACATTTTCCGACTCTTGCAGTAGAGTGCGGTGTCGTCGGCGAAAAGTGACAGTTGGACCCCATTGCCGGGGATGGGGATGTCGTTGGTGTACGAAATGTACAGGAGGGGGGAGAGCATGGAGCCTTGCGGGACCCCGGCTCTGAGTGGGCGGGGGGACGAAAGTACGCCCTCGTGTCTAAAACGGAAGGAGCGGTCCTTCAGAAAGGAGGCTAAGACGCGGACAAGTCGGTCGGGGAGACCCAGCTCGTACAGCTTGTAGATGAGCCCGGCGTGCCAGACCTTATCGAAGGCCTTCGCGACATCGAATAAGACGGCTACCGTCTTTTCGCGCCTGGGGAAAAACCCGCTCAGAATGAACTCTACTATGCGGTGGACTTGCTGAGAGCAAGAGTGAATTGCCCGAAAGCCAAATTGGTGAGGAATGATGAGGGGGGGGCCCTCTGATGGGAAGAAGTGGTTTTTCATGCGAGTGAGGATGACTCTCTCAAAGAGCTTGCCCGTAGCCTTGAGGAGGCTGATGGGGCGATGGCTGGATGGGAGGTTGAGGGGCTTTCCCGGCTTGGGAATGCCTATGACCGTCGCCTCCTTCCACGCGGTTGGAAAGTGACAGTGGTCAAAGCAGGCATTGAAGATGAGCGCTAACAAGGTTAGCACCTGAATGGGGAACATCTTGAGCGCTAGGTTGGCAATACCGTCCGCTCCTGGGACCTTTTTACGTTTCAGTCTTTTGATGAAAGACTGATTTTCGTCCGTGGTAACCGCAATGGGATTGTCGTCGGTTGGAAGGGGGAGGGAGGTCTTTTTACGGACCTCCTCCTCGACCATACCTACGTGACTAGGTCGCACTGCTGAGTGCTGGGCGAGCATTGAGACTCAACGCTGTCGCCGAAACACTCGGCCTTTTCATCGTCCTCGAAGGCGGTAGTGCCATCGGAGCGGGCCAGAGGTGGTGTATGAGAGATCGCGTCTACCCGAAGTGCCCTAGCTACAGTAAGCTTGGTGGGAGGGGGAGATGGTCTCCATGAGATCGCCCCATTGGGCGTTGCTATGATCCGAGAGGCGGGACCTGATCAAAACCTTCAATTTGCAAGGGCATTTCCACGTCATTACGGACACAACCATACCGCGATACAAAATACCGTCAGCGCTACCTAGTGATAAAATTAGCGAACTATATCTTCTGTTAGTGCATAGGTATTTTGAAGGCGTTTTTTGTTTTTATCGTAAGTAACATAGCTGTTTTGGCGATTTCGCTTCAGCCATTGGAAAACAAATAACTAAGTGCCCACTTCAATCTGCTTTTAAAGATAACGCTACTAGATTTTAACGACTTGCGGAAGGCGTTTAGGTATCTCAAACTTTACGGTGTCATAAAAAGTTAGTTTAATGGAGATAGGTAGTATTCTAATAATCGAATGATTCAGTCTTACAACGTCACTCAAAGTGACTGTAATCGTTTGTGGCAGATATAAAAGACAGCCGCTCATTCTACTTATTAAGTACCTACTTAATCTCTTTTTCCAAGTTTTCCGTAAGACTTAGCTGTGAACCTATAAACGAATGTACTAACATCATTATAATAATAGTGCAGCCTTTAGACGTCTCGCTGTAGTAGAGCACAGGCCGAGAGAGAGAGAGAGAGAGAGAGAGAGAGAGAGAGAGAGAGAGAGAGAGAGAGAGAGAGAGAGAGAGAGAGAGTATGGGCTTAATCACCACGCGTGCCCACCGCAGACGGTAATTTCAAGATAAGATAAGATAGATTTATTTCTGAAACATAGGTATATAGGTACAACAGAGTTGAGATGTTACAATGGAAAAGCAAATATCTCTATGTTTTTCCTATAAGGTGTACGAAATTTTGGTGCAAAAATAATTTCCAACAACACTGAGCATAATAAGTTATTATGATCATCAGCCCTTTGACGCCCACTGCAGGACATAGGCCTCCCTTATGGTTTTCATAACCCCGAGGGGTTTTTCCATAACCGCCACGCTTGGCAGGCGGGTTGGCGATCGCAGTATGCGGTTGGAATCTCAGGAAGACGCGGCTGCCCGCCTCCTGGTAGTTTTTTTTTTAGTCGCCTTTTGCTACATCCACGGGAGGAAATGGAGTGACACTAGTCTTAATCCGGCGCCACACGAATAAGTTAGTATATAAAAATCAAATTATAAACTAGTGGAAGGAATTTCATATCATTTCAAAAACAGATCAAATTGTATTACATGTAAAATTATGTATATCGTATTTTATGTACGTCAGGAATGTATTTAAAATAATTACATTAAAATAATATTTATTTGATTTTATTAGAATTACAATTAAAAGTAGCCATACAATTTTCATTTCAAAGTAAAATCATCAAAAAATTCAGTCACTGAATAATTGCATTTCTCAATCAAGAGGGCCGCCAGTGTTTTTTTAAAAAGGCTACGTGGAAGTTTTTTCCTTCCGGCTCACAATGTTGAATTCCTGAGATGTGGAATACGCAAAATGTTGAATCCCAAAATGTTTCATTCGCAAAATTTTGAATATGAAGTCCCAAAATGTTGAGTTTGCTTAGTTTGGTTTTCTGGATACATTTTTGTGTTTCCTGGCTTAAATTTCTCATAAATTTATTTTGGGCGCCATACCAAGAATACTTTTATGCATTAGGGCATTTTCGCATTGTTGGAGACACAATCTATCTCTGTTACGTGGATTGGTAGGGTGCATTTGTCCTACTTCTTTGAACAGAGTCGGGTTAGATTTGATAAATGCTGAGACCTCGTAGATATAAAGAGAGCCTAGGTATCTCAACACCTCAAGACACTCAGGTTTCCGTACGATGTTTTCCTTCGCCGTTATCATTATCATTATCTGTCAAAGTTCTAGAACAAAAGTTATAGCCAAACATAAACTTCAATTGAAGTGCATCGGGAATTGTTCATCTTAGAAATGATTCTGCAGAATGCAAATTAAATGTGGCTCATTTTTTTATTTAACCTTGTTGATATCAAGAGTTGGAGGACAGGACAGTTTATATAACTTTTCATCAACCCACAAATCCCTCCAGGTACCTATTCTAGACACAGAAACAATAATAGTAAACCGGACGCGCTCTTATGTTGTCAAACCTTTGTCCGGCTAAGTTTTAGATTTCATTACCGAAAGGTTGTCTAGGTTTCATCCCTAAGGATCTGCAGAGTATTTGGATGGTTATCCGACATTTTCCCAATAGAATAACCCGAGTAATGGTCGAGTTCGTGATCTGTATTGAGATCTCATCTATCATCTTTGGATATTGACGTAATTGATGGTCGTAATCTCGACCGTTATTATAGGCTTTTAGCTCCAGTGTATTTACATTGCTGCCTTAGTCTAGCGATTCGATTGCTCACCCATAGAAAGGTCGCGAGTTTGATTCACACGGAGAGATGTCGTACTTTTACAATGTCTGTGATGTCGCTCTTGGTGATCGCAGCACAGGGTAACTGAATAGTCATTTTGAGGATGAGGTCCTTGAGAAGTATGTCTGGTGTTGCTGCTAATGACAGGATACGAAGGAGTATGGTTAGAAAAGGTGGACTACATTCCTATCTACAATGTCGACTAAACTACAAGAAGTAGAAAGACTTAGCTAGTAATAACAAACTACGACAACATCAAATTGTAGTTTTATAAAACGCGGCTCTTATGTATGAGCCCAGCCTAACAGTGTTAGTGACATAATCTTACAAAAAATTCTAAAGAGACTAATAAGCCCATAATGTGATCAAAGCTCAGCTATAAATAAGCACGGATTTCACACGGCGCCATGGGACCAAAACACAGATTACACGCTTTCACAACTCCTCAAAAGTACCGGAAGTACCGCGTAAGCCAATTTATGTAGTTCCGAAGCAAAAAACAGCCAGACGAAAATATCTGTGAACATACATAAATAATAATATCAAACGGAACTCGGGTGCGGAAGTAGGCACGCTGCCAAGCAAAGAAACAACTGAGGTGACTCAAAGATATGAATATTTGGACATATGAAAAGTGTCTGCCTGGAATTGTACAGATTGGATTCGGTTGAAAGTTACAATATTTAACACTAGCACCAAACGAGGAAAATAACATATCTTTTTTTAAAGATCGTATTTGCAAAAAATTGTCGGTACAATTTCTCGGTCATGTTAATAGTAATTTTTAGGACCCATGGCCGTGAACCTAAGGCAAAAAAACCTAGGACTAAATAGCATAAACGCCAAAAAGGGTTTTTGGCATTACACTGCCCCTACACTGCGCGTGGACCGACACGCACTTGGCCGCTTTCAATGCATTTTAAAAATTAATGCCTTTCAAATCAGTATTTTTGTATTTGGATGTCATTGTGAAACAACAGTTTGTAAAACGAAACGTTGAGAAACGTTGCTTGTGGTGCGATACTTGGCTAAAGAATTGGTTGTAAGACATCATAGACCCTGCGTTTGCCTGTTGGTGGGCTCCACTCGAGAGCCCCAGCTGATACAGCTTTATGTTTTTGTTGCAAATTCACCCATAGCGTTACTAATTATCACGCGTGTATACGTTGATATGATGTTGTACGGTGGTTAAGCTTAGACCCACGGCGAGCTTTTATCACTAACTTGAATACAGCAATTAAAAGCCGACTTTAATATCTTTCATATAAGCTTGATAATGCAATAGACACACTCCGCGACATTTGTCAAAAATATAATCTAATTTTTTCGACAGGAATGTCCCTCTTTATTACCCCATGCTCCGTTCTTGGAGTAATTTAATATTTCATTCAAGATTTTTTTTTATAGCTCATTCAACATTTCCTGTGATTTGTATGGGACTTCGGAGCTACGAATCTTCTTGGAAAGCGATTTCATAGCTTGAGATATTTTGACGAAATTCAAGAAAAGTTATAAACGGTTACACTTACGTTCAGTTAGGTATATCCTGCAAAATCTTACCTCGATACTCAGGTTTCCTCACGATATGTTCGTTCACAGTCAGTGTGTGCTATTTCTACTTACTACTAGCTTGGAAAACCACGAGGGAGGCCTTTGTCCTGCAGTGGGCGTCAAATGGCTGATGACGACGATGATGATGATTATGGTGATTGCTATTATAAATTCACAAATTAACGTTACTTTTATTCATATAGGAACATTATGATGAAAAGCCCGCTAATTCACAGTCGGCTCACTTAGTTACATCACAACTCTTTTATTTGTAAACTTCCGTTCCTATGGTAACCGATAACTGTAAATAATCTATGAGCTAAACCTAAAAACAAAACGCAATCGCGCGGCACGTGTACCCGCTCTTACCGTGGCCACCGTCGGACCATCGCGCCTCTGACAGATGACAGTTCAAAAGACAAGTTGGCCACCGGCCACGTCTTTGATGTCATCAGATTCTGTCCACGCTCGATCGGGTTGGCGATTTTCGCACTACGCTGTCAACCCGCTTTTGAAATCGGCCTCAGGTGTGTAAGGGAAGTACGTAGTCGTACTTTCCTACGTTAGTCTATGTAAATACCTCAAATGCCTATGTGCAATAAAATACTCACATTTTTTCAATTGATTGACATTTATAGAAATAAATAAAAATAGCCCAGTTTTTTTTCTTATCTTATCTTCTTATATAGTGAATAATTCGCAGAAGGTACCAAAATTATTACTCGAGTAATTTACACTACAAAATTGCAACCACGTGACGTCCTTCCCAAAAACGATAAGCCAAGATGGCGTCTCCCTTTCTTTTTTATAGTGACGTCATCACATGAAGGTTTCATACTCGTACCTTCATTTTTATCTTGATAGTCAAGTAAATTTCAGTATTTACTTACTAGTAAATTAATGACATTGAATACTGTTAAGTTATTATGAATACAATTAAGAGTAACCACTATTAATGGGTAAGTAATTTAAATTGAAATTAGGAAATGGTTTAATGATCGCAAAAAATACAAAAATAAATTAAAATAATTTAAGAGAATTTACGCTATGCGATAAAAAGGATGTGCTCAGCTTAAATGCTGCGTGCGGAGCTCAGTGCTGATTTTCAGCACATTCTATTTGCTAGCAATTGACATTAGTAGCTAGACATGTGACTAGGCAAAATAAAAAAAAAAAACTTTATAGTTTGGGGGTAGGTACTAAGGTTATAAAGTGTACATATGGGAGATGCGAGAAGTATGGTTTTATGTCGGATTAAAGTCAGTTTTTGTAGGCGGTTGGTATGTGTGGTATGATTGAGGATTTAAATAGATGCTTATTAATGACGATAGTTTGCTCGCCTTTATGATTTGGTATGGAGACTTTTGGGCATTTAGAAAATAACATACGCATAAACACACTCTCACTCATTCTGTATCATGACGCACCTTTTTCCCAAACCGGCAATGTTTTCTTTTTTTAAATTAATACATTGACGTTGGCAGCACAGTCGGTAGAACATTTGCCTCACGTCCGTGAGTAGTGTGTTTGAATCCCGGCTACCCACCATTTGTTGGATAGATCGATGACTCTTTTTGGTTAATAGACGGTGGTATTGCAACGGTTAACCTGTGGCTCACATTGGGAAAGTCATGTGTCGAATCCGTTCGAATTTAGCTATAACTTTTTTTTCTAAGTGACAAACCTAAAGGCTGACCTATTGCTATCGGCTAGACACCGTAGGTTGCCGAAAGAAAACCACCGAAGCGTAAAGCATTCACAACACAATACAATGTGTCGTGTATCGGTGTGTGGCATTCAAATGGCTAGCCGACCGTATTGTTTCTGTGCTCCTTTATGTCGTATCGGTGTCAAATCTCAGACAAACTTCACGTCCGTGAGACATCGAATGGGCCGGCTAATAAATGTTAACATTAAACTTATTTAGGACTGTTTTTTCGCTTAATAAATGAATCAGCCCGTCTTCGTCCACTGCTGGACATAGGCCTCCCCAATGGTACGCCACTTCTTTGTGTCTGATATTTTATTACTAAGTTTTATTTTTTAAATTGGTTTGTTTAATATTTAATATAATAATATTCAATAAAAATCCGTGTGGCGCCGGATTAAGAATAGCGTCGCTTCATTTCCTCCCATGGATGTCTTAGAAGGCGACTAAGGAAATAAATTACCGACGACGGGCAGCAGCGTCTTTCTGAGATTCCAACTGCATGCTGCGATCGCCAACCCGCCTGCCAAGCGTGGCGATTATGGCAAAACTCGAATAGTTACGGGAAAAGTAGGCATATTTGAAATCATAGAAATGCACATATCTTCTAATTTATACAATTTTGACGACCGACGTCATTTTCAGTTATATTTCACACATTCAGTGATAATAATTTTGATATAACTTTTACTATATAAAAACTCATTAAGTATAGCTCAAATATCAGTAAAGTTTAATAAAACATAAAAATAATGACCGCCGGCGCTATATAGGACACTGAAAATTAATATCTATATTCAGATTTGTATACTAACCATAAACCTGTTTTGGGGGTACGGTCGGAAAACCCAGCCTTAATTAGATTTGACCAAATTTGTTTTCCTAAATCTAATCTAAAGGTTGTCTGGAAGAAAATACTTTTAGTGATAAGGCCGCCATCTGTACTCTTAGGTTAAGAAATATCTGTGTAATTTCCATTTTTATGTACAATAAAGTGTTCCCTATCTATCTACCTTTAAGTCTTATAAGGTTGCCAATTACAGGCTGCGTAGCATTTACTTTTAAACATTAGTTATTCATTTACATTACATACACTCACGCCCGTATCCCGGAGGGGTAGGCAGAGACTTGCCACTTCTCTTGCCACTGAGACGTTCCTAGTAGCAACGTTATGTCTCTATGTGAAATTTGTTCGTCAAGCCAGTAGACTAGAATATACTTTAGTGAAATTACTTTATATACCTACGTTAGATGTTTTTCTATTGAAAAAAAAGCACTTGATTGTAAACCATTTACACAATATTGTCGTCAAGAGTATATAGGCAAGTAGAATAATAGCCAACGCGTGATGACCAGCTATCAATCATCCATTCCAGCGGAGAGGCAAGTAACTTTTGTTTTGATCCGCTGTTTACCGCCGAGCTTAGGGGAAATGTTTGAGGAAACTTCCGGAATGTTCCTTAAGTGATGTTTTCCTTTAAACGACGACAAGGGATTAATGTGTCTTGTTTCGCATGTTTGGCGTAGGTCAGTTTGGTCCCTTAAAAGGTTTGTGAAATAACTTTCACACACACAGAACGCACACAGATAGCCGCTTAATACCTTTTGAAACTTTTCTTTGTATTAGAACTATGGTGGTATTGCAACTTCTTGTTGTGTTACCTCATAGTAAAAGTAAAATAACTTTCACGCAACATCATCGCTTGTCCTAGTTCTAGGATATTCACACTAGGATACTTTGTGCTATGGTATCCAGGTAAGGACATCAACAATATGGAAATATAACCAGACTGAGGCAGTTGGTAAAAATAAATACGGTGGCCTCAAGTAGGGAATCGAACCCACGAGCTCTGTTTTGATAGTCAAGCGTGTTAAACGCTATACAAACGAGGCAGCCTAGTTTTTTGTGTTGTTATTATGTTTTGGAATTAGAACTACAGACAACTACGTAATGAGATGATTTATGCAGCGTCCAGTGGCACCTTCACTCACACTAGATGGGTGAAGGGACCACTCGGATGCTGCGGTGCCTGGAACAATGTTTTTAGATGGAGTAGGCTTGCCCAGCAACTATACAATCCTTACAGCTTAGTCGGCCTAACCCACAGGAAAGGCAAGCACGTGTTGACTTGTCTTGACGTATAACTCCAAAACATAACAACAATATGACTTTCAATTTATTTGTTAAGTAATAAAATTGATCCTAACTCCCCTAAGAGGAGCAGACGGATCAACATATTGGCCGTGCGTCACCAAATTCGATTTAAAGAATTTATACTAACTCGCCACTGACCCAACTTACTCGACCGATACAAACGAGGCATCGCGTGTCGCGTAGCTATTCACGACATTACCGATTTGTGCTACAAGTAGGTAGGTAGAGAATAAAAAAGCTCTTGTCCCGTACATAGTGTGTCAGTCTGAAGTAATGGATAGTCCGTTCTATACTCCGCGCCAAATACACACTCTCTGGACTTACACGAATGCCGGAACAAAGGTGTGTTTTTTTTGTGTAGAGTTTGTTTGTTTTATTTATGCTTATTTGTTCGTTTCTTTATTCTACCGTAACTTCTTAACACTTGAAGTGTGTGGTTTCATCATAAGCAGCCTAAATAAGTTCCACTGTAGGACACATGCCTGCGCTCAGAGAGAGACGCGTGGCCACTGCGGATTGGCGATTTTAAGCGCTGAGGTATGTGAATAGCTCAGACACTCAGGTTTTCTCGCGATGTTTTCTTACACAGTTAGCGACTGGTATTGCTACTATAACTTCACAAATGTACATAACTTAGAAAACAAAGTCATAGGTTCACGCCCACACTGGGAATCGAACCTGGGTCTCTCGCTTCCGAATGGTATGTAGAAAAAAACGCTTTTTAACTTTGATCGGTCACACAACACAATCGCTTGTCCTGGTCCCAAACGAGGATCACAAACATGGAAATACCCCGAGACTGATACCATTTGTACAACGCAAGGCGGCCCCAGTGGGAATCGAACCCATGACCTCTGCCATCGTAATCAAACGTGACATCGCTAGACCAACGAGGCAGTCGTTAATTCGCTTATCTGCGACGGGCTCGCTTATTAATTAGTCTGTCTCTCTTTGAGAGGGCAGCTTTTTCAATTTGCATAGAGCATATCAGAGTTAAAAAAACTGACCTAGTGCGAGTCGGACTCTTAAGTATTTATTTTAAATAAATTATTTATTTTTTAAGCGAATATAGAGCTAAATATTCTGTGAACATTTCAAGCGTGTTGCCATTACTAATATCGAGCAAACAAAAGGCAAAAAATACGATTGTTTCAATATTATTAAGGGGAGCCCCCTTATTCTGTTTTTAGTATTTGTTGTCATAGCGGCAATAAAGAAATACATCATTTGTGAAAATTTCAACTGCCTAGTTATCACGGTTCATGAAATTCAGCCTGGTGACAGACAGACAGACAGACAGACGGACAATGAAGTCTTAGTAATAGGGTCCCGTTTGGTACCCGTCGGGTACGGAACCCTAAAACACGATCCACTTATCTACGTTTTGGTTTACGAGGCAGTCAAATGATGATGTGAAAGAGGTTCGTCAGAATCGATTTTTATCAACGCTTTGTTTAGATCCAGGGAGAGTGCCCGGCACGAAGTATACGTCGGGATGACGTCTGGCGTGTTAATGACACTTACAAATTGTATTCCGAACTAGCGGACCGCCCACTGGTGCGTCTGAGAGAACGGAATGAAAATAGGCCCATTTTAGAGCTCTCCTTTTAGATTTCCCTCGGAGAAAAGTTCTGAGTCTGAGGTGGCTTAATGAAGCTTCTGATTTTGGACTGCGTAATTCATATTCAATCATCATCAACCCATTATGTCCCCACCGAGGGGCACGGGTCTCTTCCCTGAGGAAGGTATAGGCCATACTCCACCACGGGGGCCAAGTCCGGATTGGTGGAGGCTTGTAGACTAGTGGCTCGTCTACTGTCAGAAGTTGTCAAGCCGCCCTAAGGCCTCTGACTTGGCTTAACGACTGCCATCTATCGACGGCAGCCGGCACCAACAGCTTAACGTGCCTTGCGAAGCACGGAACCGCTCGGAAAAATGCCACTAGCGTTAGGCATAGACGGCGACCCATCCATGCACTGAACGCGCCCAGTGTTGCTTAACCTTCGTGATCGTTTAAGATCACTCAGGCAGCCGGGGCTACGAGCGATTCATATTGATTAGCTGTAAGTTACAAATCTAAATAAATAAATAAATTGAGTCTGAGGTGTTTACATACCTCAGCGCCAGAAATTGCGGTGTTCACGCGTGTTATTTAAGCCGATGCTCTCTCTGAGAGAAGACCTGTGCCCTGCAATGGGACGTATATAGGTTACATAAAAACAAAAATGCTGTCATGTGTCGGCAATCAGTCGAGCCACGTAAAGTCATCTGAACCTACGATGAAAGCTGTTCCTAGATTCGATCTAAGTGCAAAGATGATTTCCATCACAGTTAGCGAGTGACATTGCTACTCATACTACAAATTCACAAAATGTAGAAAAGAAATTCATTGGTACATTTCGGGATTGAAACCCACCGCATGAATGTGAGGCAAACGTTCTACCGCTGTTGCCTGTTAGCGGACGTCATTATTATGTCCAATAAAACCTGCCAAGTGGGAGTCTGACTCGCGCACGAAGGGTTTCGTGCCATTATCTATACAACATTTTAATAGCGTCTAACTGCTGCCGTTATAATTATCGAGCAAAGAACGAAAAAAAAAATCACGTTTGTTTGGAACCCCACTTAAATTTTTTTTGTTTTTATTTTATTTTGTTTAGTCTTTTGGTATATGTTTTTAGAGACCGACAGAGAGCTAGAGTCACCGACCTAGCCCACCGAATTAGCGTGCTGAAGTAGCAGTGGGCCGGCCATATTATCCAAAGAACTGATAACCGATGGGGTAGACGAGTTCTTGAGTGGAGACCGCGGATCGGTAAACGTAGTGTAGGACGTCCTCAGACTCGGTGGAGCGAAGAGCTGGATGAGAGTAGCCGAGGACCGTGCTCAGTGGCATGCAATAGGAGAGGCCAATGTCCAGCAGTGGACAAGCGTAGGCTGATGATGATGATGATTTGTTGTTATAGCGGCAACAGAAATACATCATCTGTGAAAATTTCAACTGCCCAGCTATCAGGGTTCTTGATACAGACAGACGGACAGTGAACTAATAGGGTCCCTTACCCTTTGGGTACGGAACCCTAAAAATGAAAAGTTATATTGTAACTAGCAGTGCCCGCGCATACGTCCGCGTGGTCGGTTTAGCCTATCCCACCACCTTGCATTAAGCCCACCTTGAAGGTCCATTCTAAATTCTGGAGAAAGAATTTTTGAAATCAGATAAGTACTTTCGGAGATTACCCCCTACATACAGACTTACCTACCTCTTTATAATAATCCTACTAATATTATAAATATGAAAGTTTGTGAAGATGTTTGGATGTTTGTTACTCAATCACGCAATGACGGCTAAACGGATTTACATGAAACTTCGTGTACAAATAGAAAAAGACCTGAATTGAGACATAGCATACTTGATATCTCGGTAATGCGTTCCCGTGGGATAATATTTATTTTAAGTTTAAAATAGATGACGTTGTGCGAGCGAACGTTTGTGTTTTAAAAATAGATGGCGTTGCGCAAGAATCGTATAAATGGATTCTGTATTACGAAGTTCGGCGGGACAGCTAGTAGTATATATATAGATAAAACCGCGAGCAAACGAGAATCACGTAGACCTGTGAGTTCTTTCAGCCTAATATTGCTTATACGCTGAGAATAACCAGGAAACTTGGAAAAGGGAACCTTGCGAAAATTCTCGGTTTACTTTGCTCAGAGTGGCTTATTCCAAATTCAAACCCATTCCCGAATTCTCGTATTACACGTGAGTACTGGTGAGCGCAAAACTGACTTCACGCCTGAGCAATATCGCATATTCTGCACGGAGATGTTATTTATATTAGTCACACAAAAACAAAGCAAATTTTGACAATATTATTATTATTGATTCTTAATTGCTTTAAAAAATATACCCAAAAGTGGACTTAACTTGTAGCGAGCTGGTAGCTAACGTAAGCAGCTTTATGTATCATTTCAAATTAATCGCAACCGTAGTAATTGTGCTAATAAGTTAGCGGGATCCTAGCTTCATACTTCAACATTTGTGGTCTCCACTCTAGAACTATTTTGCCGTGTGACTTAATCGATACTAAGCACAGCAAATATTGCACTATTTGCTGAACTTTCACGAGCATAGAATAGAACACAATCACTTTGATTGTAGAGCAAACTAACTTACTCCAGCAAGTATTGGACAGTACAGTATCTTCTGAGAGGCAGCTGGAGCGCCCGTCACTTGATCCTGGTCAAATGTTTGCCGAAGCACTTCTCCGCTCGTCTGTACTGCGTGGAAGTAGACTGCTCTTTTGGATCCACTCGACTCTCAGATTAGACCCAGCCTTTTTCGGAAAGGGGCACTTTAGTAATAATGGACATCACTTTAAAAATAATGGCTCTGACGTAAATCCTTCTAGTGACTGCTTTTCATTTTGTTATCTATTATCTACTTATTTAGCGCGTGTAAATAAGTACTATAAATATTTGTATGTTGAGGAGTTTCGGGAATAAAGTTAACCACTGACAACCGTGATATAATTTTAAATAATGTAGCGCTAAAAACGGCCGTTTTTTAGCATGAATCCTATCTAGTCCCGGGACCTTGATCGTAGATTCTCGGTCGTGGGTCCTAAAAATCACTGTTTACATGATTCAAAGAATACAAATACATTTTTATTTTACAAAACAAATCTGTTAAAGAAGATATCACACGTCATTTATCTAATGCTTCTTAATTTTTTCTATATTATTTCAGTTTTTGTGCATTATTTAGGTTTTTCTGTGTATCTGTAGTACTTACGAATGAAGCTTCTATCTGTATTTGTAGTACTTACGAATGAAGTTTCTATCTTTATTCGTAAGTACAACAAATAGGTACGGACGACGCCGGATGTAACTAAGTATCTATCTAGGTATATCTTTTTTTTACTGGGGCGCTCGTGAACCTCTTAATTAGTCGATATTTTGAGTGCCGAGGGTCAAGTGAAATAGTCAAATGGGTCTGCTCTCCCCCGTCTGTGATTGTACTTGCCGACTAAGGGGATGTAACTAAGTACACACACTTACGCTCATGTGTGATGGGCTAAAGCCTCTTGTGATTGTGACAGCTTATGGTTCAAATGTCTTGAACAATACCACTGAGCACGACATGAAACCTCGTTGAAATTAAGCAATACATTTTTAGGCTCACTTTTGTTAAGATTATAAGCCGCAAACTGACGGTTTCATTTATTAAAACACGATTCCGCTAAAACACTCATTTTGTTTGTTCTTGAAGAGTGTTTTAGTGGAGTCAACTTTTTTATAAATAACACTATTGTGTTTTTAACCGACTTCAAAAAAGGAGGAGGTTCTCGCGTATTTTCCTTTTTTACATTGAAAGAAATATCTATAGATATTTACCAGGGTGTATGATAACTATAATATGAAAAGCAGTAGGTTCGGCTTGTGTTAACTGGATCGTCAGTTTAGAGAAAAATCATCGATATGGTGGGAAAATTGTTGGAAATACGCTGCTAAACGCTTGAAAAATAAACTACGTATTTAGTAAGTCAGAAAATTACAATTACTAAATAGGGAGTTGTGTATTTTTCTACTTGAAAGCTCTTGCGGGCCAAAAATTGGGCTATCCAATCAACAAAAGAGGTCGCGAATAAACCTCTTTCTTCATTTCCCAGCCAATGTTTTTCATCAAAACATTTTCATTAAAATACTTCGCGTTCCGACGCGCCGGTGGCAGTAGGTACCAGATGACAAACAATAGGTACCTCCCGGTTCCACTGTGTATTCGCCATGCTAGTTTTCCAGGTACGTATTTTGAGAATTTCGTGAGCTGTAGATGATTCGTGAAGTTTCTGTGCCAGAAAGTGATCTTCACTTCTTTCTTCTTCGTGTGATAAGAAAATTATAGAACGTTATTTTTACATACATACATAATCTCACGCCTGTGTCCCAGAGGGGTAGGCAGATACCAGGGACTGCCACTTGCCACGATCCTGACAGATCACTTTCGCTTCTTCAACATTCATCAATCGTTGCATGCACGCACGCCGGTTTCGGGTACTTTTTATCTTGCCCTTTGCTAATACATCTCCTATTTGGTCGAAGTATCTCCGCCTGGGTCGTCCCTTACCGGCCCTTCCACCCACATTCACTCGATATATTTGTTTCGTCAATCTTTCTTTTTTATTTTGCATAAATAATAGGGACCCATAATATAAAGATTCTGTAAAAATAAGGAATCTAGCATAAATAACGTTACTTCGTAGTGTGTGGAAATTATTACGCTGCAATAAAATAAATGCTCTATAATAAAAATATCCATTGCTTTCGTAATGTTATCAACCCATCGAGTCGCTTGTCTGCCTGCCAATCGTTTACCCAATCTTATACGCCTATGTCCTATGGTGAGCGAAACCTATGGCATAGTAAAAATATAGATGCTATGGCGGATATGTGGTTACTTACTGTTTGTTTAACACTGAAACTTCTTTAGCAAAATTAGCAATTTTTTTTATCTTCAGCTAGTATTGTGACTGCTCGCTGTAAAATTACCAGTCTACTGATGGCGATACAGTGCTTGTCCCCATGAATCCATCCTGAATACACCCCTGCCCCAGGCACGTTTGCGTCGCGTATAATTTACGGGTGCATTCTTTTGTTTTGGATTAAATAAATATTTAAATGACGGCGTTTTGTGTGGAATCTTCAAAGGATTGCATGATAATGGCGTGTGGTTGGAATAGTTTGTGGGTATCTTGTTCTAAACTAGCCAAATAATTTTCAGCTTAACATGCGGCTGCGACTTCATTTGCGTGGAATTCCAATAAATCGACATGATATATTATCCCACAGGAACGATTTACCGCAAATAAAAACTACGTGGTTTTATCTAAATGCATAGTCTTTAAATTCTTCAGATAACTAATTTATAGTTTAGAATTAATGATGGGAATGGGAGGATATGCTCGCGCGATAAGAAATTGGAAATTATCTAAATAATAAACTCAGTACTCAGAGGCCTAATTATGCGGACCAAAACCTCAGTAGGCCACTAATTGTTAAAATCAAAGAACATCCTTTTATATCACCTGTTATTTTTAGGCTCACTCTATAACTTACTTAGCAAGAAGCAAATAAATGAATAAAGTATTATTATTATTATAATACTGTAACTTTACGACTTGAAATGCACGAGAGATCGAAAAGTTTAAATTACTTTTCGAGATGAGTGGTTTATAACCCAAAGTCACAGTTATTCGAGTTTTTATTTATGGTACGATAGTAAGATTGATTACTTTGCGAGACTGTATTGTTTTCATAAATTAAAAGTTGAAAAAAAATGTAAGTATGGAATTTGACAGTTAGACGATTGGAATTGTTCAGGATTTGGTGCACGTAACATAGGAGCAGAAAACATTATTCGGAACATTCGTAGAACAATTTTCTTGGCCCATCTCTAGCTGCGACCGAGCGGATTCGCTGGGATACACCTACGTGCCAACAGCCTTACGGCTCGTCCCGTCCCAGCAAACGAGAAAGACTTTTCATGACGCACAAATTTGCTCTCGTATCTTAGTCTGTAAGAACAATTTTACTAATTTTATAAGCGGTGGTAGCGCGGTCGGTAGAACGCTTGCCTCAGATTCAGCAGGTCGCGGGTTCGAACCCCGGCATGTCCGCATGTACCGAAGACTTTATTTTCAAAGTTGCGCACATTTGTGAATTTGTAGTGGCAATATCACTCGCTTACTATGAAAGAAAATCGCGTAAGGAAACCTGAGCGCCTAAGGTGTAATTACCTCAGCTCAGCGCTTGAAATCGCCAATCCGCGGTGGGCCATCGTGGTGATTTGTTCCATACTCTCTCTCTGAAAGAAAGCGTGTGCCCTACAGTGGAACGTATATAGCATAGACATAAAACGGATAATTTTAGTTTGTATCGTTGCGCCCATAGGGCCAGACCCAGCCACATTAGAGCAGCGATTCCTAAACTTTTTCAGCACGCCATCGCCACGCAGTTACAGGTTTACTATTCTCATCTCACGCGGCACTCTTATCGAAATATGCCCCAGGGGGGCACGTCAAACACTTTGGGAATCCCTGCACTAAAGCAATCACGTCACTATGTAAACCCTGTTTATTAATCTTGCCCCTAACCCTTAGGGGCTCGCCCTGGAAGCAAAACCCCTAGTTTCTTCCCTGTATAGTACCTACAGCGGCGGGTAGAACATCGGACTCGGAAGCGAGAGACCCAAGATCGATCCCCAGTGCAGGCATGTACCTATGACTTGGTTTTCTAAGTTATGTACATTTGTGAAGTTATAGTAGCAATACCACTCGCTAACGGTGAAGAAGAATCTCGTGATGAATCCTGAGTGCCTGAGCTATTCACATAAAAAATCGCCAATCCGCGGTGGGCACGCGTGGTGATTAAGCCCATACTCTCTCCCTGAGAGAAGGCCTGTGCCCTACAGTGGGACCTATATAGGCTGCTTATGTGTAGTACCTACAGTTGGCAACATAATATCTGTTGCAAAGTCGGCCCTGACGAAACTGAACAGAGTGCAAATGTGTATAGGATGTGCTGTCCTGTAGGATGTGAGCCCTTGGATACACGTGTCCTGCGACATTGCACACACGCTGATTTCGGTTGCTTTTTATCTTGCCCTTGAGTTGCTGATAAATCCCCTCAAATTGATCAAAGTTTCAATAAGTTTTATGATATTTCTTATAACAAAAACCATTACTGAGTCGTTTTTTCTGATTGCATTTAATAATAGCGCTGTTTTGAACCCTATACCCTCGAGAGTAGAGGCAGGTCGGCTCTACGACACTTCTGTGATTGGTTTATAGTTTAAGCGCTCGCCGAAATATTATTTTCGACTCTTATTAAGAGCCAAATAAAAAACTTTTACTGTAGATTAATTAAAATTGGGTATTTGACAAAATATCAAATGAATGACTTTTAAAACGGAATTTTGTATGAAAATACTGGCTTATGACGTCACATTTCAGAGCTTTTTTTTATGTTTAATGTATTTAAAAATTGTAATAACTAGCAATTGACTAAAAGAGATACATTTTCCGAGATATTTTGTAATTTTTGTTTTAATCGATCATATGAAATAAATACCGTATTACAACAGCGTTCACACAGAAATAAATACCGTATTTTTATGAATAATTGCTTATTCATAAAAATAAATCCTCTCCAAAAATTATAAACACCCACCAAAATAGATATTTTTTTATCTCTACTCCTGACCGTTCTTGCTCTTGACCCATAAACAATCCGATGTAACTAATTGCACCAAAGTTACACGCTTAATGAGGCATACGTAGTCGTGAGCTTAACTGCTTTCATTTAATTTTGGTAACTATTTCGGATCGCAGGTCTTGGACCACACTTATTGCAAACACCGAGAGTCGATTTTGGTTTGTCAGTGATGTTCTGGCAATGGTCTTTAGTCCGCGATAAATGGCGTAAAAAAAATTCACATAAACAATAGTTACGAATAGTGAAAGGAATAACTTTAAATAGAAAAGACAGCCTTAAGGAAGATGAAATCAGAGTCAGTAGCATTTGAGCATAGAATATAATGCAGGCTATATACGTCCTACTGTAGGGAACAGGCCTTCTCTCAGAGAGGGGTATGGGCTTAATCACCACGCCTGCCTACTGTGGATTGGTGATTTCAAGCGCTGAGGTATGTGAATAGCTCAGACACTCAGGTTTTCTCACGATGTTTTCCTTTACGGTTAGCGAGTGGTATTGCTACAACAAATTCATAAATACTCAATTGAGTATATAATGAGTTAGTATCAGATGCTCGTAAACGCAACTGGTCCACGGCATCAACTTGTCCTAAAATAATTTCGACGAAATTGCAACTAGACTAAAAAGTAACTCGTCTATAAAGCAACTCGTCAGAAATCAGTTAGACATATTATGAGGTTGCCCATGAAGTACCTAACTGGACTCTATAGATAATCGTCGTAAAATCACCTGGACAAATTCGCAATTCAGCTAAAAAGTTATTGGTCTCCAAAGCAACTCGTCAGAAACAAAATACAGTTATTCTCATATTCGTAGACCTTATTCAACCAAAAACATGAATGTAAATAACTCTCCTTCTTCGGCAGTCGGGTAAAAATAGGCCAAGAGTCATGTTATCAGGGACTGACTGGCCACTGATGGAATGACACTTGAATGATGACAGGAATGGAGTATGCAATAGATTGTAGCAACGTCTTTTCTAAAGCTTTTTGTTTCATAATCGGCTAAAAATTCCCACGCAACAAAATTATGTAGGTACAGCGATATCATTCCGATGTAACCTAACTGCAAAGTGGGTACTTGGGGCTACTGCCTGTACGTAATACAGAGAAGTTTGTAAAGAGGTTCGAAATTTCGCCGATGCCTGCACTTGCCCTTTACCTCAGTTGGGAGAGCACTGGCACGGTTAGCCAGAGGTCACGGGTTTAAGTCTTGGCATGCGTGGAATTTTTAGCCTCTAAACAGGTTTTTAAAATTCTTCATACAAAAGACGATTTAAATGGCGACTTAAGTGACATTTAAGAAGTGGTGCAAGTCGGCCTAATGGTACTAAGAGCTACACAATGTACATAAAATTGTCGTAATACGCGCTGAATTGTAGTTTTATGAAGTTGAAGTTGTGGTACAGCGCATTAGTAAAACGCTTTTGTGAACGACTTTTGTGAAAAACCTTGAAGCCTTCGCCTTGAAGGAAAACATAATGAGGAAATCTATGTTACCTGCAGTAGGACGTTTACGCTGCTTGTGTAACCAAAGGTTCTACCTAGACTACCCTCTCCAATAGGCAAGGACCGAAAATCAGCACTGAGGGATCACTTCCTCAGCACAACGCTGAGTCAGTTGCCTTTTGTGGCAACTTAGATACACCACAGGCTACATCTATGGTCCTGTTACATTTATTTGTTTTGTTTGTTATATATTTAGTTTTCTTTCTGTTGTGGTGCATATTCTGTTACTTATCTGCTTATTTTGTTTCCGTAATGTGACTTGTTAGCATAATAAATGTCTTTCTTCTTCTTCTTCTTCCATTCCTTTATCTTAGATTCTAAATGAAAACCATTTCTGACAACTTCAAATTTGGCTTTCATGACAATATTATTTTTACCTTATTGATCACAGCTGCCGATACTTTCGAAGACTTCATACGAAACCATCTTCGACTGAACAATAAATGGACGTGAATATTTTTGCAGGGCATTCCTCGTTTCCGGCTGCACCGATAAACAAACTAATCAGTGACTTTCATTTGTTACAGATAACCTTTGCGGCGCGGCCAGACCGCCAAATGAGAGCAGTGCCAAGGAGAAACGCGAGACGGAAAAACCTAAGATATTCCAACAATATGTGAACTAATCGACGGGCAATCACATGTTGTCACTCACATCCGCGCTCACACACGCAGCCAGTAACCACACACCCCTTTTCGTCAATCAAACGCTTCGACACCTCCACCAGAATGTCTCCCAAGCAAGTCCACAGCATGCCGACGGCGCATTCGAGAGCCTATTCGAAAACGCGTCGTTCCTCAACGCTTCATACGGAATGCTGCCGAACGATACATTTACAGAGTACGCCGAGATACCGTATTACATAAAGGCCACGTCGATGACCTTCTGCATAGTGATAATGTGCTTAGGGGTAATTGGGAACGTTATGGTGCCAATAGTGATTCTGAAGACGAAGGACATGCGGAATTCGACGAACATTTTTCTGGTGAACTTGAGCATTGCGGACTTGATGGTATTGCTTGTGTGTACGCCGACTGTGCTGGTCGAGGTCAACTCGAAGCCGGAGACTTGGGTGCTGGGGAAGGAGCTTTGTAAGTATCTTAGATTTGATTAGAAAATTCTTTATTGCACAATAAGCATATTTGTACGAAGGCGAGCTTAATACAGCTAGCCTTTGTACATATATACTCATCAGAGTATTTTATTCCAGCTAGCCTTGGATTAACCTCTTCTTGATCATGAATAGTTTTAGAGGTGTAGGTTTAATCAAATCAAAATGTTTTTATTCCGAATAGCATAGACAATGGACTTAATGAGCGTTACGAGTTAAAAATAGACCATTTCAAGATCTAGATCGTTTTGGAGAAAAAATGGACAAAAACTCCAAACTTAGTCTTTTCAATTATTCTATTCAAATTCTTCCATTTATACGGAAGCAAATGATACGCGCGCGTGAATCGCTTTTGAATCACGTTCTGAAGTCGTCCTGTACGCTTAGCATGCCACGCTTGAGAAATGCCCTTCTCTATGCAAAAATGGCACTTTATCTGTCGAACCCGAGATGTCTCGACGTGGGATTCGGTTAAAAGTGACCGAGACTTGTCTACAACCGGTAACATGGCGGCATTGCCGAGATGATTTCGGCCGAGTTAGACACTAATTTTGACATATGCGACCGAGACATGTCTGGTACCCACAGAGGTGAAGGCTTCGAGACCATAGAATTCAACAGAAAATGCATATTTTGTTAATGTTTTTGTGTTCTTGCGGTATTATACATTCTTTTTGATGTTAAAATACTTATTTTGTTAATGTTTTTTGTGTTCTTGCTGTATTATACATTCTTTTTTATGTTCGTTTCTTAATTTTTCCATACTTAGTGCATAGAACTATTTATGTTTTAAAAAGAACCCAGTCAACGCAAAAATAAAACAAGAAAACTACAGAAAATGACACGAATGCGTTTTGTCACTACTATTGTAAAGCGTGCTCATTAAGAAAATTCGAATAAAAATGAATGGTTTTGATTAGTTGCTTGCGTAGGAACGAAACGCAACTATCTAGTGAAGTTCTGCTGGAGGTAAAAATCGGTAACAATTTTTACAGGGTCACCAGGCAAAAATACGACACTTTTATTTAATATGGCAATAACTACTTTTTGGTAGACAAGACCGCACTTTATTGGCTAACTCGAGTCTCGGCTACCACGCTCACACTTTCGACATGGCAAGTACTTCTAAGTCTCTCACTCGACGTCGAGAGAGAGTCAAAACGCGCATGCTAAGCAAACATAAATCTTAACCGAAACCCATGCAAACTTTTAACCGAATCCCACGTAAACGAGTACCTATATAGACAAAATCCCCTCAATAGTTTTAAGAACCGTATCTTTAAATATGTTGTAGACAATTGTTTCTATTCCATTCAAGAATAGTTAAGTAATAAGTTCCTAAACACTGATAATAAATTTAAGTTTCACTATAATTAAGAATAGTCACAGTTATAGTAGGCTAATAATTAATCGTTATGCATGCTAATTATAAACACCGAAATATGTGTTTACGCCTGAAAAGGTAGAACATGGAGATCTATATGTAAGCAACTATAACCGCTTAATGTAACCTAGGTTTTTAACCACAGTTTTTAACACAATGAATTCATTCATCCATTCACGAAGTCGCCGGCACACCTGGCATGTTCATAAAGACCTCCACGAATTTTCGTACAAGTAATTATGTTTTTTACAAACAACCCAATACGTATAATCCCAAACGCATTCCGTTATAATTACAAGTTGACATTTCACGTTTATGGTCTGAAATTAAGGTTTATGTGTGAAGATTGCTAACATGAAGGGCTATTAAATTGACACCTTTAAAAAGAGGATAATTATGGTGGATCTTGGTGCCTGTTATGTAATTTGTTTATTTACCGTAACATACAAGGTGTATAATTTTACACTGTCACTTATAATGGTACAGAAAGACAATGAGGTTGCCAATATTGAGCTCCTATTGCAATATTAAATAAATAAAGAAATATAGTGGGATATCATTTATCTGGACTAATACATGGTTATATTCTTTTTGACAGTTGGACAATTGGATTGGATGACAATTTTTTAAAAATAATGATAATTTTTTAATGACCATAAATATAAATGGTTGTCATTAGGCAATTGAATAATTGACAATCTGGATAATTTATTATATGAAAAAGAACGACTTTATTACATTGTACCTATAATTAAAAATTACATCACGAATTCGTTTTCCTGTCAGAATCGTGGCAAGTGGCAGTCCCTGGTCTCTGCCTATCCCTCTGGGATACAGGCGTGAGTTAATGTATGTATGTAATTTCTGTGTACAATAAACAGTATTCTATCGATCTCTGTACGAATTCGTTTTAATTGTAGTAAATACATGGTATCAGGCTCTATTTATCTTTCGATTTTATTTTTTTACTTTCTTTTCACATGTTAGGTTGTGTAGCGTATGCAGGCCTTGGAGTCTGGATGAATCTAATATACACAGTTCTTCAATAGAATTATGTAAGCACGACAATTGCTTTATTTGCCTCAACTTGCTAGTCTAGAAAGCATTAGCAACACAATGTCATTCCAATGGTATGACCCTGGCAAATTAAATAGCGAAGAAGATCGAGCCGCGTGAGGTGCCGAGGTGAGTTGCACAGGTAGTCTAGTTACCAAGTCAAGTAATTACCAATGGTGTCAATGAAACACCGTTACCGTACTAACATAAATCTATTGAACAACTACCTAAACATTTTAGAGACTCAGCCGCCTGACCGCGAATCTGTAATCTGTCATTCATTGTACAGTCGACAGTACGTTACGGGTGACTTTGCAACTAAAACGTAACAGTTGATCTGCTGTCGAGTGAACTAAGTTACAATGCAGTAACAGAATCGAAAGCCTCGGGTTTTCTGCATGGCGTAAGGATGGTGTAATTGAGCTAGTAACAGCTAGTTAATTTGCTATGCTATTCGCCATGCAACCTGATGCAAATATATGTCCACCAATGTAGCTACGGCATTAGCGTGGGATTCGAATCAAGGAAGATTGGGAATGATCACTCGGGAAGGCTAAAGATGCTTAATAAAGCACTAACCTCTGTTTTGTTTCGAAGAACATCTTGGAATGGGCACTCAAGATGCTTTATTAATACGGCTGTAGGCTTTGTCTATTAGTGCCAAATATTTGCCGTATACTTGTGCTATGTAAAAAAACGATTCCTCTAAAACACTCCTCAAATGCAGTTTAAATAGTCTGTGGAAAGCCCAACTTAAACTGTATTTGAAGAGTGGTTTAAGGAATCGTGCCTTACAAATAAGGGTTTATCAGTTAGACCCAAAATTCACTCAACCAACGGGATAACGGGTTTTGTTATTCAAGCAAGCTGTTCTACTAAAGCAACAATTTTCCACATATTGGCTCGGACGTCGTACGTAGTTATTGAAAAACTAATTGAAAGTCAACACACTAGGTTCCGGATTGAAAATACCGATAGGAGCGCCATCTGGGGCAAATGTGGCCGCAAACATTATTAATCTTGCAACGGCCAATACCCGTACTTACCGGCCAAGAAAAAACAAATGCATTTACCTGATTAAAAAGAAAACAAAGTTAGGTCAAAATAAGGCCTAACAGTGAATGAAAAAGGAGGGTTTTAATTGTAAAAAAAAGGAATCGAATTCGGTCATATTAAAGTCTAACAATGCTTGAAAAAGGCGTTTTTTTATTAAAAAGAATTGAATGAGGTTTAAATAACATCTAAAATTGCTTAAAAAATTAGGTAAAAACCTAAAAAAGCAAATTAAAATAAAAAAGAATCAAATGAGGACAAAATAAGGTCTTAAAGTGCTTGAAAAATTAGGTTTTTAATTAAATAGAAAGAGAATCGACGTCAAAATAAGGTCTAACAACGCTGGTAAAAGGAGGTTTTAATTAAAAGAAAAATATGTCGAATGAGGTCAAAATAAGGTCTAATAATACTTGAAAAATGTGGTTTTAGGGTATTACAGTATACAGCAAATCAGCTCTACATTTTAGTTACAAAGTCGCCCGTAAAGTAACCGAGTAGAGCGCCTACGCGTGAAGGTTGATAAGCTGTCGACTATTGTATACGTAGTACTAGTCAATTGCACGCATATATTTTTCCCAATTTCATTGATTTCACAGTAAAACTTAATGGTTTCGGATTCCAGTATGCGTAGGTTATTTTATATCGGGCTTTAGTATTTTAACATACATAAACGCATGTATTCCGGAGGGGTAGGCCTCTGCCTACCCCCTCTTTATGGAGACCATGGTGCGCTACTTGCCATGATCCTGCCAAACCTCATTCGCTTCATCAGCGTTAATTAGGAGCTTCATGCGCGTACGCCGGTTTCAGATAATTTTTATCTTGCTTTTCGCGAGCATTTTAACACCCCGAATTATTGAGTTATTGACGTTATTGACATATTTGTTGCCACGGGGGGAATCTGTTATACTTTACTTTATATAAGGGGCCTATGTACGGGCACAGGCCTACTCTCAGGGAGACAGTATGGGCTTAATCACTACGCGTGCCCATCGAGGATTGGTGATTTCAAGCGCTGAGGTATATGAATAGGTCGAACACTCAGGTTTCCTCACGATATTTTCCTTCACGGTTAGCGAGTGGTATTGCTATTATAACTTCACAAATGTACATAACTTTGGAAACAAAGTCATAGGTACTCGTACATGCTCGCACTGGGAATCGAACCTGGGTCTCTCGCTTCCGAGTCCAATGTTCTACCCACTAGTCTACCACCGCTGTTTGCTACCATACTTTACTTAATTTCTGTTAATATTGTTAATGACTTTTAAATGTGATTCTGTATTGTTTTTACGACCCCGTCTGTGGTGGTAAATAAATACCATTTCTTCTTCTTATTATTTCAGATCCATCTTCATACATTTTAGAAGTGCAAGAAAGCGATATATCTACACGCATCAGCTTAAAGCTGTTTGTGTACTAATGAATGAATAAGACTCTACATAGCCATTTTAGCCGTACTATGAATGCAACTCTACGTAATTTGTAGTATCTAGTGTCTTGTTGTCTTGTCTTGGCTATCCAAAACAGAGATCGTGGGTTTGATTGCCATTTCACCTGATTTGTACAAATGACCTTATTCTGGGCATGATCGTGATGTTGTTGCCTGGTTACCATAGCACAGTGTATTTTAGTTTGGACAGGTGATTGTGTTGTGCGAAATATTATATTTATTTGAGGGTTTCTATAAAAATTATTGAAAAACTAATTGTTAAGTCAGCAGGAAGGAGCGGCATGCAATACACAATAAAAAACAATAGAAAAAAGAAGCTAAAAATAACATTTAGTACATTATTTGTCTTGTTCTTTAAGCTCCAAGATGGATATTAAATTCCGAGCCTGAACTAAGCGGGCGGGCGAGCGCAGTGCCGGCAAATACGCAAAAACTGTTTTTCTTCGGAATTACAATGGGGTTTTCCCTGGCTGCCTTGGGTCACACAATATTGCCTGTTTGTGTAAAGATTTAGCAGACGAGTGGAGTTTATTAACAAATTCAAATTCAAATTAAACAATGTTTTGTTCACAGGAGCACAGAAAACTAGTAAAACTAGGTGTGCATTTCAAAATCTAGATAATTTCGGAGTCCTTAATTCATATTAATATCCCAAAACCTAGAATTCATGCATTGAACTGGCTTTAATTACAGAAATCATTGTCATCTAAATAATCTTTAACGTTATAGTAGCCCTTTTGGCACAAAGTGTGCTTTACACAAGCTTGTTATATCCTCGGGGATCTTATTGTAGAAACGTATACAATAAGATCCCTGGCGTTAACTTTGGCCTTTACATATACGTAATGAGATGATTTATACAGTGTCCTAGGCACCTTCACTCACACTAGATGGGTGAAGGGACTACTCGGACGCTGCAGTGCCTGGGACAATGTTTTTTAGATAGAGTAGGCTTGCCCAGCACCTATACCATCCTGACAGCTTAGGCGGCCTAGCCCACAGGAAAGACAAGTCAATATGTGCGGAGCCAATCAAGCCGCGGGTTTTCTTACGATGTTTTCCTTCACAGTTAGCGTGTGGTATTGCTACTAGAAATTTGCATGTCACCAATTTATAAGTTGTCAAATTCGATGTATTGTTTCTCGCAATAATGCATTTTTACATTTTAACTTTTTTTTTCTGTGATTGCTAGTGATTAATCTCGTAAAGAGAGTATTGTGAGGACAACGAGAGGACTGTGTCCTGCACTGAGATGTACAGGGTTATTGAAAAAATGTGCAATTCCTGAAACGTGTCGGTCAGAGTTTATTATTCACAGCAACTTTTGTTCTACGATTTTTGAATATGTTTTGTTCAATTTGCCATTTTTTTAAAATAACGCACCAACCATGTGTTAAATACTAAATAGAATGAACATTTTTCTTGTGTAGGACAATAATTTACTAAAGTTTGCGATATTAACAAAGCGCGGGAAGCGTTTGAATGAAGTCGTTGTGAGCGAGGGCTCTAAAACTCAGGAAATTCCTTTATCATTTGCTTCGATACTGTTTTTGCCTCTCGAGCGCGAGGAACTGTCAACGTGTGACTGAACCCTAGAAGACTTGAATAGAATTCAGTTAAACGGAATAATCATATTCATAGAAAAATGTTAGCATCGGCCATATATTATTTTCTTTACCACGAAACCGTAAGAAGATAAGGTGGCGTCGAAATAAAAAATATATTAATGTTATGGTTTAGTTTTTGGTGTACAGTCGACAACAAACCAATTTTTATATTTTGGTTGCAAAATCGCCCGTAATGTAACTGAGTAGAGTACACACATACAAAGGTTGATGTGCTGCCGACTATACCTACAAAAGTGTTTCTACTCTAAAAAAACTTAAAAATAATACATAGATTTAGCTAAACTCACACATACTACTGTCTGCTTTTTACATTTTTGTTGCAAATCCGTCCGTAATGTCACTGAATAGAGTGCACGAGTTGGAAGGTTGATGAGTCGTTAACTGAAAATGTTTTTTTTTTTATCGTAATGTAACTCAAATGTTAAATCTCAAAACGACATCAGAAACACCGTAATTCGGTAGATACAAACGAAGTTACTCTAATCACAGAACATTCTTAATTATTAATGAACAGTCCCTAATGTCGACTCTACAGGAGTTTTGAGACGAGGCCCAATTAAAAAAGTATGTTCCGAAACAAAGAAGCTCTTTTAACAAATTTCCATTTAGGGTCCTGTTACACTGCAAGTACTTTTTGTAGGACGGTCGTATAACTAGTACCGTACCGAACCTCGTCGGTTTTTCTTTTGTTGGTGACAAGTCCGGCTTACCTAATGGCTAGAACAGCCAAGAAACTATTCAACTCACAAAATAAAGTTTTAATAATTGAATCAAAGATTCAACTGAATTATTTGGGCCTTTTAAGACTTTTACTTTTTTTAACCTGTTGCATTCGTTTTATTGTTTTTGTATAGTGAGTTTTTTTTAAAACTTTTTGCGACTTTTTGAATTGTAAAATTTCCTTAAAAACCTATCGTCAGTCTAATTGAATCGTGTGATTTTAAAACAACACAAGTCACATGTGTTTTTAAAATAACACTTGGCCATTTTTTTTTTTATTAAATTATTTACACCTACCTATTGATCTACATTAGAAAAAAAATTTTAGTTTATTCATACAGAAATCAATATAATATGCTAAAATATTGCTGTTGTAGATATTAGTATTTGAATAAAACAGTTTTTTCTATTTCCTGCAAAGTTGTAATGAAAGGACATGTGTCGTTTTAAAATCACACGATTCAATTGTAACATTAACAAACCATCCTTCAATAGTTCCAGTTTTCGTAACACCACTTATGAGCGGTGTTACGAAACGTTTCTGACTGATAACTCAGACCATGCGGGTTAGATTTACAACTCGTTGATTTAACCGTTAATTACCTACTGCCAGTCACCAACTCACCAACTAGTTATGAAAAACCTACTTCGATGAAGTATTAGCTCAGAGAGCTAACCTGGAGTCTGCATCACGCGAGAGGCTTGAATCCAGGCCTGTACCGATGATCTTCATCATCAGCCATTTGACGCCCACTGCAGGACATAGCTCTCATTCGTGGTTTTCCAAACTTCCCGGTCTTATGCCGCCCGCATCCAGCAACTCCCTGCCACCGAAGCCAGGTCGTCAGCCCATCTGGTGGGGGGCAGGCCCACCCTGCGTCATCCAGGTCAGAACTTTTCCGCCCCAACGGCCATGAGTTCTCCGAGCTATCTGCCCCGCCCACTGCCACTTCAACTGAGCAATTCTTCGAGCTATATTAGTAACTTGGGTTCTTCAGCGGATCTCCTCATTCGTGATTCGAATACGCAGTGAAACTCCTAACGTAGCTCTCGCACTTGCTCGTTGGGTGACCTTGAGCTCATCGTCAGCGACCAGGTCTCACATCCATAATTCATCACTGGCAACACACATTGGTTATACACAAATATGTGTTGCCAGTGTTGACTTACTCTAACGAACTTGTTTTCAATCAATAAATCATTTATTGTTGACGATTCTACAGATGGTAAATGTAATTTGCTAAGGTACACGGCACCCTGTAAGGGCACTACAATATTTATATCACTTAGAAATAAATTAACATTAAAATTGTGAATTTTTTCTATGGCACACCGGTGAGTAAAAGCGGAAACAGATTATTGAAACGCGTCGCGACCCGACCCAATGCGACGCGTGTCGAGTCAAATCAAATCTTACTATTTTCTATGATCAGAATCACATTAGGAACATCCGACGTTATCCGACGCAACGCAACTAATCGTACAAGTTCGGTCGTCGTATCGGGTCGCGTCGGGTGGCGTGTTATTAGTGTGTCGGAACCTTAAATTAACTGGATTCTGTATTTTCAAAGACATACGTAAACTGGCACCTGTATCCCGGAGAGGTAGGCAGAGACCAAGGTTTGCCAGTTGCCATTATTCTGACAAACCCTTTTTCGTTAGAAAGGGGCTCCTTCAACGGCGGTGGTCTCATATGGGCCCTATATTACGCGCTGAGCGATTCCAATCGTCTAACTGTCAAATTCTATACTAATACGGATAAAAAAAAAGTGAACTGCCTGAATCGAAAACCATTTCGAGCTTAGCATTTTTTAATGTAAGAGATTTTTATCTTAAAAGATGACTTATTTTGAGTAAATAATAATAATATGCCCTTCATTTGACCTCTATGGTGACGTGACATGTTATATCGTCCGTAGTAGTTATTCTGTGGAAAAACTACCAATGGCCTGTCAACTTTATCTGTCAAACACATCGATGTCATTCGATTCCCACCACTGCTACTGCTGGCTGTAGTTAGGTCGACAGTTGGTATCCCCGTGTCACTCATAACTTCATTATACAAAGCCATGGTTCTAGCGCTCTCTTTTTGTTGTTCATGCTCACTTATTTGCTGAAGCTCGTGGTGTGCCTCCGCAAGCTGGTGTTCAAGTGAGCGTATACGTTGTAGTGCTACATCGTGGACATCATGGCATTTGTTGAACGAGTGGACTTGATGTTGCAGCTCATCCCGCTGGGCACTTAGGTCCTGGCATTGGATGTCCAATTCATTGAGCTCTTCTTTGAGCGCTGAGTTGGTTTTGTTCTGTTTACGGATCTCCTCTTCACTTTCCTCTCGTTCTTGAAGAAGCGTGTCGCACAGCTCTTTGCTCTTTTTGAGCTCGAGCAGGGTCGCCTTTAGCCTCAGCTCCATGTCGCGTACAGTCATCTTGCTTCGGGTCAACATGCTAACTGTCACCTGGAAAAAACCGGGAATCGGTGTCAGTGTCGGACTGTGTAAGATGTTATTGACCGATAACAAGTAGATAGTACGTTTATAGATGTGGGGTGTGAGTTTTGTGATGGATGAGGCTAGTTGTTCTGTCTCAACTTTGCTTCCACTTTTCGTTAAGCAAAGAGAGCCAAAACTGAGCCGGAGTGGTTGTATGGGACGTGTCTCACGTACGTGAGGTTATGTACAGTTTGTTTAAGCAGTAAGGAGTGTAGTATGAGGCGTAAAATACAGGATTAAAACAATACTTCCCCGGTTTAGTCGTTGCAATTCGAACCGTTTGACAGTTCGGTGGCCCGGTACAATTATAGTACGTTTGTCTTATAATTGTCTGATTTTCACTATTAACTTTTAATGTAACTGCACTATTATGAACTCTTGATATGATTTAACGTTTAATTGGACTCTAAATACACTAAAATTACAAATTATTTTAAATAAAACTACTGAGCTGCTTTTGAAGTCAGCTCTTCGGTCTGGGGTAGACGTGCGCGCCGGTCGAAAAAAATCGGGCGGCGGCGCGCCGCGAAAAAATCCACGGCGGCGGCGTAACGCCGGCGGCGTGGGATTTTTCGACTTTGCAATAAACGTAAACGTATAATGAAAAACCACGCTTAAACAAAAGAACTTTATTAAAAAGATGATAGTCACTTTTCATGACAGAAATTGCTTGACAGAAATTGTTTGCAACTTTTATAGTTGTCGTGCACAAAAATGATTTTGTTTACCCTAAATGGACTCAGCCGGGACCTTTTGGCTGTTAAAACCAATCCAGCAACCGAAAACACTCTTTCGCTCGGAGTGCTGGTTGCTGGAATGCATAACAGAGCCTGTGCTAACGACGATAAACGTGGGTAGGCAGATTGTCTGGTTTGCCAGTAGGACAAGATGATCTTGCGGGTTTTGTCTCGGCGCGAATTTTAAACTACCGGCGGCGGCGGCGGCGCGCTGCCTCCTTATGGCGGCGGCGCGCCGCGGCGGCGCGCACGTCTAGTCTGGGGTTGCCAGCCGAAAAAAAAAAAAACACTAAACCGCACTAAACCGCAAACAATCTAGATGTTTTGGCCCATTCACACGCAAATCCAATCGCGAACTCTACCTACACACACAGTAAGTAACATATGACGTCACGGCGAATAATATTTATTTTAATTAATTAACAATGATACACTCGATTAATCACGAAAAAAATTAAATTAGTTTCTTAAAATTACGTCTACTATCAGAATATAAAATAAAATCCAATCATAAAAATAAACTTTGCATCCCCAATTGCTACCGTAAACGTTATGATTCCGACAGAATTTGGTGCGCTCTAGTCCCCTGTTAATTAGATCTATGAGAAAATCATCGAAATCTTATTAGTGCATGTCTTTCTGAATCGTGAGATTAGGTAGGGCGAAAATTACTGACATTTTAAGTTTATTGCTTAAGTATTTACCTAAAGCCGTGATAGCGGAGCGTTAGAACGCCGCCGGCTTCTCACTCGTGAGGTCCTAAGTTCAAATCCGGTCATGTAGCAATGATTTTGTTTCCTAAGTTACGTACATTAGTGAAGTTATAGTAGCAATACCACTCGCTAACGCTGAAGCAAAACATCGTAAGGAAACCCTAGTGTCTGAGGTATTTACAATGATCGAACTACGAGGCTAATGCGGAAATCGCAAGTCTTACTAGAACTAGTAAGCTAGTGAAATTCCCAATTCAGAAACCAATGTTAAGTTGTTTTAAGTATCTCGGCAACAAAGCGTTTTGTAAGTGCAAACAGCTTTTACGATCTCTTTCGAACGGACCCTCTGTATTTTCTCTTACATTTGGTTTTAGTTTTACCCAAAGCAAGTGATTTGTTAACTTTCGAAATCACAGGGTTTTTTTTCATCTTTTTGTTGCTTAATTGACATTGATGGAAGATACTGGCTGTTGTTTTGCCTGTGAAGGTTTTTTAAAATGGATTGGCCATTTTGCGTCCGTCATTTGTTGTAGGAATTAGTCACTTAGCTTTCGGTCCGGAGGCGATATTGCGGCATAAGAGGCAACTATAGCACTGTTAGTATAAGAAAGGGGCTGGATAACTATCTAGTTATACATTTAACGAGTGCAATCGCCATTATTATTAGCTTACTACTGGAATTAAATATATTCCACACAACACAATCACTTGTCCCAAACTAGGATGCTCTGCAGGCTAGGACATCACAAACATGGAAATACACCCAGACTGAGGCCATTTGCTCAGTGGGAATCGAATCTCCGACCTCACCGAGATTTGATTCCTAGTACATTTCTCTTATACTCCTTCGCCTTACGTCTGGTTTACATTTTAATTTTTTTAGAGATTCATTTACCATTAGACTCAATAGGTACTTTAACATTAATTTTAAAGTACTATGTTTCCTAGTACCTACTACTTATAAAAAAGTTTATGAGTGTGCGATTAATTCACCAACAAAATGCCACGCAAATTTAAAACTTCGCGATAACAACGTAATCAATCAATCAGCCCGTATTCGTCCTCAGCCATCCTCATCCAGCCACTGCCAGCGATCTATCTCAGATCGTCGGTCCATCGAGCTGATGGGCGTCCCACGCTGCGCTTGGCAGCTCGTGGTCTCCACTCGGGAACCTGTGCACCCCATCGAGCATCGGCTCTTCGGCTTCTCGGTTATTCAGCCAATAAATAAAGAAAAAAATTAAAGGCCCTTTAAGGGTATTAATGGAAATAAACTAAAAAACAATGGCTCTAACCTTTTGAGCAGTTTATTTCGCTAGGTCACACATACATTTTACAGCCTACTTAATGTTACAATAAATAGTAAATTAAACTAATCAAATATACCGCCCCGGGACACGCCCGATCCAAAAGTTCCCATGACGCTAGCAGCGTTCCCCCGCTGCACCGCCAGGGTCATCCTCTGCATCAGGTATGCCCCGGAACGATGGTCATACCCACGACATAAATAATGTTACTTCGCACTGTGAAAAAACCGGCCACTTTCGTATCGGGCCACGCGCGTTTGTAGGATTCCGTAATTGGTCTGTACCTACGTAATAACGAATTATTGAAGGAGCTTCCTTCTTTACACTACTAACAACTTCATCAAAGTCCATTTAATTCTTCCATTCAATTATTACCAATAGGCCCCCATCAAGCTCGCCACTTCTTTCTGTCCTCGTCCATCCTACAGCCATTCAACAGCCGCCAGCAATCCGTCTCAGATCCTCGGTCCAGCGAGCGGTGGGCGTCCTATGCGCGCTACATATTTTGCAGCAGACGGACAGACAGACGGACAGACAGACGGACAGACAGACGGACAGACAGACGGACAGACAGACGGACAGACAGACGGACAGACAGACGGACAGACAGACGGACAGACAGACGGACAGACAGACGGACAGACAGACGGACAGACAGACGGACAGACAGACGGACAGACAGACGGACAGACAGACGGACAGACAGACGGACAGACAGACGGACAGACAGACGGACAGACAGACGGACAGACAGACGGACAGACAGACGGACAGACAGACGGACAGACAGACGGACAGACAGACGGACAGACAGACGGACAGACAGACGGACAGACAGACGGACAGACAGACGGACAGACAGACGGACAGACAGACGGACAGACAGACGGACAGACAGACGGACAGACAGACGGACAGACAGACGGACAGACAGACGGACAGACAGACGGACGGACAGACAGACGGACAGACAGACGGACAGACAGACGGACAGACAGACGGACAGACAGACGGACAGATAGACGGACGGACATGGCGAAACTATACGGTTACCTTGTTGACTACGGAATCTTAAAAAGATATGATTTTCTCTCTGGGTGGTGCTAGTGTTACTCTACGGAGCCCCATAAATAAAGAAGCGTGTAACTTTATATTGTGCAGGCACAATAATTTCTCAACCTTATTATAAAGTAAGTTATTTTTTTATGATAATAGATGAAAAGGGAGAACCATATGTATTTATTTGACTCTGAACTTCGGGAATTAACATAAGGTACTCAATTAAAAATTTCAGGTAATACGTAACGTGCAAACAACTTAAGTATTTATTTACATGACAAATGTTATCTAAGACTTTTCATGTATTTTTATAATGTATGGTGTGCAATAAAGAGTGGCAAACTAATCTAATCAAATCTTTAATCTAATCCACTAGACATATTATTAAGTTTCATACCGACCTCTGTTGCCGAACTAAGCAAGAGCCTGTCTTTCGGCAAACAGTGCAGTTTGTTTACATGTAGACCAAAACTGAATGAAACAAAATATAGGTATTTATCTTGAAATCGGCTAGAGACTAGGCCATATTTAGAAATGGCCAGTGCTCACCAGTAGGTGTATTTATAAAAGCCTGATAGCGTCAGCTGAATAGAAACAAATGGCCTGTAAATACGGACTGCAGTAAATCAGGCAGAAAACAGAGCGTTGGCACTGTATCGATACGACGAAACTTATTTCTCAAATAAAAACCCGACTGCCAAAAACAATAAGCAAGCCTGCTATAACGCCTTGAGCGAGGCCTACTCCTTTTGTCCTGCTATAAAGCTTTAAGCGAGGCCTAAAAAACTCGGTTAAATTCTGAACCTCAGCGCGCGGGAAATCTGATTCGTTTTCTTTCATCTAAATTAGATTAGACTTAGATTCGTAGTTCTGACGTGGTAACAAACACCACATTTTCGAATTAATCCTGCAAGGAACGATAAAAGGCCGCCGAAGACCTGGTCGAAGAACCCACTGGCTACAAAACCTCGCAGAATGGTTTAATTCAAGCACCACCAAGTTGTTCCGCGCCGCAACATCACGAGCTCAAGTTGCCATAATGACCGCCGACCTCCGATAGGAGATGGCACTTAAAGAAGAAGAAGAAGTATTCTTTACTTATTACAAAGTCAGGATTGAACTACACGTACGTATAATATAAAATGATTAAGATATTCGTAGCAGCAGCTTCTCAGCGTTGTGCTGAGGGAGTGAGCCTTCAGCGCTGATTTTCATAACATAACACAATACTCCTTTGTTTTAGCAGTGGGGCAAACACAGGCCACTGCACCCCTGCTGCAACTACAGAGCCCGTGTAAACGTATCGCGTGTGTCTATTTGACAATTACGAGCCATTTTCCAGTTGGTATGGCAACGCGGGTCTTGTTTTCCGAAAATAGAACGCCGAGACGAAAATAGACAGTGCATTGCAGAGGAAAAATTGCTGGTTAAGTGAAGTGAAAGATTTTGTTCTAAATTCGAAATTTTCAGTTTCAAAACTCGAACCCAAGACTGTTTTCTAAACATTTTGTGAATTTGTTGCATAATTCAGGACTTGGTCAGGACCACGGAACAGATATTGTTCTGTGGTCAGGACCAACAGCTTGACCGTTACTTTTACCAATGACTGACTTCGCATTGACGTATTTGGGAGGGGAAGTTTGATGTGACACGAGAGGCACTGTAGAATATGGGGCTGCTGAATTAAATCCCCAAATCAATATGACAAAATATACACCTAATCAAATAGATTTTTTTTAATTGATTATAGTTTGTAAAAGTTATTAATATGGTGCGGTTCACAAGCAACCTCATCATCATCAGCCTACGCTTGTCCACTGCTGGACATAGGCCTCTCCTATTGCACGCCACTGAGCACGGTCATCGGCTACTCTCATCCAGCTCTTGCCAGCCGCTGCGGAGATCATCGCTCCACCGCTCGATCGCGCCCCAAGCAACCTAACATAACCTAACTACAGGTTCTGGGGTGAAGTTTTCTTATGGTGCGAGGCTACGCCTCCCAAGCCCCACTTGCATGGGGGTTGCAATTGAAGCTCCCCTGTAGCCCCCTGTTTGTTTCAGAAACCTCATTTTTTCTCTTAATAAATTTTATTGTGAAACCTATTTCTTATTTCCTCCGGGAAATTTCATTCTTACTGATTAGCATAGCAGGAGCTGTAGGAGCAGCGGCCCCAGTTTGTACATAATACCCGTGGCGTGGACTTATTTGTCAAACTAGCAAAATTAACAAATAATAAAAGATAATGCTTTTACGCGTCCATCGCAACGACTGAGCGGATTTTTGTCCAAGTTATCCGCCGGGCATTATAACAATATCACCCGAATCCTTGCTTACGTTTACCTGAACGTGCCGGTACTAATATGTATGGCAAGCGTAGATCAACGGATCAATGTTGAAAAAAAAAATAGTTTTGTAACTTTCTGCAAAAAACATAGGCTCGCAAACGCCAACTACTTAGGTACCTACGTTTTAGGAACAAAATCCGCTCTGGACGCCCCCGCATTCCTAGTACCTAATAAGTATTTGTGCTAACGTCAGCCCATACGTTACTTAGCACTAGGAGAGGACCTGAAAGACACCCCGGGGCTCTATAAAGTTAACACGTAACGCTTTCGGCGAAATGTGGAAATATAACCACGAGCATTTTTAACACTTTAGATCCTAACCACTAGGCTAGACTAAGTAGAGTTTTAGGCGATACGGATGGCACCGTCGGCGCTATGCGCTAGTCACGTTCAACTGAACCGTGGAGCAGATTGGGTGAAAATTAATGAAAATTTATTTCGAAAAAAGAAGAAGAGGAAGAGAGACTTTTATTGGGACAAATTAACACATCACAAGAAAAAAAGAAAATAAATACAACATAATACAAGACAAAGTCAGAGTGTCAGAGTGCATCCTGTGTTTCGAATTGTACCTTTCTGTAAAAAAATTCAATAAACTACCTTTCAACATAACTTTTTTTATACATTTATAAAACGACTAGCTGACTCGGCAAGCGTTGTTTTGCCATATTAATTAGCCTATGACCTATTCTCAGATCTACCAGATATACACAAAAATTTTCATAAAAATCGGTGGAGCCGTTTCGGAGAGTTCGATAACAAACACTGTGACTTGAACCCGCGACCTTTCCGAAGCCTGCATTTGCCCATTAGCTCAGTTGGGAGAGCGCTAGCACGGTTAGCCAGAGGTCGCAGGTTCGAGTCCCGGCATGGGTGGAATTTTTAGCCTCTAAATCGGTTTTTAAGATAAGGCATTTTTAAAGTTATGTGTTTAGTAGTAACAATTGTAGTAATTGTAGTAACAACATTACTAAAACATCATGAGGAAACCTGAGTATCTTAGTCATACTTTCCTTAGCGGTCGAAATCGCCAATTCCTACTGTTCTGCAGCGGGTCCAAGCTTAGTCATTTAAACAACAGTCTTATCACTCAAAGCAATGACGATGACATGCAGCCTATTAGCGTTCTTAAATAACATAAACAACATCATATAAACTCACGCCTCTATCCCGGAGGGGTAGGCAGAGACCACGGTCTGCCACTTGCCACAATTCTGACAGATCTCTTTCGCTTTGTCAACATTCACTCGTCGTTGCATGCGCGCACCTCGCTTTCGGGCACTTTTTATTTTGTCCTTTCATCATTATCGTTCAGCAACAAAAAGTCCACTGCTGGACATAAACCTTCTCCGTGGATTTCCAAAAAGACCGGTTGGAAGCAGCTTGCATCCAGCGTCTTCCTGCCACTTTAATGAGGTCCGCTGTCTATCTTGTGGCTGGTCGTCCTACGCTGCGCTTGCCGATATGTGGTCATCAGTTCTTTTGTCCTTTGCTAATACATCTATGGCCACCTATTGTTTCTTCTTAAATAAATAATTAATAATGCCACTAATGTCCAATCTAACTGCTCACGTAAGTCAACCTACCTACTATGTTACTGAAGTGTCCGACATGAGAGCTAAATAGGTTTGAGGCTAACTAAGGGCTGCCACGGGACGCTATTTCTGCCCGCCTCTCTGGTTGCTTTATAGCATAATTTAAGTTATTAGAGAGGTAACCTTCTGCTGGGAAAACTTCGGCCAGGAGCTTTGAAGAGGTCACATACAAGTGGATTATTCTATCGGAGCGGTGTCACGTCTGATTACCATACCGGAGTACGTGGGTTCGATTCCCACTGGAGGGTGCCGTTTATTTGTACAAATGGCCTCAGTCTGGATATATTTCCATGTTTGTGATGTCCTTGCATGGTTACCATAGCACAGGGTACCCCAGTTTGAGACCAGGACAAGTGATTGTGTTGTGTGGATGTTATTATTACATTATAATATCACTCTTTCTAAGACTTTTCTTTCTAAGTTATGTACATTTGTGAAGTTATAGTAGCAATACCACTCGCTAACGGTGAAGGAAAACATCGTGAGGAAACCTGGGTGTCCGAGCTACTCACATACCTCTGCGCTTGAAATCGCCAATCCTCGGGGGGCACGCGTGGTAATTAAGCCCATACTCTCTCTCTGAGAGAAGGCCTGTGCCCTACAGTGGGACGTATATAGGCTGCTTATGAATATCACTCATTGTGCAATATTCATGCTGTCACCACCACATTGCCCAGGTTTTCTGTTATTTTCCACTTATTTTCACGATTATACATCATGTTACCCGCTTTCCATTAGTTTCCCTTAGTTAAAGTCCTCTCCTCGACAAATACGTCCACGATCCACACCACCAGCTTTACAGATACCTTTCCATGTCCCCAGGCCTGGCCGTGCCGTTCGTGGAGCTGACTGTGGCCCACGCGTCAGTGCTGACCATCCTGGCCATCAGCTTCGAGCGGTACTACGCGATCTGCGAGCCCCTGAGGGCTGGCTACGTCTGCACCAAGACCAGGGCTGCTCTTATCTGCGCCTTGGCGTGGTTCTTCGCGGCGCTCTTTACTAGGTCAGTATTTTTCATCGAGTAATCTGGTTAACCGTCAGTGTCTCGTACAATAACAATATGCTTACCTACTGGTAACAGCGGTCAGTTGGTAAAACATTTACGATAAAAATACAACTGACAGCCATTAACAGAAGATTATATGTCGTTACTGTATGAGAAACCGGGGGTATTCCTTAGAGGCGGAAGTAGACGGTAGATTGTCCGTACCAACTCTAAGGAAGAAACAGCCTAATTGATGATCTAACTTCGTTTGCGGAGGGTATACGAGGAAGTACAAAAATCTAAAAGCCATCCAATGAGGAGCGCAAGCAATTTTCGTCACCATACAGGGTATAACAAAATCCCTATATCTCTTCAATACACAAAAACTGTTTCTATTGCAAAAGTTAAGTTCAAAGCAGCAAAAAAAAATTATTAACCCTTTTTCTTGTAGGTCTACAAACAATGCGTTAATCTGTGCCTGTCTTTAATCTGCTGTTAATAGCCTGACAGTTGTTTTTTTTTAAACAAGTTAATTAGGTTTTTAAATCTGTTGATCTATTGTTAACTACAGGTTAACTACAGGTTAACAATAGATTGTTAGTGCACAAGAAACAGGGCGCACCGAATTTCACAGAGAAAGAAAATTCCGGGCCGAAGCGGGATTTGAACCCGTGACTCCAGCATGTTTAGTTCCGGAATTATTCTTTCTGAGTGAATTTTGTTCTTCAGGTTCAACGTAGAAATCATGTTGGAAAACAATTAAAGCATTAAATGTATGGAGCAGCTGATATTTTTTCGTGACCTCGAAGTTTTCCCTATAATAAAATTTGTTCTTATTCACTTGTAGAACTTCCCATAAATACACAGGGATTTTATTACACCCTGTATTATATATTCTTCTACTTCAGTCATTACGGCACTGATACTAAGGATCCTGCCTTGCATATATTGTCAAATTTCTCCAACTTAACATGAGAAAAGCGGAGAACTTAGCAACTTCCGCATGCATTGGTGTGATTATGACGGTGTAAAAATAGCTCGGTCTATGCATTTTCCTATATTAATAGCATATAGGACGAATTACATTTCTTTAAGTTATTAATAAGATGTCGCAGTGTGTCCGCTGCTTTTCTGTATGTGAAAGTGCAAACTGAAAACTATTAACAGCCAGTTAATAGCTCGTTACTTTTAAGCTTACAGTCTTGATATGACATGGCCATCAGTACCAAGACGCGCAAACCCATCTTCCACTGAGCATAGTTCGTTGCAGGCCTAACTAGGTCAGTATTACTAACTTAATTCTGGAATTACTTACTAGAAATTTTGTCGGAAGAGTCCGACCAAATTTCTAGTAAGACTGACATTTTTGGTAGAGTCAGGGAAGAGCTACCGACGCGAGCTCCGTCTCTACTCACCAGGATTAAGTTCTGCAACCCAGAGAAAATCCGGGTTCACTTCTCCATTTCGAAGAACGTCTCGTCGAATTACAATTCATCGATGACACCTCGCCGATTGTTTGTTTGAACGATGCGTTATTTACCCGAAAGTTGTTACGTCGATGGTTCATTTCATCGAATGTCTTTAAATGGTTTTAAATGGAAAACTTTTGATCGATATGTCAATTTTAATTCGATATCGTATTTTATCGATAATGGTTTGGTTTTAAATAACGGTTTGCAAGAAATTTGACATGCAGATATCATAAGCCTTGGTTGACTTCAAAAAAAGGTTTCTTGCAGCAAACACTCAAATTTATTGCTTTGCTTATATTTACCATAGGTACGTGCAAATGAGGCTTCGGCTTATTTATACATCAATCAAATAAGGCTTAAAAATGTTGAGCAGTCGATTAATTTTACGTTCGACTTTTATACTTTCGATGACGGTGTCATCGATGAATTGTAACTCGACGAGACAATGGAGTAGTGTACCCAAAAAAACCTGGTCGGACTCTTCCGACGAAAATTCAAGCAAGTGATTCTGCAAATAAGTTAATAATGTAGAGTGCTTGCGAAAGTTACAGGACAGTATTATTAAAAGCTAAATTTCTTCTTTCGGGGCTACTTGACGAAACTGTTCACACCACCTCGAAATAGACAAATACGTTGCTAATCGTTGGAAACGGCACACGAAGAGAAATAAACACCGAAGAGAAGGATTCTCGTGGTACGATAAATATATAATATGAAACTATAGTTTTAAATACATTCAACGGGTCTAATCACGATAAATTTTTACGTAAACTTAATTCCCAAGTTTACCTAATAAATAATCACGATTGGACCCGTTAAACGTATAATGTATGAGCATCGCGGGTCATTAAAAACTACTATTGTATGAAACTAAATATATTGTCGTTACGGTTATGTTATTATAAGCGTAGCCAGAACTACGGGTATAAATTAATTAACCCAAAATTGGCCTGTTTTACAATGGGCGATAAGGGCTGCCACCTACCCGGGTTTGACCCGGAATTAACGGGTTTGAGTGGTATTATGTCCGGGCCCCGGGTTAACGGTATAATTCTCCGGGTCCCAATAATATTTTTATTTGAGTACCTAATTATTACGGTACGTAAATAAAATTATACTAACGCATATTAAATACATGTTTAAAATGTAATACACATATTTTTTATGATAATAGTCTTACTTGATCACGGTTTTTTTTTGTATTAAAGGTAAAAACCTTTTTGTTTATTTTATTGTTTACGCCATCTATTTTTAAAACACAACGTTCGCTCGCACAACGCCATCTATTTTAAACTTAAAATAATTATTATCCCACGGGAACGCATTACCCGGATATCAAGTTTGCTTTGTCTCAATTCAGGTTTTTGTGTATCTGTACGCCTAGTTTCATGTAAATCCGTTCAGCCGTTATTGCGTGATTCAGTAACAAACATCTAAACATCTTTAAAAATTTAAAACTTATAATATTAATATAGTTGGATTCAGAAAGAGGGGATTTTGCCTATTAAAGCGAAGAATTTTTACTATTTGAAACATTTAGTTTTTCCTGGTGTCCAATAAAGAATATTCTTTTCTTATCTTAGTGTTTCGACAAAGAAACGTGCAAAGAGGGAAAACCCCTCTTTTTCTGAAAGATAAGGTCATATTGATACACCCTGCTCAATGGAGTTCAATGCCATAAAATCTATGATCTATAAATATACCATACTATGCATGTGCAATGTGCATGTGGTAAATAACCACGCACATAGTTCAGTTCAATCATAAATGGCGTCCGTAAATCTGCATCGCGACGCAAATAGCGAAAATGTCGGGCACTTAGTATAAAAGCCATTGAAGAGCAGAGTTGAGAGCTTTTCAATAAAGTAGCTAGCTAAATCAAGTGCTATCGAGATGATGGCATGCGCCGAAAACAAATAAGTTAGTAGGGTCAGAAACAGTAGGTTTCTGCAACTAAAGTACGTTTAGTCCTCGAAAGGAATTTCTCTCCAAAAAAGTAAGTTTAGACCGCTAAGTAAGTCTTGTCAGCAAGAGTAAGTAATCAACCGTGAAAATAAAATCAGTCAGCAAAACTACGTTTAGTCCTGAAATTAGTCCTCAAGAGGAATTTTAGTCAGCAAAAGTAAGTTTAGCCAGCAAAAGTAAGTTCGATGAGCAAAAGTAGGTATCATCAGCGAAAGTAAATTTTATCAGCAATCAGTTCTTTCCTTTCAGATTTCTCAAAAACAAAAAAAAACGAAACAAACACCGAGTCAAATTCCTTAGTTATTTACTTAGCCAAACTCTCAATTCAGAAACCGGTGATTAACTTCATGAAGAGTTTTTACAAACAAATTCTTAGAAAACTTCGACCTTTTTTAAGCCTTATTTAATTACTAGCTGTTGCCCGCGACTTCATTCGCGTAGTAATTTTGATGTGTATTTTCCGGAATAAAAATAGCATATGTGCTAATCCAGACTATAATCTATCTCTGTGGAAAATTTAATCCGGATCTGTTCAGTCGTTTTTACGTGAAAGAGTAACAAACATACATCCATAGTAAAGATAACCAATTCCTTTATTTTTCTCAATCACGGGATTACGTATTACTCAAATTCGTGTCAATACTGTTGAAGTCATCGAGAAAATAGTTTAGTTGCAAGGAAGATAAGACAAGCACACAACTTACATACTTACAGTGACTTACACTTATGATTTATTATCAGAAACCTTAGAAAATATACAGAAGAAGCCTCAGCAATGTAAAAAGAGACTAAAATCTGTCTGTCTTATTTATAAAAAGTCGATTCCAATTAAACACTCTTAAGACAAAGCTAAAGCCGGCTTATGGCAGGATTTCCTTTTATAAACCAGCTTTAACTCCATCTTTTATAACTGAGTTTTTAGTGGGATCAGCTTTTTATAAATAACAGTGTTACGGGCTTAACAATAAAAAGAAGGTTCTGCCACTCGTCTGGCGCGACACAGATCTGTGTCTAACTTAGTATGGGCCACCTATACGTTCCATTCCGCGAGGGCAGTTAAACACTTGATAAACGCCGATATAATAGCCTGCGGTGGAGATTTGACCGGGAAAAAACGTAACGACAGATTAAATAAACTCCCTTTGAGGAGTGCTTTAAAGGGAACGTGTTATCCTTCCTAATATTATAAACGCGAAAGTCTGTATGTATGGATGGATGTTTGTTACTCTTTCACGCAAAAACGGCTGAACGGATCCGGATGAAACTTTGCACAGAGATAGATTATAGTCTGGATTAGCACATAGGCTATATTTTATCCCGGAAAAATACACATCAAAATTACCACGCGAATGAAGTCGCGGGCAACAGCTAGCTATAAATATGGCCGATAGTATTTAGGAATAAAATTTATGTTACCTAATAGTTTGATAACAGTGGCAGATAAACCTTTCATGGTTTTCGACCGCTGGTAGACTAAGTTATTTAAGTTTACTTTGTACCGTATATAAAACAAAAAATAAAAAAAGTCTAAGCGGTTTAGTCGATGTGAAAGTGGTATGTAAATAATTGTCCCTCATATAGGACAATTATTTTCTATGGTGACTGTACCTGTCGATTGAATGTTATCTAAATAAGATTTTTTGCAAGAGATGCTGATGATGATCGCCTTTAGCCTATAATTCTGGCGATTTTATGTCAGGTTTATGGTGATGAGTTCACACGGAAGTTTGATGGAAGGGTGCTTAATTGAGTTATCCCCGGTTCCTCTTACACTTACAATCTGTCGATCTGGAGCGTCGCTGGATGCGGGCGGCACAAGATCGGGAAGTTTGGAAAACTATGAGGGAGGCCTATATCCTGCAGTGGGCTTCAAATGGCTGACAATGATGATGATGATGGCCAATGCTGATTGAAAAACTATTTGCCTCTCATTTACACGGCAAAGAGGGGTAGTATTGTGTGAGTGATGGGCAATAGTTTTGAGGGAGGATAGTTGTTCAATTAATTGATATAACATCCTCAGGTCTGACCTTGAAAACAGCAATGGTTTTCTGCTGTAATTTTCAAGGTCACGCCTTAGGATGTAAATTAACCGCGCTAGAAAGCCATATTTTGCCTTATGGTACGTTTTCTTTCGGTCTCTTTGGCACTCCCTAAAGTTTAGGGAAATTCTTTTCACTCCGAAATAGAACTGAAATGTGCGAAATCAACATATTCCACTATCTGGATTTTATTGGCGGGGTTTTCTTCATTTCGTATTCCCTTTATTCAGGCCCGGCTCCATTATTGTGAGCTTAAGCCCGAATCCAGTGCGCAGTTCTTGACAGGTCCGATCTGCAGCAGAGATAACATAGGAGCCCACAATATGCTTTTTGACCGTGTGAAAAAAAAGTGTATATTCGTAAAATTATTTTATGGCATTTTAAGTAAAAAAATAACAGGATAAAACCTGAAACATTTGTATTGTATCTGTAGCCATTTTATCGAAAACCGAATCCGAATCTATGATGACGTCACAGGTTAGTAAATATAGCATCTGTCAAGTTTAGAATCCCTCAAATTCTCATTTTTTTCAGGGAACCTATTGTATTTGCTTTTTCGTGACCTAATATTTAAAACTTCCCGCTCTGGGGGCACACACTAGATGGCGTTGCAGTAAATTTTAGTACCCCACTTTTTTATGAAGTCGACATTCTTCATAGTAGCATTGTTCTGTGGAGTTGACGTTTGTTTGCGTACTCACCTGTGATGTCACTGATTCCTGTGCGACGCCATATTGCCCAAGATACGCTAACTTTAGCGGCTTCTTTTAAAAGTAAATTTTAATTTGCTTTTTTTAGAAGAAATACACGAAAGAATTTAAAATTACCACTTTCTGAGCCCTCAATGAACAAAGCCAACAAAAAATCTGAGATGTTTTTCAGAAACCTGTCAAATAGTTTATTAGTTGACCTGTGAAAAAAATAGGTTAGCTTAAGGATGAAACACACCAACGCGGTGGCGGTGGCTGTCCGTACAAACGTCCGTATAAATACTACCGCAGCAAATGACGTATGTATTGCCACCGCGTTGGTATGTATCATCCTTTAGTGATTTTATAGTGAGGCATCAAGCATATTAATGTTAATGAATTTGAAATCTTTAGCAATATTTTGAGGGATTGTTCGTTTCATTATAGTATACAGTATTATTAAGGATTTAACAGAAATTAATGTTATAAAATATTCTTGATTTCTGACGTTGGATTCAAAACTGTGAATTCAAATTCAAGTGTGTTCGATTGTCTAATATGCGTAAAGAAGGGAAAGAACAATGAATTGGTCGACTATAAGACGCTCGAACCCTTGTTTCTTTTGATTTGTATTGCTCTTCGTCCTGATACTATTCGTTTATTTATACTGAAGTGAAGTAAAAAATAACAAAAAAATATATAATTCATAACTTTATTGCGACCATGTAGTTTTTAAGATATCATGCAATATTAAAACTAAAATAAATTTATCAATATTATTAATTTCATATTATTATTACACTAGATTGAAACATTTTAAAAGTGTATTTTATATACTTATGGCAATTGAAGTTGAATTTGAATTTGATTTGGTGGTAACAGCCCAACAGCCCGATGGTCGGACGATGTGGCCAGGTCGGCAGGGGGCCTGTGGATGCGAATGGCGAGAGACCGCGAAAAATGGCGTGACGGGGAAAAGGCCTATACCCAGCATTATTATAATAACACTGGTAAAAATTGTTTATAAAGTATGTACAGATGTATAAAATATTACACGCCATTTTCTTTAAAAGTATTGTTTCTAAATCACGATTAGAATGTTCCCTTCAAAAACAGTAAACGATTCGAAGTCACCCAGTATAAGTACTGGGTCGAGTATATCGAGTATAGGTATATAGATGGCAGCTTTATGTGACCATTATAACCAACATACTGGACGATAAAATGTAGAATAGAAAATATACATAAATACATAACATAAAACATTTACGGAATGGTGGATTGTATGTACTTCTTGAGAAATCGTAGATTTGAATTTCGAACAAGGTAAGAAAAATCGGGAAAAATTCAAATTTTCTGTGTTTCAAAATTTATAGGCCAGTTCATTGATTTTATGTGACGAGATTTTGTTGTTGTTTTCGCAATTCAATTTATTTTCCAATCTCCATCTTTTGAAGGCTAGAGAGATAATAGTTCTGAAACGATTTTTTTATCGATATCGGGCTAACATTGCGGTTGCTATTGTAAAATGTGAAGGTTCGATTTGCGTTAAACTATTAAACCGTTGAACTTTTGCCCTCACAGTAATTCAGTATTCAAAAATTCACTTTTTTTTCAATAATTATTAATTATTTTGGTTGGAATTTTTAATAAATCCTCTCAAAATTCAATCATAATTTGCTCTCTCGACGTCGTTTGACCCAAATAGCTCTAGAATTGAGTGCAATATGTCATAATCAAGAACTTAGTAAACATTTTTGCTATAAGAAAACATAAAAAATAAAAGATTCTGACGAATTGAGAACCTCCTCTTTCTTTGAGGTCGGTTTAAGTCCTTTTTTGAAGAGAAAATTGCATGTTGAAGACCAACTGAAAGCTAAGCTTCAAAAAATCTCTCGACGGCATGCATCTGGATGATGAATTTACAGCTCGAAAAATTTACTCAGACCTAGCTTAGAATTCCGCTCACTAACCTTTCTGATACTTTCGACTCACCCTTAAATACTAGGGGATAGATTCTAAACTAGTTTGGCTGAAGTGTTGCAGTGGGACGTTTCTAAGAATTCACGTTGCTTGCAGGAATTGTGCATTTCATTGCCTGTGACTTTGCAATTGTCTCTTGACATGGTATATTGAGCTTTACGCCAACGAAGTTACGGGGGCAAGATGGAAGTGGAGGAAATTTTCTACTTCTGATGCTAATCCGTTCTAAATTTGAAAAGGCTTATGTGGAGAAGATTTTGGTTTTGGTTTGTGATCCTAATGGATTGACAGTCGACCTTTTTAAGTTTGCATAATTTTGTTTATAAATTTACTGGGTAAATTAATTGGGGAAATTAGGGGATCTGTTAACGAAGGACTAGATAAGATAAGATAGGTACCCAAAACTAGCAAGCGTTCATTCGGCGAATAAATTAAAGTATATAAATAATAATAATAACTTATAATAACTGGATGTTCCAGGCGGACAAACTTCGACGAAATAGGGGATGCATTAGCAAAGGGCAAGATAGAAAATACCCGAAACCGGCGTGCGTGCATGCAACGACTTATGTATGTTGAGGAAGCGAAAGTGATATGTCAGGATCGTGGCAAGTGGCAGTCCCTGGTCTCTGCCTACCCCTCTGGGATACAGGCGTGGCCACACAACACAATCAATAAATCCCAATAAAATAATATCACAGTATCTGCGTACTCTTCGTCAATTCTTTTAAAATATCGATCATCATCATCATCATCAACCCATTATGTCCCCACCGAGGGGCACGGGTCTCTTCCCTGAGGAAGGTATAGGCCATACTCCACCACGGGGGCCAAGTCTGGATTGGTGGAGGCTTGTAGACTAGTGGCTCGTCTACTGTCAGAAGTTGTCAAGCCGCCCTAAGGTCTCTGACATGGCTTAACGACTGCCATCTATCGACGGCAGCCGGCACCAACAGCTTAACGTGCCTTGCGAAGCACGGAACCGCTCGGAAAAATGCCACTAGCGTTAGGCATAGACGGCGACCCATCCATGCACTGAACGCGCCCTGTGTTGCTTAACCTTCGTGATCGTTTAAGATCACTCAGGCAGCCGGGGCTACGAGCAGACGATATCTCGTATTTTTATTACAGTTTTTTTTTCAGTATATTTCTCATAATTTTATAGTGAACGCAACAGCCGTGAGATAGTTTTAAAGTTTTGGTAAAGTATTTACTGCCATTTTAATAAAGTTCATTCTCGTACAACTGTCATAGTAAAATGTGAATAACAGTGTACGTGTGTCAGTGATAGGTATTCGTCACAGTACAAAAATCGAAAAATATTCTGTTTGACAGGAATGATTTTCATTTAACATAGATTGTTTAACATACTCGGAGCCAACAAAAATGTTCACTAGTTCCCTAGAAAGAACGGACTATATTGGAAAGTCAGTCACTCCGCGCCCGATGTCCACGTTTATTAAAACCGAAAGCAATATAAAGTATTGGATTTTTCACAGCTTAGACCGCTGCTTATTGAAGGAACAATACGCTCAATGGCTGACTTATTGAAATACCCATTGAGGTCAGAACTTTATTTATGAGGTTGAGAGTTTTTTCTATTATGCTTTGGAGTGGTCCTCCGGCCCTGGAGCCTAATGCATACATTAGTTTTTGAATAGAATTATATTAGCACGACAATAGTTGTTATTTGCCCCTGTTTGATAGTCTACTAAGTAATAGCAGTACAATGTCATTTCAATGGTATGCCATTATCCGCGCGCAAATTAAAAAGGCATCTCTCGCGAAGAAGATCGAATGGCGTGAGGCGCCGAGTTAAGTAGCACGGGTTATGTTATTGGAATGTGATTGGTTACTAGACCAACAATAGTGTCAATGAAACAATCATTACCATACTATAATCCGTTCCACGAGTCGAACTCCTGGGGAACCAAATACTCGCATCTCCTTGGTCAATGCGCGCGGCTAGAGATAAGCGAAACAATAAGCGAAGACGGTCCGCTGTTGAAGGTCACGCGCATTTAGCAATGGATCCACATGGACGATTTTCTTTGGGAGCTCGTTTTGTGGAATGGAGTATAATATGACTCTATTGGACCTGAAACTATGCATTTTAGAGACTCGCTCCCCAGTTCTTCAGATGTATATATATATTGTAACTCACACCTGGAACGCTGGACGGGAGGTGTAGGCAGAGACATCCTCCCTTCCTTCATCACAAGCAGCCTATATACGTCCCACTGTAGGGCACAGGCCTTCTCTCAGAGATAGAGTACGGGCTTAATCACCACGCGTACCCACCGCGGATTGGCGATTTCAAGCGCTGACGTATGCGAATAGCTCAGACACAGGTTTATTCACGATGTTTTCCTTCACAGTTAGCGAGTGGTATTGCTACTATAACTTCACAAATGTACATAACTTAGAAATCAAAGTCATAGGTACATGCCCGCACTGGGAATTGAACCCGGGTCTCTCGCTTCCGAGTCCAACGTTCGACCCACTAGGCTACCAGCGCCATCCTCCCTTCCTTACTTCTGTCTTATTGAGTAAACTATAATTCAAAATGTTAGTCCGGATTACAAAACATGAAATCAAAAGCAAAATCTAATATATAAAAACCTCGTGTCACAGTGTTTGTTATCGAACTCCTCCGAAACGGTTCTACAGATTTTTGTGAAATTTTTTGTGTATATTTGGCAGGTCTGAGAATAGGTCGTAGGCTAATTGTTACGGCAAAACGAATGTTTGCCGGGTCAGCTAGTACACTATAAAAGGTAATAGAAAATGGGCTCTCTTGCCATGTAGTAGTAACCACTAAGACCACCTAAGGGTTAAAAGAATGGTCTACTTACACCTACCTACCTAACATCTACTTACACCTACCTAAAGTCTAATAAGTTTTTTAATGAAATAAGTTTATTTTACATTCATCATCATAAACCCATTATGTCCCCACCGAGAGGCACGGGTCTCTTCCCTGAGAAAGGTATAGGCCATACTCCACCACGGGGGCCAAGTCCGGATTGGTGGAGGCTTGTAGACTAGTGGCTCGTCTACTGTCAGAAGTTGTCAAGCCGCCCTAAGGCCTCTGACTTGGCTTAGCGACTGCCATCTATCGACGGCAGCCGGCACAAACAGCTTAACGTGCCTTGCGAAGCACGGAACCACGCGGAAAAATGCCACTAGCGTTAGGCATAGATGGCGACCCATCTATGCACTGAACGCGCCCTGTGTTGCTTAACCTTCGTGATCGTTTAAGATCACTCAGGCAGCCGGGGCTACGAGCGAAACGGTTCTTAAATGAGTTTTTGCTAATTTTACATTAGTAAAAACTCATTTAAGAACCGTTTGTTCAGAAATATAAGAGAAAAATATTAATTTTCCATCGTCCTTATTAGCAATATGCAAGAATCTCTTGTGCAAAGTCGTGTATTGATTTTTAGGGTTCCATACCCGAAGGGTGCCAAACGGGACCCTATTACTAAGACTTCACTGTCCGTCTGTCTGTCTGGCTGTCTGTCACCATCACCAGACTGTATCTCATGAACCGTGATAGCTAGGGAGTTGAATTGATGATGTAATTCTGTTGCCGCTACAACAACAAATACTAAAAACAGAATAAAATAAATATTTAAGGGGGGCTCCCATACAACAAACGTTATTGCGTTCTTGCCGTGTTTTCTATAATTGGGTTTTATTTGTAACTTTTTTATGTACTGTTTTGTTTTCTACCGTGTCTATTGATTCCCTAATATAAGCCTATTTTACAATTTTTCAACAAAGCTATATCCACATACGTTTGCGTGGGTTTCCCACGAAAAATATCCTGTTTTGTTATTCAGTAGAGTATGTTACAGATGTGAGCTAAATTCTATTGTCTTTGTCAAGCAGCCAATTTTTCACATTGAATTAGTTGAATATGATATTACTTTCACCTCATAAAGCCTAATTGAACTGTATGAAAAGCTCTTAGTATGTTGTGTTAGGATGATATCGATACATCTCTCAATTTGCAAGAAAGATCGGGTGATCATGCTCTTCCACTATTGAGAAGAAAATCCCACCAGGCAGATCGTATCAGGTGGTTTGTTAATCGTCGGACGTTGTATTTATGCCAACTTACGTGAAACACTTTCCATGCGCGATGCAGAAATCCCAGAGTTTAAAGTGCCCGCGCATAGCTGAATCCTATCTTCAGGCTGTAGAGTCTAATACACTCATAGAGACTTACCGCCCAGTTCTTGAGACGTAGACGTTACTTACAATTTTTTTTCACTGCTGTATTTTTTTCTGGTGTGTACAATAAAGAAAACCGAACTAATCTAATTATGTATATCGAAGAGCGGTTATCATATTTCTCTTCAGCTGTAAGGGGAAATTCGCTCCCGCCAGGCTTGTAGACCGACTTTTTAATCGTTGGACGTTTATTTACGCAAACTTACGTGAAACACTTTCCATGCGCGATGCAGAACAATCTGAGTTTGTAGTGCGCGCGCATTGTTCGCCGCGTCTGGCATCGCAAACTATCTTCATGTTTTCCGTTACCCTACACTGTGCGTCAGTGGTCAGTGGTCGGGGACCCTCAAGTAGGTCTGAGGGCTGAATAAAGTTCCACCCGCCTGTAATATATCGCCCGCCGACGGGTAGCTTGCCTCTTATTGCGTTTAGCTGTAAATTATTGGAGCGGCTACGCTTGCCGTAAATCCTCTATAGCGCCTGTGGGGTTGCCAGTCACACACGCAATTTTATGAGTGAATTTCAGCTTGATAGTTCTTGTAGCTCGCTACGATATGGCTGTTAGATGACATGGCCAAACGGATTACAGATGTATTTACATTTTTTTTTATGCGAAAGCAGGCATGTTAGATATGTCATGTATGTATGAATGAATGAAGGAATGAATGAATGAATGTGTATGTGTGTGTGGGGTGTGTGTGTGTGTGTGGTGTGTGTGTGTGTGTGTGTGTGTGTGTGGTTTGTGTGTGTGTGTGTGTCTGTGTGTGTGTGTGTGTTTGTGTGTGTGTGTGTCTGTGTGTGTGTATGTGTGTGTGTGTGTGTGTCTGTGTGTGTGTGTGTATGCATGTGTGTGAGAGTGGGGGCGTGTGTATGTGTATTTTTGTATGGACGATTGCCGATGGCACAGTCGACAGCACATCAACCTTTACACGTAAGTAAAGTACGCAAGTAAAATGTAAAGGATGATCTGCTGTTGACTGTAACAGAGTGACTATCATTGTGTAAAGCTCTTTTATGTACACTGAACCGGAACCTTCTTAATAGCAGCGACAACTGCATTCCTCCGAGCTGACTTAAGGGGGTGCCACGAACGGCTACGATACAAAAGTAGTTTATTTTTAATTTACAAATGACATACCGGATTGCTGTGGGACTTTAACAGTACGTTTATTAGAGGGTATAATTTGAGGTTTTATCGTGCAAAATAACAGATTTAAAGATTATATGATAAGGGTTACATTACGCTACTCAAACTCACCTTTTTATCCTGGAGGCAGGCAGACAAAAACCAGGATTTGCCACTTGCCACGATCGTGACAGAACTCTTTCGCTTCATCAGCATTCATTAGACGCGGCATGCACGTGAGCCGGTTCTTGAACCCAAGCCTTTTAGGCGTAGGGCATGCCCTACGCCTATACACATTGCCCTCTTGCTTGCAAACAAGAGGGTAGTGTGTGGGGAGTTTCAGATACCTTCCTCGACAGTTTATTTTAGTATTTGTACCTAATGTTTAAGAGTTATAGAAATCGTAAAACCAACGGTATATGCCAACAAACTTTTATGCAGTTTGAAATACAACTTATGTATTTTTCTGTATTTATCTGAATAAAAATCTTCAATCCATCAATCGACCGAAAAGTGTTAAGAGGCTCCAATTACTTTTTGTTCATATATATGTAGTTCTATTCAATCTTACCATATTATATAAGTATATTTAAAATTGCATTTCTACTTTTTCCCTCTGTCCTCTTTGCACGCCTACCAATCTTTCTTCCACCTCCTGCGATTGACTGGTAAAAACTGCTTATGGCATTAAGTCCGCCGTGTTGTACATTAGGCTAAGTGCAATAAAAGTATTAAATAAATAAATATTCTCAATTCTACACAGGATAAAACCTCTATTTGTGTCCTCTTAACATATTGCTAGTGTCATGTCGTTTATAATAAATAATAATAAAAATTCTTTATTTCAGGCAGTACCCATATATTGTTAGTAACAATGGCGACTTAAGAACTATGTTAGTAACAGTAATAAAAATTAAAATTAAAATTAAAATTTTTGCGGTGCTACTTTTTATATGTAATTTTACAGAGACTTCTGTGTCTCTCGGCCCACATTTCTGTGTATAAAGTAAAATCAAACTATTAACTTATTTCCGGATTTACTTACTTGAATTTTTGTCGGAAGAGTCCGACCAGGTTTCGCTCTGACTCGCAGAGCTTAAAACCAAACTACTGTTTGTATGGGGATCGCCTCCTCAGACACCCTCTTAAATGCGCTTGTTATTTTTCAGAGTTACCTTTGATATTTTCTTACAAAGAAACGAGTTCGCTTTCTGCGACTCTTGAAAACAAAACGAGACCCATTCAAAAAGTTCTGTAAAGACAAGTAAAGATAATAGAAATCACTTTAAAAATAAAGACTCTAACTAAATAACGCTACTTTACACTGTGGAAAAATTGCTACACTGCGATCATTTTCAATTTTTTCTGCAGCCATGATTGTGTCAGTAGTAGGCTGGGCACAGGCTTTAGCCTTCCATTTCTCCTTGTCTTTGGCCAACTCTTGCCACCCAGGTAAATATTTGGTCAAGTCGTCACACCATCTCCGCCTCGGTCTGCCACGTCGACGCCGGTGGTGCAATAAAATAAACCCTCTATAATACAATAGTTATTTACAAGGGTCATAAAATATGCAATAGAGGGCTTTCTATGTTACGGTCCGTGTTGTGTACACAATTTTATGTCGTCACTTGGCCTCAAAGTTGGTTTTCCCGTACGCGTAGCGTGCTGAAAAACCCGCTTTTGTGGCCAGGGGTGGCATAAAATTATTTTTGTCGGATCTATTAAAAAAAAAACTAGTTTAGTCCTCGTAAGCAGGGACCAAAATAGCTCTTTGATCCATAGGGATGAAAATATTTGAATATTTCTAGTAAAAGTCATAATCACCAAAGAGATCAATCACGAACATTGTATGAACAAGTAACTGGCTGTATGATAAAGAAACCGCGCGCAAGCCAAATAAAAAAAAAGTTGGTGAAGAAATAAAAGACGCGCGAAATGGATTCCTCCGCCTTTGTTCGTAATGGTTTACATACTCAAATTCGGATTTTACTAAGTTTTTATAAATATTGAGTATGTCTTCAAGTAGTGACAATGAAAGTATTCTACTAAATGTGGTACAAACGTTCCGTTCTATCCTTATTCATAAGTTGCACTTACTTATTTTTTCATAGAGGGTGAAATAAAGTTGAGTTGTCCACCTCGGGATTACACCACTATTTTAAGTTCGAGTGGTGTAGTTTGAATCCCACGCTGCGCTCAGGATTCAAAGAAACACTCTTGCCTTAAAAATTGTGGTTTGCTCCCTGGGTAAACAATCTACTATTCCATCACTATACATTATTACAGCTTTGAAATATCTGATTTCACGATAAAAACGGTGTCATTTATAAAATCACCCAGTATAAATAGTCTGTGGTAAAATTTTTCCCTTGTAAAGTGTCTAACGCAGACTATTTATGCGGTGTTCATAGAGTGTTTTAAGGAATCTAGTTTTTATAAATAAGACTTTAAAGCTTCAATAGCACTTTCTAAAGTTTAAAGTTCCGTGTGGCGCCGGATTAAGAATAGCGTCACTCCATTTCCTTCCGTGGATATCGTAGAAGGCGACTAAGGAAATAAATTACCGGGAGACGGGCAGCAGCATCTTCCTGAGATTCCAATCGCATAACTGCGATCGCCAACCCGCCTGCCAAGCGTGGCGATTATGGCAAAACCCTTCATGGTTAGGGAAAACTATGAGTCAGTGGACATCAAACAGCTGATGATGATAAAGCAAGAGTGCATGATCTTAAAATGTGAGTTGTGATTTTGATACGGATTCTAATTAATATTTTTTTTTAGAAAAATAAAATTTTTATACAAAGACGTACTTGTGCTTCGTGTACTTAATTAGTAATTTTAATGTTAATTGACCAAGTAATTGCGGACTAAAGTTAACAATATGTAGTGCTTACGAAAGTTTTAGTTCGAAAAATAATAATAATAACTTATTATTTTCGCACACACTCACACACACACACAACACAATCACTTGCCCCGGTCCCAAACTAGGATACCCTGTGCTATGATTAGCAGGCAAGGACGTCATAAACTTGGAAATACATCCAGACTGAGGCCATTTGTAGAATTGTACGGCTGCCCTTAGTGGGAATCGAACTCACGACCTCCGACATAGTAATCAGATATGATACCGCTAGACCAATGAGGCAGTCAAAAAAGTTAATAAAAGTTTTTAAGTTATAGAAAATCCCCTTCTCAAGAAATTAAGGGGATACATCCTGTATACCTAACTTTTTATTTTGAAGGAAGGCCAAGCTACATAAGCTCATGGCGGACTTGTGGTTTCGAGCGTCGAGACTACCACAAATACCTACTTCAGTAAGATAACAACTCGCCTCAGTTATTCGAGTCTCTTCGGAGGATATATTTATCTTCCGTCTTCGTTATCTTTCCAAGTTTGGAAAATGTCTTCTGTTAGACATTATTAGTTTCATTACGTCATTGTTATCGCACACTTGTCTTGTTAGTTTTAAATTTACCTTTTTCAAGGTAAATCTGACATACATTGTACTTGATCCGACCGGTCTACATCCAAAATGTTGGTCAGATGTTGACTATATGTAGGTACTAAATTTATTTACCGCCGAGTTTTGAATTGAGAATTTCTCAAAGAGTATCGTTCTGTCTCATCAGATTTTTTGAAAACGCAGAAGACAGAAATCTGCATTGCAAGAAACTTAAAAATAAAAAGTATCTACTAGGTGAAATAAATTTTCAATTCAGATCTCGTTTTTTAACAGAAGATCTGCTTAAAAACTATGTGCATCATAATTTTTTATGTTTCTTGTCCCGGTGGCATGACACCGCGGTAAGCGTTTTTATCGTTCTATCGACTATGGCAATCCTTACATCGAGATCATCATCATCATCATCAGCCATCCAACGCCCACTGCAGGACATAGGCCTCCTTTGTGGTTTTCATAACCATGAGGGGTTTTCCCATAATTGCCACGCTTAGCAGGCGGGTTGGCGATTGCAGTATGCGGTTGGAATGTCAGGAATCGAGATAGCGCTGAGCATTTGCGCGATAAAGACACTTGTTACAGTGTCTTGCCGTGGAAGCTGTACGATCCCGTGTCATATGCAACAAACCGATAAAGAGTAGAGCCATCTCACTCTCACTTGCTACGTAAAGCTTGATGGCGTGACACATTATCGCTTTGTCGCGCATGACACAAGGATCCTGCTGGCAAGGCAGAACTTTAAGTACTTACCTACATTTGTCCCACAAAAATAGTTGTAATTTGTTATATTATTAATTGGTCCCATATTTTAATAGTCTCTATTAAACTTTAGAGCTATTACATCAATTAGCCACTTTTATATTTAAATACGATCAATAAATGTCGATTTCATACTTTAATACTTGGCAAAAACCGTGCTTTATTTTCCATGTTTCAACCTAGAAGTGCCATGTGATTGCGATGCTAATAAATCGCTGCATCAATCGAATGTAAGGGTTCCTCGTTTGACTGCTGAACCCTAGAAAAGCGAGAAAACCTTTTAAAGATCAAGGTTCGTAAAGAGTATCCCAGCTCCCGCTGCACATTAGCGCTGTTAACGTTTTTACCTTTCTATCGACTAGCGTCATCTCGCTTAGTTCACTACATACGTAAAGCAAGATAGCGCTATGCGATAAGTATATAGAAATGTTTATCGCGGTAATATGCAGCGGGGGCAGATTGTATAAATGTGTCAGCTACTTTGCACATTTACTGCTTTTGATGTTGTCTGTTCGTATTTTTCGATGTTGTGTCGTACTTTCTTACAGAACGATTGTGTATTGGTGGAGCTAAAAACTGTAAAATAAATAATGTTATATTACATTTATTTCGCAGGAAAAATATTGTTCATTTATTTTACTAATGATTGAAACAAGCAAAGCAGTTTTTATATATCCCACTGCTGGGCTCAGGCTTTCTGTCAGGGGGAGAGTTTGGCGTGCCCACCGCGGATTGGCGAGTTCCAGCGGAAAGGTGTGTCAACTCCTAAGACATTCGTATTTTCTCACGATTTTTTAATTAGACTATCCTTGAAAAGAGTTGCGAGACGGATTACCATAAAACAACAATTAGCCATTTCAATTTGATTATTCATACAGTTTTGGCTTTACCAGTATTCATCCCGTTTATTTTTATGGAAACTGTAATATTTATTTTTAGCTCGGTCGTTTAGCTTAACTGCGGCACTTTATAATTTGCATTGAATCGTTTTTCGATTCGTATCGATTTTATCATTATTTTTTATTTATCACTCGATGGTTTTTGTGTACTTTTCACTTAAATTTATAGTCCTTGAGTATTATATTTCTTTCAGCCTACCTACACTCGAAACGAAAAATGTGTCATCTTGTAACTTTTATTTTACGTTTTGTATTAATTTTAATGACTTCAATGCCCGCCTTTTAGTAAATACCAAATTATGAGCAAAATAATATTGCTCATAATTTGGTACTTATCGGGCAGACAAGTTGTTAAAAGTAGTTTAAGTACCTACTTTTCTATTTCTTCACAGTGTAGATATTATTCCAAAATATACAGGGTTGTTTCTAAAATGTGTAATTCTTAAGACACTCCAGTTATAGTTTGTCTCTCGCAACTACTTTCTGTAAATCATTATCCTACATAAAATAATGTCCATTCCATGTAGCTTATGGTTTAAGCAAATCAAATCTATTAAACAACGCCAATACGAAGCGGAAAAAATGGTAAACTGAAAATTAAGAAAAAAAAAAGAAATGACAAGCTCTAACCCACATGTTTCAGGAATTGCGTATCTTAGAAATAACCCTATATTTTAGTAGACTGAAGATCTATTTTTGTGTTGTCGTTGATGCACGTGGACTTATAAATTCTTGAGGACCATCTCCGTTAAGAGTACGAAGATATCAATGCATATTTTTCTCCTTCCTTGCAGCCCCATCCTGGCCATAGCCGAGCATCGAACTGAGGACCGCGGAGACGGAAGCCACTACGCCACCTGCCTCACGCAGGCCGTCACCTTCTGGCAAATATTCTTCTTCGTCATGGTCATCACGCTCCTCTACATCCTTCCCTTGATTATACTAATCATCCTGTACAGTGTAATAGCTAAGAACTTGATATCAGCGGCGTCAAAAGTAGTCATGAACAAAACCATAGACCCGTCAAACGTCAGAGCGAGAAAACAAGTAATTTTAATGTTGGGCACTGTTGTTCTATGTTTTTTTATCTGTCTAATGCCTTACAGGCTCCTAGCGCTCTGGATCATAATGTCACCCTCGGAATTAACCGAGGATATTAACCCGGAGAAGTGGTACAATCTGTTGTATTTTTCCAGAATAATGTTGTACATAAACTCGGCGGTCAATCCAATACTTTACAATTTGATGTCGTCGAAATTCCGCCTCGGGTTCTGCAAAGTGTGCATCTGTTCCACGAACTCTATAAATGGGGTTAGGAATTTTCGACCAAATAGGAATAGGGCTGACACCATTACCAACGGCTCCACAACAAGCAGTAGTTTGACTCGCACCACGGACAGCTTGAAGAAACTATTCCATAGAAGCAATTTGGCTAGGAGCAACACCACCAAAAGTGATACGGGCAGCGAGTTCAAAGAGGCTTTAGGTGAAAGTAATAACAAGAAAAGTTCTGTCTTTATTAAAGTCAAAAGAAGATTCGTTAGGCAGCAATCAGCTCCAGTGTGCTCCAATTCAAATTTAACGAGGGTAAACAGGATGAGGAGCGAAGGAAACATGTTTGAGGTATCAGCATTCGTCGATCCTAAAACCAATCCGGACACCGACACAACTCAAAAGTTTATAAGACATTCCGAAGTTAGCCAGAGTAAGGACATCGAGGTGGACTCACAGAATCGGACCCCCTATGGGTCTTTGCGAAGAAGTGTTTTGATCAACAGTGCCAAAGCAAAGAGCACGGAGGGCGATTCTAAAAGCTGTATTGTGTACCAAAAAATCAACTTAGACTGCGTGTTAGGGTTTAAGTCGAAAAGTGTAGATTACGAGTTTCCTGAGAGTTTTGTTTGAAATAGGTATAGTAAGTCCCAAATCCCAGGGGCTGACCCTATTACATACGAGTATTATGTACTGTTGTAAAAACTGCCTATTTATTGTTTAAGAGTTTACTGCCATTGTTGTATAGTTTTGAAAATATATTTAAGAATTTGAAAAAGTTTTGTTGCCTTTTTTTGTAGCTTTTTAGTTCCTGCAGGACATAGGTAAGTTTTGTTTTTATTACTTAGCTTTAAGAGTAGAAAATCGAATTAAAAATGTTATGTTTCTAAAAAGCTGCTGAAAAACTTCTCTATGAAATTAAAAAGAAAGACAAAAAGAAACCGGCGTGCGTGCATGCAACGACTAATGAATGTTGAGGAAGCGAAAGTGATCTGTCAGGGTCGTGGCAAGTGGCAGTCCTTGATCTCTACCTACCCCTCTGGGATACAGGCGTGAGTTTATGTATATAAGTAGAAAAAAATTACTTTTATTTCTACTTATATACATAAACTCACGCCTTGTTCGCCCATAAATGTGCGCCCATAAACCACGCCGCCTTCAACAAGACACATCACACAAACAAAATAAACAGGTAAGTGACATAATTTGAACAACAACAGAAAGAAAATATAATACATAACAAACAAAACAAAAAAAACATATATATAGCCCCTGATGTGTCTAAGTTGCTGCTAAAGGCGGCTGTCTCTGCGTTGTGCTGAAGGAGTGAGCCCTCAGCGCTAATTGGTAAAGCAAGAAATGCCTGCAAATTAAGCGGATCCAGTGGGCTAACTAGCGCCACCAATGAAAAGAAAAACATTTCATTTACAGATCGTATTTGCAAAAATTGTCTATACAATCTCTCAATCATGTTTTTGGGCCCTACGACAAAGAACCTACGGTCACAAACCTGGGACTAGGTAGCATTTATGCCAAAAACGGCCTTTTTTGGCGTTTATGCTATCTAGTCCCAGGTTTTTTGCCTTAGGTTCACGACCATGGGTCCTAAAAATGACTGTTAACATGATTGAGAGATTATACAGACACTTTTTGCTAATACGATCTGTAAAAGAAGATATGATTTTTTCATTACTCATACTCGGAAAGTAGGTCTGGAGTTGCCTGAAGAGCGGGTTGAAAGTTATACATTTCAGCCCTAGGGAGAATCATTTTCAACTGACGGCTTAAACTGTAAAAAATAGTACATTGTTACAATGGGAGTAAAAGTAACGCTACGCTCGGGCGCCAAACCTAGTCTCTGGACTAAATAAGTCTTTCAGCCGCGGTAAACACTGTGCTTTTCATTACAAATATAAGTAAAGTAAAAATAAAAACACGAATTACCTAAAATGTTAATACATCTCTGCTATACGGCAGTACAAACAAAACTCTAGAACTCGAAAAAACAAATAAAGATCGGAATGTCACTTCCACGCTTTTTTTTCTCGTCCTTAGCTAACTGAAATTTGAAAAGTTAGAGCGTGGTCCAGCAGAAATTTGAAAATAGAACTAGTGTTTTAAAATAAATTGAAGCTGGCAGTTGAAAACGATACTCCCTAGGGCTTAAAAGTATTACTTTCAACCCGCTTCTCAGGCAATTTCAGAGCTACTTTCCGACTATGAGTAATGAAAAAACTATTTCTATTTTATGTTGAACCATGTTTCAAAGGTCTATTAGAAGTATACCTATTATTCTGAAAACTTAAAAAAAATATTTTTTGTATTTTGTTAAGTTTGGTTAGAAAGTGGTTAAAAATAGTGTTACGTAATAAATAAATAAATAACTTCTACACAACACAATCACTTGAAAATAGCCCTTTATATTATCTAGCTACACACTCACTCTTCCTAGTGAAATTAAGAACAGAAGTCTAACCACTTTTGAACCTGAAAGTACTGTGCTAAAGACAAAACCACCCATTTATTAGCCGACGACCTCGAAATCTTAAAGAGGTACAATCGCCCGCAGAACGTTCGCAAACACACAATGGATGCCACATTAGCATCCCTCGAATTATGTGCGCATTGTTTCTAGAGGAGGTAAAGTAACGTGGCTTCGGCAGGGAAGCCAACGCAATTTCATGTCAGTTTAAAAAATATAAGGTCGAACAAAACAAGGTAACGATGTTTTCTGGAGTCAAATAATACGTGATAAGGATCTCATTTGTAGGATTACAAAAATAAAACATTTTAATAATTACTTTATTCGATTGTTTGATTGGAAGTGCTTTTCTATGGGATTTTAGAAATCAATCACAAAACAAGCATATTCATAATTTAGATCTGGCAACGTCTGTGGGGTCAGCTAGTAATAAAATAAATGAAACTATGGGGCACCCACTAAAGATTATGATAGAACTATATAAATATTTTCATACTCTTTCGTCCACCCATTTTGTTTCAACGAGCAAAATAAATGCAAACATTATTTAAAAAATTTAAAAATATAATAAAAGAATTACGTTACTGTTATTGCTAATAAATTGTAATTTTGCACAAAGTTTTCGCAGCTAGCAACCTTTTTGCTGCAAACTCGTATGCCTAAGTAAGACAGCTATTTTGCACAACGAAATGCTTTCCGCTATAAACGCAGTGCCCGCGACTACGTTCGCGTGCTACAGATGCGCCTATAGCCAATATCCATTCTGAAGGAAAATAATTTTTGAAATCGGATAAGTACTTTCGGAGATTACCCCCTACACACAAATTTACAAACATGTAAACTTACAAAGTTTTCCTCTTTATAGTATAGATTGGCAAAAGAAGTAAAACGACGGCTCTAACTGCGACTTCGTAATTAGTGCAATACACTGTACTCGCTGTACATCCATCTACCGACTGTATTCTTGGTGCATTCCTCTCCATCCAAAGGTTGTCTGGAAGAGATCGCTCTAAGCGATAAGACCGCCAATTGTATACCACTACTTAGATATAAGAAACTATTTGTAATATCTTTCACCTGGTTGTGCAATAAAGTGTTCTCTATCTATCTATCTATCTACACTTTTTATTCCGCGGTTCGATTTCCTACAATTATGTTGTATTTTACGTATGTCTTTTATGTGTGAAATAAAATATTAAGTAAGTATAAAGTATTATGGAAGTAAGTATATCGGTTACACCGAATTTCTACTCCCGTATTTCGATTGATGAGAGCCTTGTAATTCTCTATTAAAAGCAGGATATTTTTTGAGGTCAAATGTCATTATATTTGCTAAATGCTAAGTAAATTATTATTCAGAAAATACATGTTATTATACTGCGAGGGTGTAAAATAACTGCTTCTTCTCTACACAGTGATGACACAGCACTCAACAAAATCCAGCAGCCACAAAACATGTCTATTCCTGCCCCGAGCAATACATCATCGCGTCTGCTAGATATAGGCTGTAAAGAGGCTCTTAAGTGCTCAACACAGCCACTTAAGGAGCTTAATATGAGCCCTAAGCATTTAGCCGGGACAAATTGCCCGTGGAACGAAATAAACGGCGAAACCTGAACTTGAACAAACGCTTCGTTGGTATTCCAATAAAGAACAGCGTTTGGTACCAAGTGTAAGTTACTGGTTAGCAATGACTATAAACAGTCAACGTTTTCATTGCAAAGTCACTCGTAATGTGACTGAAACTCCTTACAGTACCTTATACTTCTGATGCTCAATTTGGACTTTTCTACTAAGCAATTTCATTATTTTACTGCCCTATTTTGTTTTTTCTGCCGATCAATTAATTAGGTGCAGCTGAAAATATTTTTATATAACACCTGCTCGTATTCTCTGTGAATGGCATATTATGTGTCACGCAAACTCAACTTAAAGCAAGTCATTTGTGTCCTATGGTCTAGCCGGGTCATTATAAATGTACTGAATTTCATAATCCCCTAGGGAATTATGACATTTGAATTTGGAATGCAATCAACATTGAATATACGAGCTCCTTGCAATCCATGACCAAACGTCAAAATTAGAATATAAACTTTTCATAGAGCCCTACACCACGAAGAATTTATTCTAAATTAGAATGAAAACTTTTCATAGAGCCCTAAATCAAGGAGAATTTATTCAAAATTAGAATGAAACTTTTCATAGAAACCTGCATGAAGAAGAATTTTCCACTACAACAAAAAAACAAATAGAACGAAAAGGCGCTAAACTGCAAATATTTGTGTTATTTTGTAACAAAATAGTGTATTTTTACTTTATTAATTGTAAAATTAATAAAGTAAGTACTTTCTTTTTAATTGTATTATGTTTTATTGCCTTAAGTATGCATTTTGGGGATAAAGCAGTGTATTTGTCTCGGGCGTTTTTGAACCCCTCGGCCTCGGGATTCTAGCTTTAACTCCCTCGCTTCGCTCGGGAGTTAACTCTGTAACTCCCTCGCTTCGCTCGTGAGTTAACCCTAGGATCCCTCGTCCTTGGGGTTCAAAATATCGCCCGAGACATAATACACTGCTTTATCCCCTTAATGCATAATCTACTATTATTACTGACAGAAAAAAACATAGTGCTGTTGACCAACACAGTGTATTTTGCTGTAAAAATCGTTTGTATTAATAAATGTATATGTACGTACATACATACATCTCACGCCTGTATCCCAGAGAGGTAGGCAGAGACCAGGGACTGACTGCCTCTTGCCACGATTCTAACATATCACTTTCGCTTCCTCAACATTCCTTAGTCGTTGCATACACGCACGCCGGTTTCGGGTACTTTTTATCTTGCCCTTTACTAATAGATCCCCTATTTGGTCAGAGTGTGTCCGCCTGGGACGTCCCTTACCGGGCCTTCCAACCACATTTGCTCGGTATATTTGTTTCGTCAATCTTTCTTCCTTCATCCTCTCCACATGTCCAAACCAACGCGACATTCCTTTCTCAATTCTAGTCACTACATCCTCTTTCAGTCCACAACGTTCTCTAATCAAACTATTGCAGGATACTGTCATTTCAAGTAACACCAGACATGCTTCTCAAGGACCTCATTTCTACATATATACATTATGTACATATATACATTACAATACGTATTTATTAATATACAGAACACGTTAGACAATTGTTACAATAAGGCGCCACAAAATAAATTACTTGGTTTGAATGTGGGTAGGATCAATCAATCCGCCTTTATTAGCCTACTACTGGATATATGCCCCTTTCTAAGTCCCGCAACTTCTTTCTGTCCTCGGCTATCCTCATCCAGCCACTGCCACTGCCTCAGATAGCCGGTCCAACGAGCTGGTGGGCGTCCTACGCTGCGTTTGCCAGCTCGTGGTCTCCACTCTAGAACCTTTGCACCCAACCTTGGGTTCTTCAGCATATTATGTGAACAGCCATTCATTATAAGCAGCTTATATACGTCCCACTGTAGGGCACAGGCCTTCTCTCAGAGAGAGAGTATGGGCTTAATCACCACGCGTGCCCACCGCGGATTGGCGATTTCAAGCGCTGAGGTATGTGAATAGCTCAGACACCCAGGTTTCCTCACGATGTTTTCCTTCACCGTTAGCGAGTGGTATTGCTACTATAACTTCACAAATGTACATAACTTAGAAAACAAAGTCATAGGTACATGCCCGCACTGGGAATCGAACCTGGGTCTCCCGCTTCCGAGTCCAATGTTCTACCCACTAGGCTACCATCGCTTCTTATTGATTTCTGATTTCTGATTTCTAATCTTACAGGCTGTATCAGCCTTCTTAGTTCTTTGGCAACTGGTCTAATTTCTGGAAACTTAAAGGGGTTATCCTTTAAGTTTCCAGAATTTCATGGGACTTTTCTGCCACACCCAGTATGCAGTTAATGGAAAAGCAGTGCAGTTTAGTGCAAGACCTAGAATCGAGTCATAAACAGCAGATTTCTTTCCCAGTGGGTACCTAATAGCCATGCTAGGGAAGCAGAGCTTTAAAAGTGGGCGAATTAGCACAGCTTTTACACAAGGCTTTGCGGCGTTACGTATTTTAAACCGAATCAAGTCTATTTATTCGAAAAAGCTCTAGCAAATGTATTTTTTAAACTGGCTTTTTCTTAAAACTGAATTTAACTCCCATAGCTTTTTGCCTAACGAAATTGCCGGTAATGTAAGCTGAGGGCTTAAGAAAATCTTTAGTGTGACTTGCGCCACGTCATTGCATAAGTAAGTAAATACATAAATACTTATCCAGGGTTAAACGAATAAAGGGTTCCGTGTGGCGCCGGATTAAGAATAGCGTCACTCCATTACCTTCCGTGGCTGTCGTAGAAGGCGACTAAGCCTTAGTTAATCAGAAATCAATTACCAGGAGACGGGCAGCAGCGTCTTCCTGAGATTAAAACCGCACACTGCGATCGCCAACCCGCCTGTTAAGCGTGGCGATTATGGCAAAACCCCTCTAGGTTACTAATACCACGAAGGAGGCCTATGTCCTGCAGTGGGCGTCAAATGGCTGATAATTATGATGATGAAACTAATAAATAGCTGATTGATAGGGTTGTCAGTCATTAATTACTGCATAGCTCATTTATATGTCGAAGGAAAACATCGTGAGGAAACCTGAGTGTCTGAGTCTACGTATACTGCATTAATTTTGGGTACTTTGAAAGACATAGCAGAATGAACGTGCCTGATAACAGCTATCGAATACGCTAGTTTGTTTTGTTTTTAAAACGCACTTTTAATAAATCCCTTGACACAAACTCGAATCTATTAGAAGTTCGAAACCATTCGTAGCCATTCGGAGTGGTGTGTGTAGACGGTGAGGCGGTAGGTACTACTTGTGCGCGCATTTTTTTAAACAATATTTCCCAACAAATTTTTTTATTTACGTCTATACTTAAAACTGATAGTCTAAAAAGATGCCATTTTTAAGTACTTATTACATAACCGCGGCTTTGAAACCAACCAGAAATCAGCATGTGGAGCATTGCAGAGGTAACAATTTCAAAAGGGTAAATACGACCATTGAATTAAAATTCAATGATACGACAGAGCATCGTGAAGGAACTAAGATGTTTAGACACAGTCTACAACATGGGCCTGTTTTATAGCACTACGGTTCATGGTTTACTGTGACAACACGACGTACATTGCAAAGACGATTAACAGGTTAACAAGATTATGTTCTGTTTGTTGCACTAACCCGTGCTGAGGACCATTTTAAAAAACTATTTAGTGGCTAAACAGGCAGCGACATCTGGCCGAAGCAATTTACATCACTTGCAGCCCCGAGTAGCCCACTTTGCAGTGCAACAAAAAGAATATTATCATATAGGTACAGCGATATCATTCCGATGTAAAAACCTACGTTATACAGAGAAGTTTGTAAAGAGGCTCGAAATTTCACTGATGCCTGCACTTGCCCATTAGCTCAGTTGGGAGAGCGCTGGCACGGTTAGCCAGAGGTCGCGGGTTCAAGTCCTGGCGTGGGTGGAATTTTAGCGTCTAAATAGGTTTTTAAGATTAACAAGACTTGCTACGCAATGTACCTCAAATTATCACTACAAACTACGAATTGTTTTTATGAAATCCGGGCCTGGTCGACCTTTAATGTTGCAATGTCACTGGTAACGTAAGTACACGTGGCATGTAAAGGTCGATGTGCTATTGACATCCTTTAGGACTCGTAAACTGCAGACGTCCGTAACAACACTATAACAAGTAACGTTGCATTAGTTATTAAAATAACCTAAAACCATTCCTTCAGTGTCGATAACTAAACCTCTTTCAATAAGCAAAAGTTTGAAATTCACGATTTGAATATTTGATATGATAATATTATATTTGATCATAGTGATATTCCGTACATTGTTGAAACTTTTGTGCGAAAAACAAAATTGAGAATTACGGAAATTTTGGAAGTGGTTTTGTTAATTACTGAGTAAATAAGTAAACTTAATAACCTTACTAACTTCGTCAATTATCAAGGTAATTAAGTCCTTAAGGTATCTCGATTAGACCCATTAAACGTAGGGATATCAGCATCACGAGTCATAAAAAATACTATCTATACAGAAGAAATGGTTTTCTTCAGCTTTTACGTTATTTGAATAGCAAGTTATCTGACCTGCATTCTCATTCGCTCTGCGACTGGCTGAATATTTTGTAACAAAAAAATTTCATACCCACAGCCCGATCCTGGCGGTAGCCCAGTTCTCCTACGAGGAGTACGACGACGGCACCCTCGCCCCGGTCTGCCTCACCCAGGCCGACACCTTCTGGTCAGCGCTGTTCTTCATCCTCACCATAGCTATCTTCTTCATCATACCTCTCGGCATCCTGTTGGTTCTCTACAGTATCATCGCCAAAAACCTCATGGAGAACCCCGTCATCATTAGCCAGCATAGCAAGGGAGGGAACAACACAGGAAATGTCCTGAGGTACAGAAAGCAGGTTATACTGATGCTAGGGACAGTGGTTCTGTCGTTTTTTCTATGCTTGCTGCCGTTTAAGGCGTTGACGTTGTGGATAATAGTATTCCCGCCCGAGACAATAATGTCGCTAGGTCTAGATGGTTATTACATACTTTTGTACTTTTGTAGAGTGATGTTGTACTTGAACTCGGCGGTGAATCCGATACTGTATAATTTGATGTCGTCAAAGTTCAGAGAAGGGTTTGTTAAGTTGCTGAAAATAAACAAACTGATGAGCTGCAGTAGAAATCTAAGAGAGAACATGCAGAGGAGAGACACTTTCAACACGACTACTTCAACAGGATTTTCAAGCAGTCAACACGCATCTGATTCGTTTTGGAGAAGATACAGCAATAGAACGTCCTCTCTAAAGAATGTCTTAAGTAGAGACAGCAAAAAAACCAAAGAGGTTGTAGAACCAATTGTTAAACAAATAAAAGTAGGCGAAATAATCAATGTAGAAAACACCAGACGTAATAGCATGAAATATATAGCTGCTATGAATGAAATAAATAGCGATATACATGTAGAAGTTCATGAAAATCACTGCCAAGATGACAATGAAATAGTTTTAAGTGAAACTGTCGACGAAAATGACACTGCCACAGAGAACAATAAGCAAATACAAATATTAAACCTAGATGTTAAAACTAATAATGTGTATTCTATAACGCTAGACGTAACTGAAGGTAATGAAGGTAGGAATAGATTTGTATGCGTTCCCATACAAGAGAGGGAGCCTAAGAATATATTTGTATACGACTTTAAAAGTAAAGAGAGTTTTGTGTAAAAACATACGTAAACTTTCATAAAGTTTATTTAAACATAATGTTTCAAAAACATATTAAAATACAGGTTAAAGTTACGAGTTAACTACGGAGTTATTTATAAAAACATGTTTATGGAGTATTTTAAGGGAACTGTGTTTTCATAAATAACACCATTATTATTTAATGTACAGGAGTTATGGCGTCGTCTCAGGAACCGTGGCTTTGACTACCGCTCAGGGGCATTTTCGATGCAAACGATATCCCTCGCTGTGCAGCGCGGTAATGCTGCCAGTGTCATCGGTACCTTTGGGTCGGATATGTCTTGGATATGTTTTGACGGTTTATTTAATTGACTCTACTGTATAGTGTGTCGTTTTTTTTGTTTCCTTAATACTGATTTTGTTTTTTATATTTACATGTTAAGGACGGGTTCTCCGAGCGCACGAATTTGTATGAGACTTATTGTGCTGCGCGAGCGCATAGTTCGGGGAAAAGTAGGCATTTTGTAACTACAGAAATATGAATAATAGAATTTTGATGAACGACTTCTCAAACACGTTCAGTGGTAGTCATTTTGGTATTAATTTTAGTATCCAAAACTCAGTACAGCTCAAATAAAACCATGTCTAGTTAAAATTTTAGACTCATATTTTTTTATGCAACAAACTTTAAAAAATCATAAAAATAATGACCGACGGTGGATCTTCTAAAGTTTTTTGTACAGATTATCGGACCCATTTATAAAAATACGATTCCCGGACTCACTCCTCAGATGCCATGCAATAGTCGGTGGTATGGGGAAAGACGTAACCACTGATTATTTAAACTGCCTCTCCTCGTGTTTTAGAGTTAATGTTTTGAATGATGAGTACCTGAAGGTCGTCATACAGTTTTGGTACAAGATGATTGTAACAAATACTTTTTCTAATAAATATTACCTATTTATTTGCATTTTATATTTGAGCATCCATAAATGCTACATAAATGCTAACTTCAGCAGGAAAGTTTATTTTACATCTTTATGTCTTATTAAACCACTAGAATTATTTGATATCTGTGTAACTCTGTCTTACGATAGATAACTAACTGTACCTAGTTCATTGCTTGATTGACTTAAACTTTGTGCTGCAGAGACTGGAATCTAACCCACGGTTTCTCGTACACTAACATTCTTCTAATCCACTGTTAACAGCTGTGAGTAGTTTTTTTTGTCCACTTTGGCCAACTGATGGCTGTTAACGGTTGATTAACAGATTCTTAGTCTACGCAAAACGGGGGGTAAATATAGTATTGTTCAAAATATTTAGATTTAAGTTAATGTTTCACGATAGGGTTTGTAGAAACGTTTTATGAATGGAATTCCATTGTATTTTTGTGACCTACTTTTATTTAAAAGACTGTACGAATATTCCAATCGAATGTCTCAATATCAGTCTGTTTTTATAAAAAAAAATACTTGGTGCAATTGGCTGAAATGTCAAGTAAAAAATTAGTAAATAACTTCTCGATGAAGTAAAAATTCTGAGTTCCTATTTTTTGTATTAGTTTTGATAGCCAAAAAGTAATGTTTGACATTATGAACGTAACCTAGTTTATAAGAATACTATATAAGTGTATTTAATACTGTAATGTTACCTGTTAAAAAATATTTTTTAAGTTGAAAACCCCGTGTCAACACTTTTTGAAAAGAATAAATGTGGAGTTTCTTTGTTAGCTTTTTATGCACACCGTCTATTAATTGTAAAACTAACAACTGTAACGCATATTAAGTAAACATTAACGGTCTTATCTTTAAAAACACGATTCCCTAAAACACTCGATAGACGCTGATTAAAATAGTCTTGTGTCGATATTTTTACAAGGAATATACTGCCTCTGAGGAGTGCTGAGTTTGTTTTTATAATGTATACAAATGTTTGATGCAATTAAATATTTGAATTGCATTGATAAAAGTTTAGTTGAACCGATGTGCAAATCAGCTCTCAACGTTTTAGTTGCAAAGTCACCTTTAGCGTGACTGCGTAGAACTTTGGCCTTTGCGTCTACGCAATGAGATGATTTCTGCAGTGTCCAGTGGCACCTTCACTCACACTAGATGGGTGAAGGGACCACTCGGACGCTGCACTGCCTGGGACATTGTTTTTAGATGGAGTAGGCTTGCCCAGCACCTATGCCATCCTGACAGCTTAGTCGGCCTAGCCCACAGGAAAGACAAGTCAATACGTGCGGAGCCAACCAAGCCGCGGGTTCCTCACGATGTTTTCCTTCACAGTTAGCATGTGGTATTGCTACTAAAAATTCGCAGATGTACGTGAAGTTATAGGTACATGTCCTCACTGGGAGTCTATAGGTCTACACACTGGGTTACCACCGCTTCTGTGTAGAACGCATGGCCAGGGTGTTACACACTGTTAAGGGGCGACCCCGTGCTAGCGGCACCAATGGAAAAGAATCATATATTTTTGTACAACTGGTTCGGTGGTCTTGGTATCACGCTTGACTACCAAAAAAGAGGCCGTTGGTTGTATTCCCACTGGGAATCGATTGCCACCTTACTTTGTACAAATTGTCCCCAGTCTGGGTGTTTTCCATGTTTGTGACGTCCTTGTCTGGTTACCATATCACAGGTTATCCTAGTTTGGGACCCACCCAAGTGACTGTGTTGTGTGGATTTAGCTTATACACGTCCCACTGCAGAGCACAGGCCTTCTCTCAGAGAGAGAGGGTTTTTTTTAAATATATTTTTAATACACATTTGCAAAAACTGATCATCCTAAGTCTCAATAATTGTGATGGCTTCTTTTAAAAAATATAACCGAGAATCTTGTGTCAAACGGCAAAAAATGGCCGTTATTGGGAAAATGCTTTAAAGTCCTAAGTTTTCGGCCATAGAGTGTAGACTGCAGTTCTTAAAATAACTATTACAATTATCGAGTTATTTATGTTTACTTTTTGCAAAAACGTGTTATAAAAGAAAAGGTAACTTTTTTCGAGTCTAACCGTAATTAGTTATTAGATGAACATAATTACCTTAATTCCCTAAGTTTGCCCAATAAATGATCGCGATTAATGAAAGCGACCTGTTAAATATATTTTGTATGTGTGAGCATCGCGAGTCATAAAAAATAAAAAAAATCCATTGGGTGGCGCTAGTTAACTCCGAGTAGCCCCTTAAGGTTGTTATGATGTACTGTACCTACTTAAATATACAGACATACAAATGTCAGCGTTTTGACGTACCTACACGTGAGGTAATGTATGACGGAGATTTACTGTACCTTCACTATCTACTTTTAATAATGACAAGGAATTCCACCAGCAATTCACTTCTCTTGCATTAACTATTGAAAAAAGTTATGTAACTTTTGTTATTCCGGGATATAATTTCTTATGTAGGTATTATTGTATTTATTTGTGACGGATACTAATAAATAGCGATTATTTACAGAGAAGCAATAAGTTGTTTTTTTTTCTACCCTTTCTGCCAAATACAGGGTGTTATAGAAAAGTCCGGTGTGACTTAATTCTACTCATCAATTCAAACCAATTTTATGGTGGGACCAACTCTGAAAAAATATCTGCCGTTTCATAAATACAGGTTTATTGATTAATTGTACAAATCCTTAAACTTGTAGGTTAGAGTTTTTCATATGCAACAACTTTTGTGCTATGACTTTTGAGAATTTTTTGTTCAATAATCCATTTAAAAATATTGAATTTTTGCGGTTTTCCAGTTTAGTATTGGCGATGTTTAATAGATAATGCTTAAAGTCATTTGTCCTACATATAATTGGCATTCTTTTATGAAAAACAACCAAAGTTGTTTAAATCCTAATATTTCGAAAAATATAGATCTTAGGAATTGGGCATTTTTATTGGAAGGAACTAGAGGAAAATATAGGATCGAAGAGCTGATATATTTTCGCGGTTTGAGAATTGGTCCCATAATAAAAGTAAAATTTGCTTGTATTGATTAGTAGAATAACCGATTCAAATTCTGCCGAATCGTTCCGCAACACTCCGTGTCTTTCAGTTCAATAGTAAGGGGTCACTTTGCTAAAACCGCATGCAACGAAAACATGTCGCCTCGGCGAGAGATGTAACTCTCAACTACCTACGTGCCGTGTGGAATTCATTTATGTATAGTTGAGTAGAGCAAAGTAACCATTTTTAAAAACCTATTTAGAGGCTAAAAATTCCACCCATGCCGGGACTTGAACCCGCGACCTCTGGCTAACCATGCCAGCGCTCTCCCAACTGAGCCAATGAGCAAGTGCAGGCATCAGTGAAATTTCGAGCCACTTTACAAACTTCTCTGTATTACGTACAGGCGGCGACATCTGGCCGAAGCAATTTGCAATGTAAAAACATACGTAAACTTTCATAAAGTTTATTTAAACATAATGTTTCAAAAACATATTAAAATACAGTTTAAAGTTACGAGTTAACTACGGAGTTATTTATAAAAACATGTTTATGGAGTATTTTAAGGGAACTGTGTTTTCATAAATAACACCATTATTATTTAATGTACAGGAGTTATGGCGTCGTCTCAGGAACCGTGGCTTTGACTACCGCTCAGGGGCATTTTCGATGCAAACGATATCCCTCGCTGTGCAGCGCGGTAATGCTGCCAGTGTCATCGGTACCTTTGGGTCGGATATGTCTTGGATATGTTTTGACGGTTTATTTAATTGACTCTACTGTATAGTGTGTCGTTTTTTTTGTTTCCTTAATACTGATTTTGTTTTTTATATTTACATGTTAAGGACGGGTTCTCCGAGCGCACGAATTTGTATGAGAGTTATTGTGCTGCGCGAGCGCATAGTTCGGGGAAAAGTAGGCATTTTGTAACTACAGAAATATGAATAATAGAATTTTGATGAACGACTTCTCAAACACGTTCAGTGGTAGTCATTTTGGTATTAATTTTAGTATCCAAAACTCAGTACAGCTCAAATAAAACCATGTCTAGTTAAAATTTTAGACTCATATTTTTTTATGCAACAAACTTTAAAAAATCATAAAAATAATGACCGACGGTGGATCTTCTAAAGTTTTTTGTACAGATTATCGGACCCATTTATAAAAATACGATTCCCGGACTCACTCCTCAGATGCCATGCAATAGTCGGTGGTATGGGGAAAGACGTAACCACTGATTATTTAAACTGCCTCTCCTCGTGTTTTAGAGTTAATGTTTTGAATGATGAGTACCTGAAGGTCGTCATACAGTTTTGGTACAAGATGATTGTAACAAATACTTTTTCTAATAAATATTACCTATTTATTTGCATTTTATATTTGAGCATCCATAAATGCTACATAAATGCTAACTTCAGCAGGAAAGTTTATTTTACATCTTTATGTCTTATTAAACCACTAGAATTATTTGATATCTGTGTAACTCTGTCTTACGATAGATAACTAACTGTACCTAGTTCATTGCTTGATTGACTTAAACTTTGTGCTGCAGAGACTGGAATCTAACCCACGGTTTCTCGTACACTAACATTCTTCTAATCCACTGTTAACAGCTGTGAGTAGTTTTTTTTGTCCACTTTGGCCAACTGATGGCTGTTAACGGTTGATTAACAGATTCTTAGTCTACGCAAAACGGGGGGTAAATATAGTATTGTTCAAAATATTTAGATTTAAGTTAATGTTTCACGATAGGGTTTGTAGAAACGTTTTATGAATGGAATTCCATTGTATTTTTGTGACCTACTTTTATTTAAAAGACTGTACGAATATTCCAATCGAATGTCTCAATATCAGTCTGTTTTTATAAAAAAAAATACTTGGTGCAATTGGCTGAAATGTCAAGTAAAAAATTAGTAAATAACTTCTCGATGAAGTAAAAATTCTGAGTTCCTATTTTTTGTATTAGTTTTGATAGCCAAAAAGTAATGTTTGACATTATGAACGTAACCTAGTTTATAAGAATACTATATAAGTGTATTTAATACTGTAATGTTACCTGTTAAAAAATATTTTTTAAGTTGAAAACCCCGTGTCAACACTTTTTGAAAAGAATAAATGTGGAGTTTCTTTGTTAGCTTTTTATGCACACCGTCTATTAATTGTAAAACTAACAACTGTAACGCATATTAAGTAAACATTAACGGTCTTATCTTTAAAAACACGATTCCCTAAAACACTCGATAGACGCTGATTAAAATAGTCTTGTGTCGATATTTTTACAAGGAATATACTGCCTCTGAGGAGTGCTGAGTTTGTTTTTATAATGTATACAAATGTTTGATGCAATTAAATATTTGAATTGCATTGATAAAAGTTTAGTTGAACCGATGTGCAAATCAGCTCTCAACGTTTTAGTTGCAAAGTCACCTTTAGCGTGACTGCGTAGAACTTTGGCCTTTGCGTCTACGCAATGAGATGATTTCTGCAGTGTCCAGTGGCACCTTCACTCACACTAGATGGGTGAAGGGACCACTCGGACGCTGCACTGCCTGGGACATTGTTTTTAGATGGAGTAGGCTTGCCCAGCACCTATGCCATCCTGACAGCTTAGTCGGCCTAGCCCACAGGAAAGACAAGTCAATACGTGCGGAGCCAACCAAGCCGCGGGTTCCTCACGATGTTTTCCTTCACAGTTAGCATGTGGTATTGCTACTAAAAATTCGCAGATGTACGTGAAGTTATAGGTACATGTCCTCACTGGGAGTCTATAGGTCTACACACTGGGTTACCACCGCTTCTGTGTAGAACGCATGGCCAGGGTGTTACACACTGTTAAGGGGCGACCCCGTGCTAGCGGCACCAATGGAAAAGAATCATATATTTTTGTACAACTGGTTCGGTGGTCTTGGTATCACGCTTGACTACCAAAAAAGAGGCCGTTGGTTGTATTCCCACTGGGAATCGATTGCCACCTTACTTTGTACAAATTGTCCCCAGTCTGGGTGTTTTCCATGTTTGTGACGTCCTTGTCTGGTTACCATATCACAGGTTATCCTAGTTTGGGACCCACCCAAGTGACTGTGTTGTGTGGATTTAGCTTATACACGTCCCACTGCAGAGCACAGGCCTTCTCTCAGAGAGAGAGGGTTTTTTTTAAATATATTTTTAATACACATTTGCAAAAACTGATCATCCTAAGTCTCAATAATTGTGATGGCTTCTTTTAAAAAATATAACCGAGAATCTTGTGTCAAACGGCAAAAAATGGCCGTTATTGGGAAAATGCTTTAAAGTCCTAAGTTTTCGGCCATAGAGTGTAGACTGCAGTTCTTAAAATAACTATTACAATTATCGAGTTATTTATGTTTACTTTTTGCAAAAACGTGTTATAAAAGAAAAGGTAACTTTTTTCGAGTCTAACCGTAATTAGTTATTAGATGAACATAATTACCTTAATTCCCTAAGTTTGCCCAATAAATGATCGCGATTAATGAAAGCGACCTGTTAAATATATTTTGTATGTGTGAGCATCGCGAGTCATAAAAAATAAAAAAAATCCATTGGGTGGCGCTAGTTAACTCCGAGTAGCCCCTTAAGGTTGTTATGATGTACTGTACCTACTTAAATATACAGACATACAAATGTCAGCGTTTTGACGTACCTACACGTGAGGTAATGTATGACGGAGATTTACTGTACCTTCACTATCTACTTTTAATAATGACAAGGAATTCCACCAGCAATTCACTTCTCTTGCATTAACTATTGAAAAAAGTTATGTAACTTTTGTTATTCCGGGATATAATTTCTTATGTAGGTATTATTGTATTTATTTGTGACGGATACTAATAAATAGCGATTATTTACAGAGAAGCAATAAGTTGTTTTTTTTTCTACCCTTTCTGCCAAATACAGGGTGTTATAGAAAAGTCCGGTGTGACTTAATTCTACTCATCAATTCAAACCAATTTTATGGTGGGACCAACTCTGAAAAAATATCTGCCGTTTCATAAATACAGGTTTATTGATTAATTGTACAAATCCTTAAACTTGTAGGTTAGAGTTTTTCATATGCAACAACTTTTGTGCTATGACTTTTGAGAATTTTTTGTTCAATAATCCATTTAAAAATATTGAATTTTTGCGGTTTTCCAGTTTAGTATTGGCGATGTTTAATAGATAATGCTTAAAGTCATTTGTCCTACATATAATTGGCATTCTTTTATGAAAAACAACCAAAGTTGTTTAAATCCTAATATTTCGAAAAATATAGATCTTAGGAATTGGGCATTTTTATTGGAAGGAACTAGAGGAAAATATAGGATCGAAGAGCTGATATATTTTCGCGGTTTGAGAATTGGTCCCATAATAAAAGTAAAATTTGCTTGTATTGATTAGTAGAATAACCGATTCAAATTCTGCCGAATCGTTCCGCAACACTCCGTGTCTTTCAGTTCAATAGTAAGGGGTCACTTTGCTAAAACCGCATGCAACGAAAACATGTCGCCTCGGCGAGAGATGTAACTCTCAACTACCTACGTGCCGTGTGGAATTCATTTATGTATAGTTGAGTAGAGCAAAGTAACCATTTTTAAAAACCTATTTAGAGGCTAAAAATTCCACCCATGCCGGGACTTGAACCCGCGACCTCTGGCTAACCATGCCAGCGCTCTCCCAACTGAGCCAATGAGCAAGTGCAGGCATCAGTGAAATTTCGAGCCACTTTACAAACTTCTCTGTATTACGTACAGGCGGCGACATCTGGCCGAAGCAATTTACATCACTTGCAGCCCCAAGTAACCCACTTTGCAGTTAGGTTTTTACATCGGAATGATATCACTGTACCTACATGATTATATTCTTTTTATTGCACTAACCCGTGCTGAGGGCAATTTTATTGTTAAAAACCTATTTAGAGGCTAAAAATTCCACCCAATTGTCCTCAGCGCGGGATAGTGCAACAAAAAGAATATAAAGTAACCATTATTCAGATGTTCTTGACTTGTGCCGCTAGATGACGCCAGTGCCGGGTAGTACATTGCGCAGTTTCACGACAAACCAACGGGATCCTGCCTGACAAGTCTCTTTCGCGTCATCAACATTCATTAGTCGCTCCATGCACGCACGCTAGTTTTGGGTACTTTTTATCTTGCCCTTCGCTAATATGTCCACTATTTGGTACACGTATGGCCGCCTGAGACATAAACATAAACATTGCTTCTGGTCCCACACTAGGATACCCTGTGTCGTGGGAACCAGAAAAAACGACATCACAAACATATGTTAACATCCAAGACCTGGGGTTTTTTTTTTTGTCCCCAGCCGGGATTCAAACCCGGGACCGTATGCAGATGCACTACCGCTGCGCCACGAGGTCGTCACATTTATTGTCTCTTCCACCCACATTGGCTCGACATGGGCTCGACATATTTCTTCCGTCAGTTCCTTCGTACTCTCTGTATTTCCAAACAAATGCAAATAAATAAAATATAATTTACAAACTTGAAGGTAAGGTGGAAACCTGGGGATATATCCTCTAAATATCCTCTTTTTATATATATTTACTTAGCAATTGCTGACTTTTGCCTATAAATATGCTTACTGAACGGGAGACAATACTTGTGTTCGTATAATTTTTTTGTAACTCTACCAGTGCCATAATCTCTCTTTTTGGTTTAAAGAGTCATCAACGATATTCATTCCAATTCCGAGCGAAATTGCTAAATTTTCGTCTTACTTCGAAGTGAGTAATTGAGACCACGGGACATAATTTGGAGTTCGTACGATATCACGAGTTGGGTAATTTGGTTTTGGGTGCATGACGAATTATACTTTTTTGCTAACTCGATAATGGGTATGGGTAAGTACCGGATTCAGGTTCGAGAAGTTTTGGGAATCACATCGAACATTGAATCTTGGGCACATTAAAAAATCACTGGGGCCTTTGCTTAGTTTACAGTGTTTGCGCCTGTCAAACAGCATTTAATACCTCCTTGCTAGTTAACTTATTCTTTGATTTGTCATGATCGTTTTTTTCTTGCCACACAATATTAGAAAAGCGTCATTACAAAATCGAATTGAACGTAAGATAAGATAAGATAACAATATTCTTGATTGCACACAAGAAGCGAGACATAAAATATGACAGTTACAATGAAAAAGCACAATGGGCGGCCTTATTGCTAACAGCAATTTCTTCCAAACAACCTTGTGACGGAAAGGTTTCTGAAGGAGAAAGAGAGACGGGTAGTTGGTGCAAGTACGAATAGTATATACTTAAACTTAACAATAAACTTACATAAATCTTACTCAAATAATTGTTATAAACTATTACATAAATAAGTTACAATACTTATATGTAAGAGCAGGACATAATGAATATAATATACCTACATAGAAAGAAAAAGTAATCATGTACTTACTGATTAAAAACTTAATTTAGAGAGAAAGATACAGTACGTATCTATTATTTAATGATAAAATAAAAGTATTATTTATCAAAAATCGATTCCACTAAAACACTCATAAGACGGAGTGAAAGTCATAGGTACTTATGTATTAACTGGGTCGCAACCAAAATTTAACTTAATGCTAAACAGTCAGGCTTTCACACTCAGGGCCGCGTTTCATAAAAGTACAATAATTCATGGTCTATTTAAGACGATTCGATCAACATTGCGTAGCTCTTCTTACTTGTTAATCCGTGGGTTCATTGGCTATGCAACAAACATCCAAATGTCATAGTAAGCCATGTAAGTTCTATGAAATAAGGAACACGCGTTCGCTCGTCATCAATTTCTTTAAATCAATTTAAAAATTAAGTAACTTCATTCAAAAACAATCGCTCGTAGCCCCGGCTGCCTGAGTGATCTTAAACGATCACGAAGGTTAAGCAACACAGGGTGCGTGCGTCTATGCCTAACGCTAGTGGCATTTTTCCGAGCGGTTCCGTGCTTCGCAAGGCACGTTAAGCTGTTGGTGCCGGCTGCCGTCGATAGATGGCAGTCGTTAAGCCGAGTCAGAGGCCTTAGGGCGGCTTGACAACTTCTGACAGTAGACGAGCCACTAGTCTACAAGCCTTTACCAATCCGGACTTGGCCCCCGTGGTGGAGTATGGCCTATATCTTCCTCAGGGAAGAGACCCGTGCCCCTCGGTGGGGACATAATGGGTTGATGATGAATTCAAAAATATATCCTTGTGTTGCTGCTACCCCTTCCGGGGTACCAGCGCGGGCGTAATGCGAGTCTGATAAACAGATAAAACCGGAGAAGTGCGAGTCGGACTCGCCCACCGACGGTTCCGCGCAAATTTGTGGTCTCGCAGTATTTCCGAGCATTTCCCGAACTTAAAACACATTTTTCTATTATTTAATTACAAATGTATAGTTTACGGATTTTTCCCTGTAGTTAAAGTATACGATGATATTACTTGTCAAATTTAATAGTTCTAGGTCAACGAAGAATACCCTGTAAATTTTGATTCCCTTGAGAGGATCGAAATATACGTGTTTAGCGGCATAAACGCCGTAACTTTTTTTTACGTTAACATAGGAGTTTGATTATTTCACAGCTTCAAAGGACTCTAAGCTTCAAGTATATGGTTTTAATTTCAATTCGATACCTCTACGAGGTCCTGAGATAAAGGGTCTTGACATACCGGCGGACGAACGGACGGACAACAAAGTGATCTATAAGGGCTCCACTGCTGTTCAGAGGATCACTGGCTCCCATAATACAGATTTTTCTAGCTTGGGAGTCAGAAGACTCACTAACTTAGTTCTTAGTCAGCCGTCCATAAACTCTTACTTTATGTTTATTTGAACACTTTTGTATGTGGCTATAAAATAAAGTTATTCTTATTCTTATTCTTTTGAGGTACGGAACCTTAAAAATGGATTCGATTATACTTCACTTGTTCAAAACCTCATAATAACGAGTCACTGACTATTTACACATATTTTATTTACGCATTTCACGGGTTTAATCCAGATTGTTTATTGGGTAAAATTACTTCCCGATGTTTTGGCAACGTTGAATCAGCATTGCGAATCATTAAAGAAGAAATACACATGTTTTGACTTAGAAGTTAGGAAAAAACAGTTACTTAAAGCAAATAGATGGTGAATAAACATTCAGGGGCCAGTTTCATAGAACTACAATTCATGGTTTACAATTCGATGTACATTACAAAGTCGATTAACCCACAGATTAACAAGTTGACTCGGTTATGAAATGTACCTCGAATTGTCATAATAAACTACGAATTGTAGTTTTATGAAACTCGGCACATGCAGTATTGAACGATGCAGACATATTCTGTGCGCTTAGATAATATGTTGTTCTTACTAAAATAACAATCAAAGTATAGTCCGTTCCACGAGTCGAACTCCTAGGGAACAAATACTCGCTCCTCGTTGGTCAATGCGCGCGGCTAGAGTTAAGGGAAATAATAAGCGAAGACGGGCGAAGACGAAGACTGCTTCATAGGGTAGGCTTACATGCAGGCGCTCACCAATTATGCATTATTTATTTATTTTTTATAGAAACAGCTTTTTCGTAAAATATCAACTTTAATGATCGAGTGATATATTATTTCTTATTTGTAAAACTCATTTACTTTGTGCAATTCTTTCACCTGGTTGTGCAATTAAGTGTTCTATATCTATCTACAATCGTGACAAATAAAAAAAAATGTACATCTATTACAACTCGACACCCTCGGAATCTGAACTTGTGAGTGAACCCACATTAATTATTATCATGTTTTGTGCATTTCGATTTGTCCGGGCTCAACTTTTTCAATAACATGCCTAACGCAATCCGCCTGTATACATTTTTCGAATCGCTATTTTAGCAGATTGTTAATTTAGCGTTTTCTCACGGCAGCCACGTCCGATTATTGCGAGACCTATGAAAGTACTGAGAAGAATCTGAATGCGTCATGTAAAACGATCTTAAGAAATGCAGTGGCTATTGAAGATCACGCGCATTAACCAATTGGCACACATGGTCGATTTTTTTTGGGAGCTCGTTTTGTGGAATGTAGTAAAGGTAATCCCTCTTGATCCTCATTTAATTCCTCGTCAGTTGTTTTCTAGAAGAGTTGATACATTGTATCTTCAAAGTTAGTCACGGCCGCCATCTTGGGAGTCACGAAACAGGTCTAGAAGAAGAGGAATTGCTTTAATTGTAACCTAATTGCGTTCATTAGTCATTGTTTAATTCGCTCCGAGCGGGATTGAGAGATCCAGCGTTTCTTGACCTGCTGTTAGGCTTAAGAGGGAAGGTCGCTGGCTTGAAGTTCGAGAAGTTTAGTGGCAATTTGGAAAACAAGCGTGGCATACTCAAAATTAAAATATTTCGATGTAAAGAGTGTACATTAAATTTATTGAATGTCAATGGTAAACACATCAACCTGTAAAGGTATCACGTCTGATTACCATGCCGGAGGTCGTGGGTTCGATTCCCACCGGGGGCCGTCGTACACTCGTACAAATGGTCTCCGTCTTGTGATGACCTTGCCTGGTTACCGTAGCACGGGGTATCCTAGTTTGGGACCAGGTCAAGTTTTGTTGTTGCGTGGAAGTTCTTATTATGATTATTATTCCGTGGAATTTCTAACTGTAACTGGTCAAGATATGCCCATAACGTTGAAACATAATAACATTCTCTTGCAATCCGGTAATTACTAGTTAATTAGTACAAACAGTACAAACGAATGCACTGCCATCGAAAGATATCGAGCGAACTTAAGAGGAAAGGTCAGTTAAAACGCCCCAGGCGGACATTAGTCGCCCAAATTAGGGACCCACAGTGTGCTCCGAGTACTTTTTCACCTGAGTGCTGCGGAGCCCAAAGGGAGGGTAATGTGTTTGGCTCATATGTATGCATGTAATTACCCGACTACGGTGGAGCCCAAAAGGAGGGTAATGTGTTTGGCTCATATGTATGTATATAAGTAAGTATGCCCGATTTTATGTTCCCTCATAACTCCTTAACAAATAGTCAGATGTTCTCACAAAATATCTCAAACGATTCGTCGTGCTTGTGTGAATGTCATAGGCTATATAAAATAAGCATAAATCCAACAAAAAAAAAACACTAAAAATATAAAAAGAAATGCCCGGGTAGTTCTTATTTTTTTTTTATTGCATGAACCGAAAAACTACTTATCAATTTAAATACCTAGTAGACGAGAACTCCCGAGTGCCAAATATGCTTAGTTAAGAAGATACAAGTTCTTAAAACCGGACTTTTTTCTATCCGTGAAACAGAACAAATATTTCTTGGTGAAAAGTGGGTTTGCTTCACGGTGTTGCCAATCGCGCCAGTGGAAAACTTGCACAAAAATGTTTTAATCTCATTGGAGAGGCCATGTTAAAAGACAAATGACCGCGCTTAAATTTTTTTCTCTACGACTCATACTTGTCATGAAAAGTAAAAGTAATTAACCTGTCGAGAAGTCATTCTAGTCATGTAGTACAAAAACGCGCCTCACAAATCGGGCTTTAACTATGACGTCACAACTTGAAGCTAACGCCTTATAATTTATAAAGCGGTTAACAACATTTGAGTTATCTCGAAAAAAAAAATGTAAGTAAGTAGGTATATTTTTTTATTCTTATTGAAGATTTTAACCACATAGTGATCATGTCACCCCGAAAAAAATTATATTTATGATATTTTATTTTTTACGTAGAAAGAAACAAAACACGAAATACCTTTTTTATTTCTTTCTACGTTTTCCATGGTATAAGGACCATGTCACTCCAATCTTAGTTTGATGTGAGTTTCTCATCGGCGGCACTGTGAAGCAAACCCACAGCTACTGATATATCACCGAGCGTCGACCCTAATATACCAAACAGTAAAAATCCCACACCGATATGTCTGAATATGAAGTGTAACATCTGTCGGGCGATCCAGCTGCTCCAACGTAGTTATAAATCGATACATACTTTTTCCACCGACACGTCCGACGACGATACAGATCGTTGGACATTTAGCGAGACAAAGGTTGAATAATACATTAGTAAATGTGTGTATGACGATATATCACGAACATTGATCAGAATAGGCTGAGTGTAAATACCTACAGTTGGCGAGGAGACATAAAGATGACAATAGACACCTACAAGATGTGTCTGTTGCCTAGCGTGGGTGTCTAAGATAAAATAATTAATGAGTTTCAAGTCTTTTTAGTCATAAATCCGATTTAATATATTATATTGTAATAAAATTTAGTTGAAAATAATTAGTAATGTATTTATTGTGGAACATATAGGATCCAAAAACAATGAAATTCAGTGATAAGATATACTCGCATTAGCTCTAAGCTGCTAGTGTATGAACAATAAAAATAACATTAACGTTAGATTATGAACTTGAAAAGAACAATTAGAAACCATCGTTGTAGTGGTCCGATCGGGCCATTTAGAATTCTACAGATTGATAATCTATCATGAAGAAGAAAAATCATGAAATGGCGCTGGTTTGAATAATGAAAAGTGTAATTAATTCCTGTAATGCAATAGAGAATTTAAGACAGACATTACGTATTTTTCTTAGAGATCATACATTAGTAGATAATTTTAAAATCCAGGCATCACGGAATAGGTGTCACGATCTCGGAAATAATACATCTTAGGATGTCAGGATTTAACATAAATAAATGCATTTAGTAATTTTAACAATCCATTTGTCTCCACGCCATGTGTAGGTATTTATCCACTACCTATTTCGATCGCAGATCTTATTAAAGTGTTTATTGCACTATAATAAGAAGAATAAAAATAATTTTATTATGGCTCTATTGGACAACATACAAGTACAAACATTACACACAAGACACATTTTTTTAATGTAGCCTATATTTTACACGTCCCACTGCAGGGCACAGAGAGTATGGGCTTAATTACCTCGTGTGCACGCCAATCCGGCAAATTCAAGCGCTGAGGTATGTGAACACCTTAGACACTTAGGTTTTCTCACGACGTTTCCTTCTAGACATAATTTTATTATAAAATTAATAAATTATATTATATATATTTTAATCAATACAAATTTAATTTAGATTAATTTTTTACTGATTTTATAATTATTGTATTATATTTTATATTAATTAATTCTGCTGTAATGTTAACATTTTTATTGCTGTTATTATTGTCAAATATGGACCCAGGTCTGAAATAAATATTTTCATTCATTCATTCATTCATAGGACACAGTTTAGCAAATATAACTATATCTAACAAATATAACAAAATATCTAGCTTTTTCCGATGACTCCGTTTCTCAACAGAATATTCTTAATCGCACAGCCATGAGGAAACCTGAGTGTCTGAGCTATTTACATATCGCGGCGCTTCAAATCGCCAATCCGCGGTGGGCAAGCGTGGTGATTAAGCCCATACTCTCTCCCTGAGAGAAGGCCTGTGCCCTATAGTGGGACGTATATAGGCTGCTTATGTACAGTCGAGCACATCAAACTTTACATTTTCGTTGTTGTTAAAAGGATGCTGATGTGCTGTCGACTGTACACCATTTTGTGTCACCGCGATAAGCGCCCCCTATTGGCTACAATTACAGAAATATAAAAAACCTTACAAAAAATAACCTACTTCGAGAAAAATAGAGTTAAATGATTTTCTCATGGATTAAGCCAACAGATCTTGACCAAATTTATATGGGACTACCCTTAACCTCATTTTTAACAAAAAGAAATATAAATTTAGATTTTTCATGTATCTTAATAATGTATGGTGTGCAATAAGGAGTATCAATCTAATTTAATCTAATGTAAATAATGAAAATAATGAATATAAATAAACAAAATATATTGAAGAAATTAAAACCGTCTTTTCTTAGAGTCGGTTAAATAAACTAAAAATTAAAATACAGTTTCTACGAAGTATGAAGCGACCTTGTTGACGACACAATAACGTGGGGATATAAATCCTCTTTTGTAAATAACTCCTTAAAGGTAAATAATAAAAAAGGGAAAAAGAGTGCTATCGAAATGATAGCGAGCGATGTCCAACCTTCTTTCTTCTTCATATGAGGCTTTTCCCCTCACCCGCAGCCTCACCCCCTGGGACTTCTTGTGTCCATGTTGTTCTTTTAGTGAATTCTTTCATTGAACAGGACTCGCTCTGTTTTTTCTCCCCCTTATTTTGACATCCGCGACATAAAACTCTATCTCTATTTTGTTTTCTTCTTACGCTCTTCATCCACTACATAGGTACTACATCCACTTTTTTGTATTTTACATTATTACTGTTTCTCTCTCCTAACATTCCAGTTTTCATCTCCTGAATTAACTACACACGTTTCAATTTCTGAAATATATATCTAGGGACTAACATTAAATTAAATATCTAGATAGCTATGTACCTCCTTAAAGTTAAACTTTATAAGGCTAATGGTGTCGGCAGTTAGGTTGGCAATATTCGTTCAAGTAACAATGTCCTGCAATCCCAGTAAAATAACTAATTTCATAATAAATTTTTACAATCTTACGGCCTTATTTATAAAAACACGATTCCTCTAAAGCACACCTAAGAGAGAGTTTATTTAATCTGTGGTTAGGACTTTTGCTTGTAAAAAGGTTGAACATGTAAGACTGAAAACGAACCGAAATTGTTAGTGTACGTTAATTTACAAGCCAAGCAAATATTCTTTTGCTTCTTTTTGCACTTATAAGTGAGTAATTCTGTTTGTCTGAAAAATTTTAATAGTAACCAGCATAGTGCTCCGCTTGCTTTGCTCGCTCCGCGCAGTGATATCACAAGGTCTAACCTAACCTAACCTACAGGTCCCGCTGTGTACCTTCGTAGTTTTTACTATTGGGGGGCTTCGCCCCCCTCGCCCCACTCGCAGGGGGGCTATGCCCCCCTGCTTAAGTTTACGTTTTGTGACCTTCTTGCCGTCATTAGTTTGTTAAAAGAATTGATAATTAGAGGTTCTATAATGTCTGTGAATGATAGTCGGGTTCAGGATTTTGATCTTCGGCATTTCAATCATAGGTAAAATAAGCATTGGGGTTTCAACATCCGATCTTTCAAATGTGGGTATAAGAAACATTGAGATCTTCATCTTCGGCCTTACAAACATACGGTCAATCACACTTTCGTTATCACGAACATTCGTTAAAATGATCATTTGTTATTTTGACATTTGGCATTCCATTCGTAGGTTTTGTGACATTCGGCGTTTTAAATTTCGGTATTATGATACGTACTCTTTATTATAACAACAAGATACATCCCAGAACACACCCAGACTGAGGCCATTTGAACACATGTACGGCGGCTCATAGTGGGATCGAACCCATGACCTCTGTTATAGCAATCAGACGTGATACCGCTAGACCAACGAGGCGGTAGAGTCAATACTATACTCCATTCCATGAAACGAGCTCCCAAAGAAAATCGTCCACGTGCACCCATTGGCTAATGCGCATGACCTTCAATAGCCACTGCATTAACTAAACCTACCCTATGAAGCGGACCGTCTTAGCTTATTGTTTCGCTTATCTCTAGTCGCGCGCTTTGACCAATGAGATGCGAGTGGTTTGTTCCCTAGGAGTTCGACTCATGGAACGGAACGTACTTAGAGAGATGGACAAAACGAATCCTTATGCCATAGGATTTTCCGGCGACTGTACAGAGTAATTCCATTACATGGATGACACAAAACAATAGACATAAATCTTCAACGTGAAAGTAATCATGAGACAGTCGTTTTCTCCACCAGTAGGAGTGAATTCAAAAAGATTTACCTTCCTATTTTGGTAAACAGTGTTATTTTTAAAAGGTGCAATTTTTTAAACATACGATTAGTTTTAGATGCAAAAACATTAAATTGGCCCTTTTAATAGTACATTACGATACTAGTGCGAAATAATTTAATAAATAAATTTATTTGTCTCAAAAATAATAAGTTACATGGTGTTCCATTTACATTATAAATTATGTCTATCAGGGAGAGTCCATCTGTTGCTGTCTTCAAGGCCAAACTGAAAGAGCACTTCCTTTTTTCATTATCGCAATAGGTTTATTTAGTTTGTTTATTTACTTAGGTATTTATTTATTTATTTACGTATTCTAGTTATTTATCATCTTATAAGTAAGTTTATGTAACTTTTTAACTTTATAGCCATATATATATATATATATATATATATATATATATTACATTATGTATGATTGTACTGGGTTGTAATATAGTACGTAATAATTATTGTACACTTTCCTCCCTTGTTTATAATGTTCGTATCACCACATCAAGGGTTGGCTGGAAGAGATTTCTGCTGAAATAAGCTCGCCATGTACACTTTTTAATTCTGTAAATGTTTTGTTTTATTCGTGTAATTTTATGTGTGCAATAAAGTATAAAGTATAAAGTATGCTAGGTATATTTTCTGTTTACAAATAGTAGCATCTGTTGCTAAACTAGGCGTGAGCCTGTATTTCAGCCAACAGCGCCCCCTACCGGAAAATGTTTACAAATGGATCTAGCTACAAAAATATATATATAAATTTCCAAGTTTAAAACATATTATTGATTTACAAAAAATAAATCCTCTGAGTAATTATTTAATCTTACAAATCTAGTAGACAAAGAAGAAAAAGGAAAATGTATAGGGTAGTGTAATGTCCTCTCGGTGTGTAGTGTATGTGTGTGTATGTGTGTGTGTGTGTGTGTGTGTGTGAGTGTATGTGAGAGGGTGAGTGATAAATGTTGTTGTTGTAAAAGTAGGAAACCTCTGGGTTTAGTCTTGCTAAAGTAGGAAATTCGCAACGAGTGGCGATAAATTAAAACACGACCGAAGGGAGTGTTTTATATCGACACGAGTTGCGGATTACCTATTCGCACGTGTATCGTACAACGTTTTATAGTACATATTATGGCCCTTTGAAGTTTCGACATAGGCACGTAAAGTGCTCATTATCGCACTAGTGCGGTAATGTAGCACCATATGTACTATAAAAAATTAAATATTTTTACGCGTTTTCTTTGGAGTAGAGCTATTTGATAGACAGGGCACATGCGAGGCAGCATGCTAGACTGAGTGCCATGGAGCTTTAAATACGAATCTGCGGTGGGCACGCGTGGGGATTAAGACCATTGTCTCTCTGAGAGAAGGTATGTGCCCTGCAGTAGGACGTATTAAATACGCTCATCAATTAACAAAATTTAATAAAAATAAAATATTCTACATGAGTGTCCGGGGTGTTCACATACCTCCGTGCTTAAAATTGCCAATCCGCGGTGGGCACTAGTGGTAATTAAGTCCATAGTCTCTGAGAGAAGGTCTGTGCCGTGTTGTTGGACGTATATACTATATATCCGTATAGTACACCATATACTATAGCATGTATGTCGCCTGCCTTAGACGTTCATTAGGCGTCGTCGTCCAATTAAAGGGTTGAAGGTCATTCAGCCATGTGATTTAACAAACATTAAATGACCTGGCTGAATATGGCTAGCCAAGAAGTCAGTACTAGACGGCGCGTCTGCTTTGGTAGGGTGACCAAGATACAGTACTCAAAAGATACAAGATACTCACCACTTCAGTAACGTCGGCAACTGCAACGTTGACAGTAATTTACGTCTGCAACTGCTCCGGCGGTGCGGGATGTGCAGCCCCTTCGCTCTTGCGTAACAAAGAGCAGGTACCCGTGTGAGCCTTAGTGGCTAAGGTTGGGCGACCAGCAAGGGCTGCCCTCCTTCCGCACCTCCGGCTTTTTATATACCCTCTTGGGAGGAAACCAGAACCTCTGCGGGGAAATAGGGTGCACTGAGTCTGCTTTCAAACTATTTGAACCTATCAGCAACTAAATCACGAGTGCGCCAAGCCGCCAACCTATTGACCGTTAAAAAGTATGCAAGAAGAAGAAATGATCGAATTTACATTAAAAATTGCCGTTTTCGCGCCATGATGCGTTTCGTTTCTACACATTGTATTGTTTGTCTATGTTTTTTTATCTATCAAAAATTCCTTCTGAACAACTACTTTGTCCCTTATCAGTTCCGTTTCAAGCAAATGTCATGGTCACCCTACCGAAGCAGACGCAGGTGAAGTAAGTCAGCTGTTGTGTTGACGCCATTTTGAATTTTATAAATTCACACTTAAATAGCGGCTTTTCATTCAGTCTTGTAATAAAAAGGCTAGTTTTCGGACAGCCAAGTAATGAAACGTTTTAGACAACGCTATTATAATTAAAAGGCTAGCCATGTAGTTAAATGCCGCCGCCTAATAAACTTCCTAGTCGACGCCTAGGCGTCGAATTGGACGGATAATTAAATAAGTTTTCGGCGACATATATATATACCATATAGGCTACATAAAGAAGAAGAAATATTTTTTATTGAATATTCTATCTATTTATCACAAATGAAATTTATGTTGACTGACATTTTTTCACTGAAACCGAACGAAATTTAGATATAATGCCCAACAGATAACTTCAACAAAAATACGCGTAGCCGGTATGAGTTTGCGATGGACATAATATTATATGAGCCAATTTTAATTTCAATTTTTTGTGAAACCCTAAGCCCAAAGAATTAATAATAATAATAATAATTTCCACACAAAACAATCACTTGATCTTGTCCCAAACTAGGATACCCTGTACTATGGTAACGAACGTTTGTGAAGTTATAGTAGCAATACCACTCGCTAACGGTGAAGGAAAACATCGTGAGGAAACCTGGGTGTCTGAGCTATTCACATGCCTCAGCGCTTGAAATCGCCAATCCGCGGTGGGCACGCGTGGTGATTAAGCCCATACTCTCTCTCTGAGAGAAGGCCTGTGCCCTACAGTGGGACGTATATAGGCTGCTTATGATGGTAACGAGGCAAGGACGCACAAATATGAAAATATGCCCAAACTGAGGCCATTTGTACAAATGTACGGCGGCCACCAATGGGAATCGAACGCACGACCTCTGTTTTGGTAGACCAACGAGGCAGTCAAATTAGAAGTCACATTTCGCGACCCCCCCAATGAGACCCGAAATACGTCGATGCGAAGACAAAAACATTCGGTCAAGTTAGTTGTTGGACATTATACCTGTAGGTATTGTTCCGAAAGAATCACCAGTTTAAAACTCGGTGCCAAGATCAGAAAAACAGTTCATTTATGTACAAGTTTTATTCACGCTGAATAAATGTTCACTGGCACGATGAAAATTATAATATACAGAAGGAGTTAGCACTGACTAACCGAAATAACTTAATTAAACTAAAACTGCAGCATCTGCTTGAAAAATAACATTTTAAACCAATATAATCGGAACCTATCAAATCACCAATGTTTTTAGGCTGACAGGAAAAAACTATTTTTTAAATGTAACATTTTCCTTCCCGGCTACTCCACCATGTATAGCCTGCCAGCTATTGGCGTTCGCAGGTTCGAACAATGTGGATCGACCCTGCGCGCGCCGGACTGGCGTCTGTGAATGTGGTGCACAGTCAACCCCACAAGCCTATCTGTATTGCTTCTAGTCCTTACATTTCAGTTTTTGGTATTTTTTTCTACATTTGGCTGCGGACCAAATAGTGACATTAGAGAGTTAAAAGACTCGCGAAATTATGTTAAAATGTTTTTTTAGCCGCTCTTTTGACTGTAGGTATGAAGAAATAAATCGATATCGATGATTCTTAACGAACTTATCGAATAACACATAAAATCACAATAGATATAAACAGAATAAAAACAGCGAAGAAATTATAAATAGAATTACGAATATATAAAATGCAGCCGATATATAGAATATATCGGCTGCATTTTATATATTATCAACCAATAATATATAAAATGCAGCCGATATACGTCCCACTGTAGGGCACAGGCCTTCTCCCAGAGAGAGAGAGTATGTGCGTAATTACCACGTGTTCCTACCGCAAATTGGCGATTTCTAGCGCTGAGGTATGTGAATAGCTTTTTTCTTCACAGTTACCGAGTGCTATTACTACTATAACTTTACAAATCTACGTAACTTATAAAACAAAGTCATTGGTACATGCCGGGGTTCGAACCCACGACCTCCCGAATGAGAAGCCGGCGTTCTACCTATCCGCTGCCACCGATCAAACAATCAATTTAATATACCTATTTAATTAAAAATTACAATAGATATAAACAAAAACAAACGGCGCATATATTATTAATATGAATGAAAAATTCTTTATTGCACTAAGACAACTTTGTGACACTAGGTAGTATTTTCTTCCAGCTAACCCACGTTGATGTGGAGAGTGGATGAGGTAGTGCTAGAAAATAATTATGTGAGAGATTTATTGTGATACACGTCCCACTGAAGGGCACAGGCCTTCTCTCAGGGTGAGAGTATGGGCTCAATCACCACGCGTGCCCGCTGTGAATTAGCGATTTCAAGCGCTGAGGTATGTGAATAGCTCAGACACTCAGGTTTCCTCACGATGTTTTCCTTCACGATTAGCGAGAGGTATTGCTACTATAACTTCACAAATGTACGTAACTTAGAAAACAAAGTCATAGGTACATTTCCGCATTCCATCATTATTATAATTTAAATTCACATGCGTAAAGTAGTACGTAAAATATAATATGGTACTGAAATACGTATTTATTGATATATACATAGGTACATACTACTGATAAATGTTACTTACATACATATACAATAATACAACTACATGGATACTGGATAACTCTATTGAAGTCCAAAGTAATAATCGTGAACTTTACTCTTAAACACGTCTACGGATGGAGCCTGGCGAATGTTCACAGGTAAAGCGTTGCACAGACGAACCGCTGTCATCATCATAATCAGCCGTTTGACGCCCACTGCAGGACATAGGCCTCCTTCGTGGTTTTCATAACCATGAGGGATTTTTCCATAATCGCCACGCTTGGCAGGCGGGTTGGCGATCGCAGTATGCGGTTGGAATCACAGGAAGACGCTGCTGCCCGTCTCCTGGCAATTGATTTCCTTAGTCACCTTCTACGACGTCCACGGAAGGAAATGGAGTGACGCTATTCTTAATCCGGCCCCACACGGAACAGCCTTAGAGTCCACGCCACCACTGAAGTCCGCTGAGCTAAGAAGTTTTCGTCCTTATGTCAATGTAGACAAGGTTTTCTCCTTGGGACATGATTGATGGCGCGTGCTCGATGTTCACAGTGAAGGAATTCGAACAGTCCGCCATATTGCGCTCGGGAATATCAAGAAGAAGGTTTTTGCATGGAGGCTGAAGTCGACCATGCGCGCCAAGGGGGGCGAAACGTTCACGGAGATAATGGGGTGAGGAGAGTTCGCGTAATACGCTATAGAGAAGCGTGACAATATGAGCATTCCTGCGGAAACGGATGCTTAGCCAATTTAGCTCAGTGCGTGGAATTGTGGTCATATTTAAGGAAGAGAAAGATATATTAATATGTCAGTCAATCAATAAATCAATTTGTTACCATAAATTATAATAATTTCATTAAGTTTCAATGCTATTTTACCAATTAGGCGTGTTGAAACAGTATTTTTATCTTTATATTATTTATAAATATAAAAGCCTTTGTAACAATGCTTCGTAATTAATTTTCTAATTTGATTTGCAATACATAATATAGAAAATAAAATCGGTTACATATTATTTATCACATTTGAGTCACATAACGATCACCATACCAATCACATAAGTATTTCAGCCTTTTTTCACTTCACCACCATTCATTTATTATCTAAAAATATCCCTGGTCTCTGCATACCCCTCCGCGATACAGATGGGAACTAATGTATAAGATGTTCATCATCATCATCATCAGCCATTTGACGCCCACTGCAGGACATAGGCCTCCCTCATGGTATCCTAGCCATGAGGGGTTTTGCCGTAATCGCCACGCTTGGCAGACTATAAGATGTTAAAATAGTATTATTATTATAATATCGATTTCAACATAACACAATCACTTGAAAAGATAAGTGAATGCAATGCAATGCACGATGCTGAGTCAGATGCCTTTTTGGCTACTCTGACACAGCTCAGGATGCACTCTGACGCTCTGACTTTGCCTTGCCCTATCTTGTATTTTTGTGACTTGCTTTTCCTTTGTATTTATGTTACTTGTTATGCCTTTTCTTTCTTGTGATGTGTTAATTTGTCACAATAAATGTTTTTCTCTCTTTCATTAGTTATATTTATTTGCCATGGTTGTGTTATTGTAATTTTTCTCATATCATATAAATTTTCATTATATAAATTACGTAATTTTATAGGTGTGTACTTTTGCGGCAATCTGAATAAGTGTAGTCTTTCTTTCTTTTTTTTTCTCTTTTTGTTTTCCGCAATCCTGACAAACTATCGATACACACAGTTCGCCCATCACTAGAAGCGTGGGAAGGTCAATGTTATTGTTGGACCGATATTATAGTGGAAAGTTTGTTTAGGGAGAACCTGCTAAGCCGAGAGTGATTGAAAAATATCCCGTCTAATGTGAAAGTAAACACTGTTTTTCTTGGATTTTTCGAAGACGCTTGTTTCTTGTCATGTTGGACTGAATACTTGGCAAAACTGACAGCGAAGATTTCAATTAGGCTTTTACCTAATTAGCTTCGGTATAACGGTGGCTTCACGTTCGTGTAACTGTCTCGTTGGTCTGGCGATAAACACATTTGACTGCCAAAACAGAGGTCGTGGGTTCGATTCCCGTACTTGATCTGTACAAGTGGCCTCTATCTGGGTGCATTATCATGCATATGAGACGTCCTTGCCTGGTTACTATAAAACGGGGTATCCTAGTTTGGGACCTGGATAAATTATTGTGATGTGTGGAGGCGTTCGACAAATGTGTAAAAATACCTATCTTAAAGAATCCCTAACCTTTGCATCAGGTCATACGCCCGGATAGCGGATGCGGTGGTAGGCTAGTGGGTAGAACATTGGACTTGGAAGCGAGAGACCCAGGATCGATTCCCAGTGTGGGCATGTGCCTATGACTTTGTTTTCTAAGTTATGTACATTTGCGATGTTACAGGACCAATACCACTCGCTAACGGTGAAGGAAAACATCGTGAGGAAACCTAAGTGTCTGAGCTATTCAGCTCAGCGCTTGAAATCACCAATCCGCGGTGGGCATGCGTGGTGATTAAGCCCATACTCTCTCGCTCTGAGAGAAAGCCTGTGCCCTACAGTGGGAGGTATATAGGCGGCTTATGATGATACGCCCCGGGCGGTATTAGAACCTACTATGGTTCCTCAAACGACGCCCGAGTTCTTTCTGAAACCTACTGATTATGTTAATGTAAAGAGTGCAAATGAAATAAAGATCCGCTTATTTTACCGAAATGGGGCGATTCAAGCCACCGATAGATATAATATGAACAATGTTTAATAGATAACAAAGAAAACCCACACTAGCGAAAATTATACAAGTTTAGATCTAAACGCTTAGGAAAATATATTAGGGGTTAAAGTATGAAATTGCCGTTTTATTGCAATAGGTTCTTTGAATTGACATAGAATCTTCATGGTTTGAGGTTTTCGAATGAAACTTTTCAAATGGTTTCTATGATGTTCTTTTTTTAAAAAATGTGAAACATTTGAATATCGACTTTCAATTGTTTTTGTTATTCAATTTAGACAAGAAAGATGGATACTGCGAAAATTCAAAATCTCAAACCATGAAGATTCTATGTCAATTCAAAGAACCTATTGCAATAAAACGGCAATTTCATACTTTAACCCCTATTATTTTCTGCGGCACAACCCAGTTGCACGCTATTTGCGGCCGGCCTCTTTCTCGAAGTTGTCTCTGCCTAGTTATAGTCCGATGTAAACAGACAAATTCCTGGAAATCAAATATATTAACTCCAAATGCCCAAATGTTCATCTACATACCGAGAGGTCCCTACACGAAACACTAGTTTTTTCTACTCTACATTCATAAGATTTAATGAATAGCTGGAGCATAAAGATTACACTACATACAATTACTAAAGAAAAAAAGATGTCTTGATTTAGATCTAAATCATTTTTGTAGCTAGTTCTATCTGCATATTTTTCCGGATGGGGGCGCTGTTTGCTGAAATACAGGTTCACGCCTAGTTTAGCAAACAGATGCTACTATTTGCTTTTGGATAAATGTACCTAGCATAATTCTAATTTAAGAATCAGCTTGTATGATTTTTCTGAGACAAATAAATTATTATTATTATTCAATGCTCACCAACATTTATAAATAATCACCAAAGTTAACCCCATTTGGCTCTTCTTGATTCTTGCTTTAATTAATAATATGTACATTACTGGTAGGCGTTTAAGTACAAGCCAAATAATATCGGCTTTTCCATACCTTATGGTGTCTTGGGTTGTATGTAACAGTGGATATTTTTTTCCTTGATTTCGATTTTAGCGCCATATTAAACTATAATGCGGATTCACGGATAATAAAAGTGGTTACTATTAGTGACAAGTAAGTACCACATATTCATAATAGTACATTATGATACAGTGTGCTAAGTTCGTCATCACACACGAGGCATTATCGTAAGCGCGAGCCGAGTGCGTAACAATCAATGCACACGAGTTGCATACGACGTTTTTCGAGACAATTGCGAGGAAAAAAACAAACTTGTATTGTTAGATCTTGAAGTAGACATTTTTTATTGTAATTAATCACAAAGTAGGAACTTTACAGAATATTTACGGAAAATGGCGCGTTAGTTTTGTTTTTTTCGCGCGCCGCACTTTCAATGCGCGCGCAGGTTCAATAAAGGCACTGGAAAAACCGGTTGTTCAGCCGGAGCAGCAACAATATAAAATATAAAATAAGCTATAAATTAATGTTTTTAAATACGACAGTTAAGATAATTTACGTTTATAAATATACAATTTGATGAAATGAAATGTTTATTTGTCATCTTAACCCTAAAATAATTTGATATTCGTAAAAATATTCAATGTTCTCAGACATAAACTTTTGCTGAAATTTAAAAAAACTATTTATATTACAGCACTTGTACGGTAATGTTTTTACAACACAAGTATGGTATTAATATACTGAATTATGAAACTAAAAACGGTGTAATAAGAGTCCATATACGAGCAACTGTGTTGAAAAGAGTATTATAATATTATACACCATGTATAAGTTTATTTTTATTATGAAAACAATTTCAGTGTGTTCTGATGGGCAGCTTTAATTGCAGAAAGATGGCGTCGGGTGACACAAATGACTACGCGGCATCCTAATACAAGTGCCGTTGGGCTTAATTAAAATACTTCTCTGTGACCAAGTAAATAAAGTCGCAAATAAATAACTTATGCGCTCTGCTAACAAGCCTGATTTATGGCTCTCCGAAGGCGAGGTCCTGTATCTGCTTATTTTCATATTTTCCGCTTGGCTCTACTCCGAACTTCTTTTGAAGGGACTCGTTTGTTACAAAAGCATAAAAAGGTAAAGTTCAGCAACTATACAGGGTGTAACAACTCGGCTTGGATTATTAAAACAAAAAAAAAAGAAAATCTTGTAATTTTCACTTTTTTTCTACGCATACTTTTAACGGCGTCCCGCGAAAAAGTAATAAAATACTTTTAATAGAGGATTAAAATCCTCACACAAGTACATCCAAAGGGCGGTCCTACTCGTCAATACGAACAGCTTTCATATTGCGGGGCAAGCTTTGAATTCGCAAAAATATTATTATTTTGTGTGCAATAAAAGTACGAATAATATAATAACGTCCACACAATACAACCACTTGACCTGGTCCCAAACTAGGATACCCTGCGCTATGGTAACCAGGCAAGGACGTTGCAAACATGAAAATACACCCAGACTGAGGCCATTTGTACAAATGTACGGCGGCCCCCGGTGGGAATCGAACCCACGACCTCTGTTTTGGTAGCTAAACGCCTTAACGGCTAGACCGACGATGCAGTCCAAATACAAAAAATATCAGCGGTTCCACACATTTTAATACCAAAGGTGGTAACTTTAGTATGGAATTCCACTTGAAATCAAAACCAGCGCTAGAAATCGCCAATCCGCGGTGGGGCAATCAATCAATCGGCCTATACTCGTCCACTGCTGAACATAGGCGTCCTCCAAGGCACGCCACTTTATTTGTCCTTGGCCATTTTCATCCAGCCGCTTTCAGCAATCTGCCCAGCGAGGTGGTGGGTGACCTACGCTGCGTTTGCTAGTTTGTGGTCTCCGCTTGAGAACCTTCGACCTCCGGCTCTTCAGCATGTGTGACCAGCCCACTGCCACTTCAGCTTGCTAATCTTATAGGCTATATTAATTCATAGGACGCTGAGCGACTTTGAATCGGTGGACTATTCCTACCGTCAGTGTACACGTTTCAACTCTGTAGGTCATAACTGATAGGACGCACTGGTTGAAGACACTTGTCTTTAGACTGTGAGAAATTGCCGAAGAGAAAATCTGGCTCACTTTCTTCACATTGTTGTTCCAGCGAGCTGGTGTGCATCCTACGCTGCGTTTGCCAGCTCGTGGTCTCCACTTGAGAACCTTTGCACCATCGACCATCGTTTCTTCGGCATATGTTACAAGTCCACTGCCACTTCAGCTTGTGATTGCGATAAGGTGGGACGGTCCAATCTAATTTTGAGACAATCATCATCAGCCATTTGACGCCCACTGCAGGAGATAGGCCTCCTTCGTGGTTTTCATAACCATGAGGGATTTTGCCATAATCGCCACGCTTGGCAGGCGGGTTGGAATCACAGGAAGATGCTGCTGCCCGTCTACTGGTAATTGATTTGTTTAGTCGCCTTCTACGACATCCACGGAAGGAAATGAAGTGACGCTATTCTTAACCCGGCGTCACGCGGAAAATTTTGAGGCAAGTTTCTTATTATGAAGGTTAAAATGCCAGAAGTAATATTCAAAGTAGGTCCCCGTAGGTTTGAGGTTTTTCCCCGACTTTCCTCTTTGGCTAATAAGTTTTGCTATTTGCCCTCTCTTTCTCTTATTTATGGCCAGCTAATATCTGAGCAAATGAAAATGTGGTTGTGGTAATGAAATCGCTATGAGACCAATTTTTCGTCTTCCTTTTGGTTCCGATGTTACGTATCCCCGGTTTCTAGTACACTAACAATTTTTTAATCTACTGTTAACTCTCTTTTAACTTCTCGACTATTTTTAACGGTGGCACTAAAACCTAACCAATTTTGCTGAAAAATCACAAAGAATGAAACCCCTACAGTTTTTGTTGAAATATAAATCACCCAGGTGATATCTATGGCGGGTTTCATTATACATTACAGGAGATAGGAAAAGGGAAAGAGACAGGAGAGATAGATAGTCCGTCAGACCAAAAACGCTGAAACCAAAAACGCTGAATGTGAATGTAACAGCCGATAAGTTGTAAAAATTCTTAAAAGATTCTTATTTATCTTTATCTAGCTATATGGCGTGCTGAACCATTTGAAATTAAATCAAATAAATTTTGTTAACAAACACTTTTAACTGTAACTAAGATATTAGCAGTAACCACCACACAAGAAGAAGATTTTAAGATTTTATTTATTTTCCCAATCAAATCAAAGTTGACCAAAATTTGTCCATTTGTTGACCATGTTTCGTTTATTTTCTGACCATGTGTTGGTGCTCATTTATTTATTCTGTTGGATAAATTAATATTCTTTTTTCTGATCAAATAAGTATGCTAATCAAAGCTAATCATTTAATTAGTTCATTAAATTTCATAAACTCACGAATGTATCTCAGAAGGGCAGGTAGAGACCAACGTCTGCCACTTGCAACGATTTTTACAAACATCATTGGCGACATCAATATTCATTCGTCGTAGCATGCACGTACTTCGGTTTCATTTAATTTTATTTTCCATTCTTAAATCGCGATACAGCTATTCCCATCACTCATTCGCGAAAGAGAAGGTCAAACAACACGCAGATTACTTTTTTAAGTGCTTTCCTCGTTATTTCCGGCACCAGGAGACGTATTCCCCTGATAAAAAGACTTAAAATCCCTTGAACGGGAACGTAAAACCTAAAAGGAATTGGCTCTCGCCTTGACCTTAGGAATTATCTAAGGCGTCCACTCATCTCGAAAGTTAAAGGCAACTTGACTGAAGAAAAATATTGCACAGCGGTTGAGTTGCCTCAGGGGGTGATACTAGAAGTTGTACGCTTTAAAGAATTATCCAAATTAGAGAGGGCTGATAACGTGCGGACGCAACCTTACGAACTATTATTATATTTTATTTGAAAATCCGACAGCACAAAATAACAAAAATCTGCAATCAATTATCGTGACAATAAAGTCAATAATAGATTTCACTTATAACTACGTATAACTATACTACATATCAAGCAATAGGAATGAAAAAAAATCTTATTAATATGTGTGTGTGTGTGTGTGCGTGCGTGCGTGCGTGCGTGGATGGGTTGTGTGTGTGTGTATGTGTGCGTGCGTGCGTGCGTGCGTGCGTGCGTGCGTGCGTGCGTGCGTGCGTGCGTGCGTGTGTGTGTGTGTGTGTGTGTGTGTGTGTGTGTGTGTGTGTGTGTGTGTGTGTGTGCGTGTGTGTGTTGCTCTCCACTCGAAAACCTTTCTTAAGAAAGCTTAATGAGAAAATCACTACACCATCAAATTCGAGAATAGCCCCCCAGAAGCGGTTTTTAAAATATAAACCCCCACCGGGACCCGCGAAATTAGTTAATTTAGGCAACTCATTGAAAGTTCTCGCGAGAGAAAAGTGAATACCCACTGCTTAGTTATTTTAAGTACCTACTGAACTAGAATGCGACTACACTATGGAACAACAGCATCAGCTGCTTTTTCACCATCTTGCGTAAACGAGCAGCAGACGTGCTACGTAGAGTCCGCGCCAGTGGCAACAGCCAGCATCTTGGCCGTGATTGCGGAGCATGTTGACACAATAGGCCTGTTTCACAGAACTACAATTCGTGGTTTACAGTGACAGTTCGATGTGCATCGTAAAGCCGATTAACAAGTAGGAAGAACCGTCTGCGCAATCTACATCGACTTGCCATGGTAAACTACGAATTGTAGTTTTATGAAACTCGGGGCGCTGGTCTAGTAAATGCTGGTGCAACTTGCATATTGATGTAATTTTTACCTACCAAATACGTTATCTTTTCTCTGTTTTCTGTTTTTTTTTTTTTTTGGATCTCAGTGTCTCGACGATTCACAATGCACAAAAAATCAGTTGAATTACATAAAATTAAAATTTATGCTCTGCAGGGTGATTTTGAAATCGTTAGCTATATTTTGAGAGACTATTTTTTCATTGTGAAAAACACTATTACCTATTAATGATATATCGGTAATAATATAACATATGTATTTGTAAATATTCGTGAATGAAACATTCTGCTCGAGACTGTGAATCCAAATTAGAATTGGTAGGAAGTACCATGACGTTGAAAAATGTTTTCTAATACACATGTTAAATGTATAAGAAGAGTCTTTCCTCCGATATGCGTAACCAATTAAAAAAGCAATTGACTTGGCCGGCGTCGACCATAACACGTAATCGACCCATAGTTTTTTTTTCGATTTTTGTAGCTTTTCGTCCTAATATTCTTTGTCTATGCGTAAGGAAGTAATTTTTGGCAATTAAAAAAAAATTAGGCCCCCCCTTTTTATATTCAAAACTACCATATGTTTCAAAACCATGGTTAGGTTAGGTTAGGTTAAAATCGAATTCCAAGTCACCCTGTAGTGAATGTATAGCCCGCACAGATGTTTTTGGCGGAAACGTGATCGTAGTCACAGATCGTATGCACATCGCTTACTTACTGTCTTTACTATGTTCACAATACCGCCAAAAAGATTTGTGCGGACTATATTTATAACCTAACATATATTTCACTTATTGGAAGAGAAACGGTGTGGCGTTTTTTTTTTAATCCGTGTTTTATTTAGAGGCTTTGATCACCATGTGATCATGTCAGCCCCATCAGACCAACTCAGAATATGTATTCTTACACTCACTTATCTAAATTATTACTTGCGTTGTTTCAATAGATAAACACATACCAATCTACCCACTACTGTTGTGGAATTTGTAGTTCAGTTCAATTCCAAGGAAAACAAAGATTTGTGGCATCGGCGTTTAATTAAAGACAATCCTAGGTTCTTACTTACTTAATTTGTTTTCCTAGGTTGCCTGTTAAACCTAATCCGACTGAACGATTAGAAGCATCGTGATTAAAGGTCAGCCAGCGTGAGATGTTTACAAAACGACTGCCACGTTGGTGTAGCTGTTAACGGCATACCAGGGCAGAGGACCCCTATTTTCATAGGGGCCCGCCGCACGATTATTGTACAAAATATACAAATTGTACAAAATGCTTGTGTATGGGTGTTGGTATTGTCGTTGTCTGTTTACCCTTCCAACAAAAGTGTCTAAGTAACATTAAAATAAAAAGGGGCTTCTACAAGTTTACAAACTAAAACGAGTCCGACTTAGGACAAAATTGCCAAATAGTAGTTTATATCGCGCGGCTTCGAACTCGTGCACTGCTAGAATCGTCAGATTGAACGCCCCCATTCGTCGGAGCATCTGGGCGGAACCAAATCCAATTTTCATTGACAGCTGCCCCCCGTACTACCCGCATGGTATCGTGGAATATACTTCATTCAACCGCTCATCCTTCCATTCAATATCTGCGTTTATGCTTAAGGGGATCCAGTGGGCTAACGATCTACGTGGTTGACTAGCGCCACCAATGTAAACAAAATAATATCTTCGTTACACATCGTTTGTGCAAAAAGTGTCAGTACAATCTCTCAATCACGTTAACAGTGATTTTTAGGACCCACGACAAAGAACCTAGGATCACGAAAGTAGTAGGGGAACCACAGTCCTGGCGCACTGAGCGCCCTCCCAAGGGTCCCCCCTTTGGTTCACACATTAGGGAAACTTTGGGGCGCGGGTCCTAAAAAAAAAGAAAAAAAAATTTGGTGTCTAATCCCACTAAATCGGGTGCGCTGAATCAATTGCACTCACTCCCAGAGCTCTAGGATCAACGGTTCTAGAGATAGAAATATGCGCCTTAAATGATTAAGATAATGACATTATCACCTCATTAACAAAGCGATGTCTTCGATTCGGGCGTTATGATCGAGCAGGTCATTAGGGCTCAGGTGACTATTTACCTAATAACAATACCCATATGATGATTAAGATAATGACATTATCACCTCATTAACAAAGAATTAAACTACTCACGAACCTGGGACTAGATGGCATTTATGTTTTTTGACGTTAATCATATCTAGTCCTAGGATTTTTGCCGTAGGTTCACGGCCGTGGGTCCTAAAAATCGGATCGTATATCGGACTCTTTAAATATGGATTACACATGTAGCTATCCTAAGTGGGGCTAGAAGGTGTCACCATACTACAATCGGGTCGAAAAACAACTGCCGTGCCATACTAAAACTCCATACCTACTGGACAAAATGTATGGAACAGCTGATTTGTGTTTAAAGATTGTAGAGTTAGTCCCATAGTAAACGTTGTTCGTATCAATGAGGAGAATTTACCCTGAGTTGGGCGTTCCTTTACAAATCAACACCTTGTATATAAAAATCTCGCGTCACAGTGTTATTGAACTGCACCGAAAGGGCTTCACTGATTCTTATGAGATTTTTGGTTGGTAGGTCTGAAAATAGGCCGTAGGCTAATTAATATGACAAAACAACGTTTGCCTTCATCATCACCAGCCATTCGACGCCCACTGCAAGACATAGGCCTCCCTCATGGTTTTACAAACCATGAAGGGTTTTGCCATAATCGCCACGCTTGGCAGGCAGGTTGGCGATTGCAGTATATGGTTGGAAACTCAGGAAGACGCTGCTGCCCATCTCCTGGTAATGTATTTCCTTAGTCGCCTTCTACGACATCCACGGAAGGAAATGGATGACGCTATTCTTAATCCGGCGCCACACGGATGTTTGCCAGGTCAGCTAGTAATATTTATGTGGTCAGGACGTAAATAAAACACATGTAGCAGAGCAGTACTACAAATAATAGCATCAGTATTACACCAGCCAGCGAGAGCCTTTGCCACCGTTTTAAAAATGAGCAGGGACATGGCTTTCCGCACACCGGTAGAGCATTCATTCCATAGTCGGACTGCTTGCGCGTGAAAGAAAGCTGTATAAGTGGTGCTAGGGGATGGAATTTTAAGCAGTAGGTTTTTAAGCGCCTATGTGGCAGCACTGACGATATTTTTTTCTGAGCGAGAGGCCAATAGTTTTCAAGTCCCTTTAACAGTGTTAAATGAAGCGAGGCTAGAATGGAATAAAGAGGGTGGGGCTGTGTCGGTTTACGGCCGTTGGCTTGACGTGAAACGTCGAAATACCTATACATAGGCGTAAATTTTTAGCTCAGACTGCGCAATGTGTTACGCGGCACTGATGCCATCTAGCGGCACGAATCAAGAGGATCTGAGTAATGGCTATTTTCCTCTACTCAACGATATATTACTCAACGATTCACATCAAAAATTTAGTTGCAGGCGGAACATCTATTCGCTGACTGAAGGCAGATAGAACGGCGTGTAAGTATCGGTAAAAGTCGGTCATAAAGGCAGGTATGTCTCCAACAAAGGATCCCCTTTATGTGCGTCGCGTATTATACCTTCTATGAACGTTCCCGATCGGGTGTTAGACCAACTGGCTCGCTGATCAATGGGAAAATGGGAATAAACGCCTTTATATTTTGTCCAACTTTAGCTTCTAGTGGCATGTCCTACTTAAGCTGTGTATGTGAAGTGAAGTGAAATAATATTTTATTTCCTTGTGGAATGAGGTATTAAATGTTCAATTTTGTTTTGTGGTCACCGAATTCTATTGAAATGAAGTTGGTCATTTTGAAAACAATTTTCCTTTAAGGGGATCCATGCAGTAACACTAGCACTAGCTTCATCATCATCAGCCATTTGACGCCCACTGCAGGACATAGGCCTCCTTCGTGGTTTTCATAACCATGAGGGGTTTTGCCATAATCGCTATGCTTGGCAGGCGGGTTGGCGATCGCAGTATGCGCTTGGAGTCTCAGGAAGACGCTGCTGCCCTTCTCCTGGTAATTGATTTCCTTAGTCGCCTTCTACGACATCCACAGAAGGAAATGGACTGACGCTATTCTTAATCTGTCGCCACAGGGAACCCTAGCGCCATGCGTCACCGAAATGATTTGTTCTATTAGTCGCGCTAGTGTTACTCCGTGGAGCCCCTTGAGTGTATTGAAAAGTGTATTGTCCCATAATAAGGCTGTTTTTGATAAATGTATAATAAAGACCTCATTCCTCAGATCATAAACAGTGAAAATTTTCAGCGAAAGAAAGAATCATGAAGTCGGGTAAAAAAAGATTATAATCTGTTTCTGGCTCTCGATGATGATGATAATGAAAATGATGATGATAGGGTGGCCTATGATGACCATGGTAAGAAAATCGGGCACCAACGACGCGGCAGAAGGCCTCGCGGTGAACTGTTATTTTCCGTTCGTCCTAAAGTAATAGTAACATCCACACGACACAATCACTTAGTCTAGTCCCAAACTAGGATACTCTGTGACATTGTAACCAGACAGGACATTGTATCACAAACACCGAAAAATACCCAAACTGAGGCCATTTGTAAAACCAAATTAATTATTCATTAATTTAGACTTTATTGCACACGAAATATTTAACAGGACATAAGAAATAACATGTACAAGTCGTGGCAAGTGGCAGTCCCTAGTCTCTGCCTACCCATCTGGAATACAGGCGTGAGTTTATGTATGTATGTGTGTATGTAACATGTACAAAGGCAAAGGTTATTTCTGTATAGAGATTTCTTCCCGCATACGGACAGGAGAGTCGTAGAAGCAGTAAACTACGGCGGCCCCTAAAGGGAATCGAACTCACGATCTCTGTTTTGGTTGTCGAGCGTTTTACCGATCGACCAACAAGACAGTGGATAAAGGGTCAAACCTTCAGTCTTCAGAGTCCACGGCTCGTTTTTGAAGGTCCGCGATAAGGTTTGAGATTAGAGGTGAGAGGTGACCCACCCAATGATGATTGAAACTCATTTACGACGAGAGCTCACGGACTTTACTGCCCAATATTTCTTCGATACAGACTTTTAGGATATTAGGCGTGATTGAATAAAAATTTGTGCCTCATTGATGAAAATCCGTCAATAATAAACTAGGTCAGTCCTACAAATATTATAAATGTGAAAGTTTGTGAAAATGTTTGGATGTTTGTTACTCAATCACGCAATTACGGCTGAACGGATTTAGATAAAATTTGGTATGAAGATAGTTTGAGCCCCGGGAAACGACGTAGGATACTTTTCATTCCGGAAATTACTCATTCCATGCAGACGAAGTCGCAGGCAACAGCTAGTAATGAATAATTGTACAAATTATTAATTAATAATTGTACCAGTTATGAATTAATAACTGTACCAGTTATTAATTATTGTGGGTAAACTGAGCCTGGTTATCCTACTAATGTTACAAATGTGAAAGTTTGTAAAGATTTTTGGATGTTTGTTACTCAATCACGCACTAACGGCAGAACGGATTTAGATGAAAATTGGTATGGAGATAGTTTGAGTCCCAGGGAAGGACTCAGAATAATTTTCATCTCAGACGCATTCCATGCAGACGAAGTCGCGGGCAAAAGCTAGTTCATAGATAATACAGAATATCCTAGTTTGGGACCAGGCACTATCTTTGTACACTTTCATGACAATAAAATTATCTATGAATTAATAATAATAATACTAACTTCCACCCCACACAATTACTTGTCCTGATCCCAAACTAGGATACCCTGTGCTATGGTAACCAGGCAAGAACATCACAAATATGGAAATACACTCAACTGAGGCCATGTTTACAAATGTAGGGCAGCCTCTAGTGGGAATCGAACCCACGACCTCCAGCATGGTAATCAGACGTGATACCGCTAGACCAACGGGGCAGTCAACTATGTTCTTATATACCTATATGGGGTGTATAGATCGATATGTGAATAGCTCAAACACTCAAGTTTCCTCACGATGTTTTCCTTTACGGCGACGCCTGGTTAGCCTGCTGACGGCTAGCGGGAGCCTGAATTCGAGGCGGAGCTGCGCTGCAGCTGTGTCGTGGCGGTGATGGTACAATAAACCATGACCTTTAGAATACATAAACAGCTGATACATTTTTCGCAGTTTCCCCATAGACCTCTTTGGGCGTCTTTCATGGGCTGTATAGATATAAACAAACACATAAACATTTACGTACAGGCACATACATTGCTTCTGGCCCCACACTAGGAATACCCTGTGTCGTGGGAACCAGAAACAACGACATCACAAACATGTAAACATCCAAGACCTGGGCTTTCTTTTTTTGTCCCCAGTCGGGATTCGAACCCGGGACCTCTCGCCACGAGGTCGTACATAAACTCACGCCCCAGTAGGCAGAGACAATCCGGACAAACCTCCTTCGCTTGACGAGTATTCACAGTTCAAAAATGGGATCTATTTAGACTATTACTTTTAAGTAAAGACGTTAATAAAATAAAAATTGTGATAAGAAATCTGATTATATTCTTTTTTTGTTGCACTAACCCGTGCTGAGGACAATTTTTAAAAACCTATTTGGAGGCTAAAAAATCCACCCATGCCGGGACTTGAACCCGGTCGCGGGTTCAACTCCTGGCATGGGTGGAATTTTTAGCCTCTAAATAGGTTTTTATGAGAAATGTGGTTGCAAGTTGAGAAATCTTGTTTCAAAAAATGCGCGAACAGTTAGTACCGCCTCTCGGTCTATCAGAACAATGGCCCGCGGCACACACGCACCACTCTGGCTGGGTATTAACGGTTCCAATAGATGCGAGTTTGTGACAAGATCTTTTTGGAAATTGCCTTTTTTTTTAAATAAATTCTCGTCTTCGATAGCTATTGTTAAGGCACGTCCATTATGATATGGCGTTCAAACCACCTAAAATTCATGGTAAATTGTCATAAAGTTAATGAGCTCCAGAGCTACTCGAGAAGGGTGTTGTTTGGCAATTATTAGCCTGATAGCGTCGTTATAACTCGAATCGCAACAGCTTGAGACCTCGTTACAGGTAACTTTATTCCAGCACAGCTTCAGCAACTTTCATAATTCAGAGAAGCTATTAATTACAGTTTCACTTTGCTTCCGATTTCACCGGTGAAGTTGAACGTCATTAGTCACGAACCGACAGTACAAAACTAATGAAAAACTTGCACTAAAAATTGTTTTAATAGAATAGGAGAGGAAACGATAAAAGATAAATATTTTTTTTCTTTTTGCTGTTGATAAAAAAAATGAAAAAAAAAAATATGTAAACGTAGTATTTTTTTTTCTCTGCTACTACCTCTGATAATAAATATAACCAGCAGAAAATAGCATATTTCATATTTTAATAAACTATATTGAATAGTCATGTGGTACTAAAACGCGTCATAACCTAACGCCTATAACGTATGAACCGTTTATCAATATATTTGAGCGATCTCGTAAAATAATGTTAATATGCCTGTACACCCTTATAAGAAAACCTTCAGAATTCAATGAAAATTGTCCTTGCGAAACGGATGTGCGGGTTTCCTCACGACGCAAAAATATGAGCTGAACAAGCAAAAACATTTTTACGAGGTGGGTGTCGTCAGTTTCGCGCGAAGCGACACGCTTGTTCACACCTGGGAACAACTGTGTTAAGAGCTGATGGATACTTTGCAGTGCTTCCTTTTTGATGACCCAAAATGTTACTTTTTGTTTGTTTGTTTGCCCGACCGTTCGTTGGTACTTTTGTCATTAATTCGTTCGTTCGACCGTTCGTGTGTTCGTTCGTTCGTTCGTTCATTTGGTTATTTGTTTGTTTGATATTTGTAACACTTCATGCACAAGAACGGTACATTAAGGTACATAACATTAAGGTATAGGATATACAGATGCAAAAGCGAACCTGTTTCTGAACTTTATTGAAAGGGTTAACTGAACTCTGTAATGATAAAAAAAAGTTGCTCCTACGTGTCCATCGCAAAGTTATCTCGACTGTGCGGATGTTTAATGATATCTGCCGGCCATTACATTTGCAGAAAATTACAATGTAAATTTGAGTCACAACAATTCTAAAAAACTCCTAGTAGCGTCTATTATATTCGTCATCATTATCATCATGACCCCCCCACCTAAAGTCATAGAATTTTTTTTATAGGAAATCAAAAGGCAATTTGATCTGTAGTATTTTAACGAGTCCATGGCATTCCTTTTCGCCGTGAAGGAGGCAGTGTATTCAACACTCTCCTGTATATATATTCGTAATATTAGTGAGCCCTAATTCCACTAAATTACTCAGAAATATGCTATTAAAAACGTCCGTGGAATGTTGTATTCGTGACAGTTTTATTGCGTGCTAAAAAGCTAATTAAATATGTCATTTGTCACAAGATGTGTCGTTTTTATTAAGCCCACATGACTGTAAAGCTTCCTTGGGTAAACATAACATAAACTCACGCCTGTATCGCGGAGAGGTAGAAAGAGAAAAGGGTCTGCCGCTTGCCACGATCGCGAAAGATCTCTTTCACTTCATCAACCTTCATTAGTCGTTGCATGCACGCACGCTGGTTTCGGGCACTTTTTATCTGGGTATTTTGGTGAGTATCTCATATTTATTTTTAAGAAAGAGCAGAATCGTGGCTAGTGACAGACCCTGGTTTCTGCCTACCTCTCCGAGATACATGCTTGAGTTGTAACGATACACATCTTTTTAAATATGTTTAAACTCAATTTTCGAGCATGCTTTGTACAATCGAAAATTCGATGAAATGTCTCATATGGACAAACGTTACTTATTTACGTTATGAGTGACTTTGCAGCATAGAAATAAAAGTAGACCAGTGGCCAGACTGTACATGGTACCTTTTCGGAAATTATTATATTTTTTGAAGTTTAGTTTAAGAGTATTTATAAGTTTATTTTAATTTAGTCATTGCATAATCAGCTTATGTTATGCCTTCGCGACACAAAACTCGTATTGTGGCTTGTGGGACACCATGGAGACTAAGTAAAAAGTATTTATACTTTATTTCAAATCAGTTTTTACTGAAGCCAGTTGAACTAAAGTTATTTTACCTAAAGCGTCGTGAAATGGACGTGAAAGTCATTTATATGCAACTGTACCCTAAAAGGCTTCTGGAGCCACGAACTCTTAACTCCACGAAATCTTATCTTCTTTTTTACGAACGTTTTGCCTACAAATCTCTCAACGATGTGTGTAAATAGTGATTTTTTGAAGCCAGGACCGAGAACTCGTGCCAAAAATGGCCGTTTTAAATGGTAATGCTATTCTAGTGCCAGTGACGTGATTAAAACCATCTGAGGCCCATGGCCATCCCAGTAAAAAATAAAAATAAAATATGATCTTTACAATATATGGCCCGATTTGAATTGATTTCAAGTACTCATATATAAATAATTACAATTGCTACAAATTTATGTTAAAAATCTTACGTTACTTCTGAGCTTGCGGCCTCATACTTCTGAGCTCGCGGCCTCATAGTTCGTGGGCCCCCTCAGTTCGGGGGCCCGTGGCATTTTGCCAGCTCTGCCACCCTATAGTTACGCCACTGTCTAGGGCTGTCCTAGTCCCAGGCATTGTTCTCGGTCGAGTGTCCTAAAATTTTTTTTCAAAAACGTCTTTTGGCAATTCTATGCCATTTATTTCTATTTCCATTTTTCGCAAAAATAATGTGTTTTTTATTAGGACATTATGAGGTTCGCAATCGGCATAAATGAAAAAAAAAATCTTATCGTCTTTATTAACGTTAGACGTTAAAGGTCTTTTAAAGGACCGTGGCGTAAGTCCAGACATCTTACTTTGCTAACTGTACTTGTACAAACGAACAAAATTGTATGCCAAGCTGCAGGGAAACTATAAAAGGAGGTTTCGTGCTAAACTTAAATAAGTTTGTGTGGTGTACCGGGCAACGCAGGAACTTTCCTGGACATTTACGGAGCTGTGAAAATTAGGGTATTCTCCTTGCTACTAAGCTTACTAAGTTAAAGTAAGTAGAAATTGCTATTTGGAGTAAGGTCGCCAATTTTGTTTTGCAATTATTGTTCTCTGGTGTATAAACAAGAATATTCTTATCTTATCTTCTCTTAAGTCCTACCATTTTTAGGGTTTCTATTCCCAAAGGGTAAGGGACTCTATTACTAAAATCCATCTCATGAACCGTGATAGCTAGACAGTTGAAATTTTCACAGATAATGTATTTCTATTGACGCTATAACAACAAATATGCCTTTTTTTCTTGTAGTGTGTTAATTTGTCCCAATAAAAGTGTTTCTTCTTCTTCTCTCTAAGCTCAAATTTTCTAAGTGGGCGACTAAGCATCCTCGATCAGCGAGGCAACCACTCGAGTCCCATCATCATCGAAGTGCTGCATTCACAGGCAGCTTCCGCTACCATGCAACCAAGTGCTGGAACAATATTCCTTCTCCTATAAAGCAATGTAATTCTAAATTTTGTTTCAAAAAACGTATAAAATCTTACCTTCTTGAACTACAAAAGCTAGGGGTTTCACCTCTGGCACTTGGTGCAGGTAGCGGTCTTGCTTTGTATGGATAAATTCACTCTGTTGTTCTCATAAGTTAAATAAAAAGGAATTGATTTGAATTAAATTATAATAAAATAAAATAAGGTATATAAATTGTATTGAAAATTGAATCTGATTGAATTGGATTGAATTAAATTAAATTACTATATGAAATTGGACTAATTGAAGTTCAAATGAATCGAATTACATTTCAATTACACTAATTTAATACATAGTTCTGTTCACAACCTCCATGCTGTAGCTGAAAACCAGCTATCTGTTCTACCGAGCAGATAATAACGCTGAGATACGGCCGTTTTGTGCTGCTGCTTCACGCACACGCCATACATGACTTTTTATCTGCTCTCATCGTTGTTGTGTTTTGTTACATTTAATTTGTCCCGCATGTCGAATTTTTACTTTTTATTTTTGTATTTGTTTTTTATTTTTGTATTATTTTAAGTTTTGGTTTTTGGTTATCTGATTTTAAGGAACTGCTTTTACGAGTATAATGTTCAAGATGTGTGTGTGTGTGTGTGTGTGTGTGTGTGAGTGTCAAAAAGTACAAATAAAATGATTATCTATCTATCTATCTACTTCTTCTTCTAAATACTAAAATAAATAAAATAAATATTTAAGGCTGGCGCCCATACAACAAACGTGATTTTTTTGCCGTTTTTTGCTTGATTCTAAATATTCAAATGTTGTATAGATAATGGTACGGAACCATTTGTGCGGGAGTCTGTTAACACTTGCTTTATTATGTTAAGGGGGTCCAGGGACTAATACTAGCGCCACCGAGGACAAAAACTCATATCTTGTTTTTCAGATCAAATTTGCAAAAAGTGTCTGTACAATCTCTGAATCATGTTAACAGCTATTTTTAGGACACATGACGAGCTAGGATCACGAATCCGGGACTAATCCGGGTTAATGCTATCTAGTCCCAGGTTATGGGTCCTAAAAATCACTATTAACATGATTCAGAGATTGTACTGAAACTTTTTGCAAATTTGATCTGTAAAAAAAGATAAGATGTCTTTTCCTCTTTGGCGCTGGTGTTAACCCCTGCACCCCCTTAGCGTTTCTATTTGTAAAGATGTAGTGCTTATGTAGATACTTGTGTTATTAGATTGGTTTTGATGACGGTTACATTTTCATTGTTTTGGTGCTAGAAAGAAAAAAATAAAGAAAGAAAGAAATAAAACAGTTATTTACTGTGGCATCTATTCTTAGTATGTTGAATTATATTTTTAAGCTAATTTTAACAGCATCAACAACAGGGTCCTTGTTATGAAGCACTAGTGCGGTAATGTAGCACCATATGTCCTATAAAAAATATTAACTCAATTAAACTATTCAAAAAAAGAATCGTATTCGTCGCTAGATTCGAGTGAATTGTCGGGCTCAAGCGCGACGTTGACGACCCATCCGAACATGTCGCTGCTTCATAATAAGGGACCAGGTTCAGTTATTGTAGATTAGATGCCGCTACTAGAGAACGACTTCGTATAAACTGAAAAGTTTAAGGGTGCTTGTACACGGGCGGCACGTGTGTAGAGGCCAGCCGTCGACGCGCCGACGGCAGTCGCCGAGATGTCAATGTCGAATATCTGCGTCAGCGTGTCGACTCGTCAGCGCGTCGGCCGTGTTGGCCTACACACGAGCCGCCCGTGTATGAGCGACCTAAAATTCATGATAGTTTTAAAAATCTAAAAGAGTCTCTTTCGTCGGTAAAGCTTCAAACGGTAGATAAAAAAATTAAGTTAAGTACTTACTTTTATTATTAGTAATGTTTTGTAATACTTAATAATTTTCTGACATATTTTATATTAATAAATATCCAATTTTCAGCAGAGTAACAAAATTGTTACAGTACAGTATAGTCTCAGAATATTTGCAGTCCTGTGTAAATTGTGTTAGCCCAACTCTCGGGGGAGAATTAACTTAAATTTTCTGACAAACCTATTTGTTGTGAAACGACACGAAGTCGCAGTACCTACTTTGTGCAGTGAATTTCCTTTTCAACGCGTCACAATTACATTAGAGTAGGTGATGCCGCTAAGCGCTGTTAATGTAGATGAAGTCGACTAATAGTCTTAATTCTCATCAACTTTAAGATGCATCATCATAATCAGCCATTTGACGCCCACTGCAGGTCATAGGACTCCCTCATGGTTTTCCAAGCTTCCCGGTCGTGTGCCGCCCGCAACCAGCGACTCCCGCCACCGTAACCAGGTCGTCAGACCATCTGGTGGGGGGCCTACCCACGCTGCGTTGTCCGGTCCGCGGTCCCCAGTTCAGAACTTTTTCGCCCCAGCGGCCATCAGTTCTCCGAGCTATGTGCCCCGCCCACTGCTACTTCCACTGAGCAATTCTTCGAGCTATATCAGTAACTCGGGTTTTTTTGCGGATCTCGTCATTCCTGATTCGATCATGCAGTAAAACTCCTAACATAGCTCTCTCCATTGTTCGTTGGGTGACCTTGAGCACATACATAGATTTAAAAAAACCATTGACATAAATCCTAGAAATATTGACCCAGCACTTTGGCTTCAATATTCATCAGTAGCTGCATGCATGCTCACCGGTTTCGGTTCTTTTTATCTTGCATTTCGCTTAAACAGTGGATATTTGATCAACTCTCTTTCTGAATGCGTCCTCTCCATATAGACTGCCTCGTTAGTCTATCACGCGGTATCACGCCTGATTATCATGTTTGGGAAGATTAGGAGACTCAATACATGAACTCAATACACGTGTAACTCACAATGTAATAAGTATTTACAAAGTCCTATTGCAATGGTACACCCCGTGTAATTTATAAAGCCTCAATGCAATGGCTACTCTGAGACAGATTCAATTCGTCAGCAAATGCCCACAAATAAAACAAGTTTCCTTCGAACAGCTGGGCTCCAGACTCAATTAACAGAAGTCTGAGTTTGAAAACGAGAGCGTGTGCACTTAAACCAGTCACTCCAAACTTAAGGTCCATGTTCACCGTTAGAATAGCCTTAACTGGAGTTTACTTGATACCCTTAGCCATTTGGTATAAAAGATAAATTCGTTTATGGAAGTTTTAGTTCTGTATTTGTTCTAGTAAAGTATACGCTGTTTACGATTTGTTTAGTCCTTTCTTCAAGAATAATCGGCTTTCAAACGTAATAAAGATTAAAGAAGAATATTAAAGATTAAAGTACTTTTCAGTTACAAAGTTTAGATATAAAACTGGTATACCCAGAATACCAGTTTTGTATCTGAGCTTAAATTTTTTTATCCACGATAGTTCTACCCAATTTACCAGTTAATTTTATGCAAAAACTAATGAATGTCATAAAGCGAAAGAGGGTTGTCACGATCGTGGCAAGTGGCAAACCCTGGCTCCTCCCTACCCGCCCAGGATACAGACGTTTATGTTATTGTTAATCAGATATGAATTAATACAGTATTATTTTCGCTACTAAAATTAGAGCTCGTTTGTGTTAAAACATAGTTTTATCCATTATCCGTGTACAGAAAAAAACTGAGCAATAAAGTCTTTGGCTACCAACTCCGCTTAGGGACAAACCAGGCTTAGTTTAAATGATGCAATTGGGGCTTGGTGTAGTTAAACACACGGGACTAAGTAAATCTAATCTAATCAAGAAAGCGCTGACAATAATCGTAAGTTGACTGAAATACTTGAATAGAATCAGAATACTTGCTACGGCGTAGCAACGTCACGATGTGCTACGGCTCGTAGCAAGGGCTACGAATTGTGCCTTCACCACTATCAAAACTTAAACTTTGGTACCTCAGAGCACTGAGAGCATTGAGGCTGGTACATACAATTGACAGTACAGAGATGTTTACAGTTTTATAAAGGCTATATTTTTCCCTTGACTAAGATCGCCCAGAGGTTCTGCTCGTTACATTTACGTTAACTAAACACAGTAGTCATTTTATTTTTTCTTTACTCGTGTATTTTTGTGAAGATTATTCAATAGTACCTAATTAAATCGACCTCGTGGCGCAGCGGTAGTGCATCTGCATACCATGCGAGAGGTCCCGGGTTCGAATCCCGGCTGGGGACAAAAAAAAACCCCAGGTCTTGGATGTTTACTTGTTTGTGATGTCGTTGTTTCTGGTTCCCACGATACAGGGTATCCTAGTGTGGGGCCAGAAGCAATGTATGTGCCTGTATGTCAATGTTTATGTTAAATTGATTTTTAGAGACACATTTTTTATTTAATGTTATATGTAAAAAGGCACATTGCAAAAACATGTACGGGGAAAATTACTTAAAGGTATTTTTTGTGTGTCTTAATAGTTAATTAGTATTGGTTCCTTATGATGAAGTTCGTAACTTAGATGAGTAATACTTTTCCCTTCATAATACTATCATCAGCACACTGCTGCGCTACGCACTGCCGGGGATAGGCCTGAAAATCAGCGCTGAGGGATCACTTCCTCAGCACAACGCTGAGTTAGCTGCCTTTTGTGGCAATGTAGATACACCACAGGCTACATCTATGGTCCTGTTTTATTTATTCGTTTTGTCTGTTGTGTATTTAGTTTTCTTTCTGTTGTTGTGCATATTATGTTACTTATGTGCTTATTTTGTTTCTGTGATGTATCTTGTTGGTATAATAAATGTCTTTTTTCTTCTTCATCCAAATGCCATCTCTCACGGTAACTTGACATCCCCATCCCCGGACCTGGCACAATAATAAAATTTTACTACGTTAGGCAACGGCTAACAGTTTTGCAATGGACGAGATTGGTAGGGACCCGGGGAGGTCGGCGTAACGGTGAAGAAGTCTGTTCATCAGTGCACATATTTCACAGGCTCTGCAGATACTTAGAGAATATTCTTATCTTCTTATCTTATCTTAATATAACTAAAGGGGTATCGACCTCAAACGCTATGAAAATATTATGACCCACTGGTAACTCATGGATAATTAATAAGAAGTCTGTATCCTCACATCCCAACGACGATATATACCCATAAAGCATAATCGGACACTAAAACAGTGTCGCGATGACGCAGTTAGTGGTCGCTGGCACAAATATACGCGGAAAGCGGAGGAATAATAATATTGAAGTGAAATAAAGTGTTCTCCGTCCAATAGTTTCTGTCACGACAAAATATTAACGCCAAGTTTGTTTTTGAAACCCATAGAAAAATGAGATCCAACGTTTCAACACTTTTTTTAATTTTAAGTTTACGTAATTTCGTAAGCGTGTTTTTCGAAAAGCTTCCAATGCTTCTGAAAGCATCTTCCTTCATGAATAAATATTTTTCCTACAGATTGCCATTTCCATTTCAGTCTCAAAAAATATGGGAATAATGACGCTATCGCCACACATCACTTGCCCCACCGCTTATTGCTTCTGCTACCGCTCATGGCTTATCCCACTGCTTACTGCTCATCCCTTGCCCCACTGCTAATTGCTTGTCCCGCGGTTCATTCCTTGTTCTACCGCTCATCGATTGTCCCACCGCTCATCGGTTGTCCCACTGCTCATTGATTGTCCTACCGCTCATCGCTTGTCCTACAGCTATTCCCTTGCACTAACACTCATCGCTTGCGCCACCGCTCATCGCTTGCACTACCGCTCATAGCTTGCGCCACTGCTCATTGCTTGTCCTACCGCTCATCCCATGTTCTAGTGCTCATCAGTTGCACTACCGCTCATCAATTTCACTATGGCTCATCGCTTGCACCACTGCTCATTGCTTGTCCTGCCGCTCATCGCATGTCCTACCGCTTAACCCTGGCGCTACCGCTCATCGCTTGCACTACCGCTCATCGCTTGCACTACCGCTCATCGCTTGCGCAACCGCTCATCCCTCGTCCCACCGCTCATCGCTTGCCCCACCGCTCATCACGAAAGCCCCAAACAAATGGCGGAGCGTTTGAAATAACAAGCCGAGATTCGACGACAAATGCCTCCCTAGGGATGATGTAAAATATGTACCTAGGTACCGCTGGACATTATTTTCTAAGCCTAGGTATTAGCTAAGGTCACTGCGCAGAGTTCCGTTTAGAAAGCTGGGGTTCTTTTTTGTCAGGGAAGATATTCATTAAATTTTACCTGCGAGGTTTAACTTGTCATTTGGTTATAACATCAGCTGCATTCCAGTCGAAGATGCCAATTAAGTACTACGGTTGTAAATCGAAAACAAAAATACTGTCATGCCATTCCAGGGAATCCTAGTTTAGGACCAGGTGATTGTGCTGTGTTGAAACTTCCACACAACAATACAATTTTCTCGACTTTCGCAACATTTTCTTGGGTGACTGACGTTTGGGTGATGGACGGCCGCAACGATGTTCGTCTTCCGTGCTCGTTCTCCCTACTCGAAATTGAGAATTGGCCACCTTGCGACAGTGGAATACGGCGGAGCAGACTCCTAATGTTGCCTCCGAATCGCAATGAATCTCTTGCGTCATTAATTTATTTAAACAGAGGTATTTAATAACGGCTCGCACTAAATTTTTCTCCATTTTCGAGAACACGTTCCGACACAAGGCAAACAAATGACTACAGTCAGAAAAAACAAAAGAGAATCGAAGATTTTTTCTTTATTAATATTACAAATAATAATATCTACCTGAGCTATCATTGTCATCATTCAGCCACAAGAAGTCCACTGCTGAACATAGGCCTCCTCCATGGATTTCCAAAAAGACCGGTTGGAAGCGGCCTGCATCCAGCGTCTTCCTGCCACTTGGATGAGGTCATCTGTCCATATTGTGGCTGGTCGTCCTACGTTGCGCTTGCCGATTTGTGGTCTCCATTCGAGAACTCTGAGCTATGCCTGCCAGTATTTTTTTTTCTTACGAAGCAGTATGTCGTTCTCACTACTTTTTGATCCCCCCTCGTAGATTAATGCCGGAATCTTACTTACCAAACCAACGTTAAGGAGTAGATTACACCTTCGTTTGCGGATGAGTACCGTGTAAGTGAATTAACAGACCCCCACTTACGACGTAAGCTAGGAAGCGTGCAACTAACGTCCTCTCGTCGTCGGCCCACAGAGTTGCGGGGGCGGCGATGTCGGCGAAAAGTTCGTTCCCTTGTCCTTTCCTAGGCGACCCAATTCGTTAATAGTTCCTGGGCTGAAGACACATTGGTCGTGGCGTGACGTCAGTGTGTAGAAAGAGTTAATAAAGAACACTTTATTTCACAACCATCAGAAAGAATTACAATTAAATAAATAATAAAAAACCGGACAAGTGCGAGTAGTATTCGCACACCGAGGGCTCCGTACAAATTTGTAGGTACTTACATATTATTTATAGTTCAGGAGTCGAGTCTCGCAGTTTTTCTGAGCTTTTCCCCAACTTTAAAGACTATTTTTTTTAACTACTTAATTACAAATGTAGAATTTTCAGATTTAGGTAAGTATTTATGTAGATTTTCAGAGATTGTCGAAATATACGTTTTTTGCAACATAAACGGCTGTAACTTTTGTGTACGTTAACTTAGAAGTTTTATTTTTTTATAACTTTAAGGGACTATAGACTTGAGTAAATGGTTTTAATTTCAACTTGATACCTCCACGCGTTCCCGAGGTAAAGGGGCTCGACAGACAGACGGACGGAAGGACAACAAAGTGATACTGTAAAAAGACGCCAGTCACCTAAGTCTACCGAGACCATGCAAGACCGAAACTTCGGAAAATTGTAAAATGAAAAAATAAACGAGTAAATAGCCGTGCCAATTCAGTTTTTATTATGATGCCGTAAGAGTTCCGGTTTTCCTTGTCAGGTAAGGAACCCTAAAACATTGCCCTACTTTGTGCTCTTTCTGAGTAGTAAACGAAACTGAATCGTCAAAATCCAGTCGGTGACGCTGAGTAGAGTATACTCGACTCCTGTCAACCGCTGACATGGAATACTCACCTCCAGTTTTATCACCGTTATTTTTTAATAGGTAAGATATTTTTGGCCTTGACCTCTGGCTAACCTTATGGTGAGCGAAGACGGGACCTAATATTTTACGTTCTAACCTGATCGACGTCTATTTGATTTACTTTTCTTTATCAGATACCCAGTTAAAAAACCAGCCAAGTGCGACTGCAAGTGAAGAATAACAAGAAGAAAAAAGACATTTAATACACCAACGAGACATATCACAGAAACAAAAAGCAGATAAGTAACAGAATACCGTCGTTCATATTGCAAGATGTCACATGTCAAAAAAATACGATTTTTATTTTTTCATCGAAATAGTACAAAAATTAGTAAATTAGAAGAAAACTAAGTCGCAATAGCATACACAGCTAATCAGACCGAGGATTACGATGTCTTGCACGTGTGATAGAATCAATTTTTTATACAATTTCGGTATAAACAAAAATCGTATTTTTTTGACATGTGACATTTTGCAATATGAACTACGATATGCACAACAACAGAAAGAAAACAAATAAATAAACCCGGACCATAGAAGTAACGGCTTAGTGTAGACTCACGCACTTAAGGTTTCGTAACGCTACACTATGTGATATTAGGGTTACGTAAATACTTACCAACTACATACACTACGGAATTACCAGGATATTCGCATCAATTTTGATGCTTGTACGTATTTTTTAATCAGAACTTTCGTAAGCACTACACATTATTTGCTTAGTTCCGGATTCACTTACTTTACTTTTTGTCGCAAGAGTCCGACCAGGTTTCGCTCTGATTCGCAAAGCTTAATCATGGTGAGTAAGTGAGTCCGGAATGAAGTTAATAACTTGTACGTATTATTACAGTTTTAAGATAGAACAATAAACACGTCGACACCCCTTAATTTTTATAAGAAATTTAACTAACCGCTTTAAAATTAACGTATTAGGTAAATTATTAAGTATTGAATCTGACTGAAGAAACCAAAACTAACTAGTATGTCTACACCCTTACGACCCTATCGCTGGCCGGTTCAAGAGACGTGGGAAGAATTGTAAAAAGTTAAACTTGTCTTATCTAGGTAACTAATCTATAATATAACACAAAGGAGAAAACACGCTTTTCAGAATTCAAGGCAATCGGGCTCTTGGCTATACATTGGATCATGTGAACCAGAACGTTGACGTCAAGCGCGGCCATTTCAATCCGTATATTTGCGTTTTGTATAGACAAGACCATTAGACGAATAGTAACAATTTAATGTTAAGTTTACCTTACAAGCAATTGCAATTGGACCTGCTAAGGGGCTCCAGGCAATAACTATAGCGCCACGAATGGAACAAAATCATATCTTTTTTTACAGATCATTTTTGCAAAAAGTGTAAGATCAATCTTTCAATCAGAAGAAGAAGAAGAAAGACATTTATTATACCAACAAGATACATGTTATAAGGCCGCTATACCTACGTGACGTCAATGAAGACTCGTGGACATAGTGGCGCAATACCACCGGTGCCCTCAATTGGAAAAAATACAGGATATGCATTTTTTCAAGCGCGGACTTTCGATACTCGCGCTCCTAGCATCGGACGCATACCAAATTTAAATATTAATAATTTTAAGTATTTTTCATATGTAAAAATCACATTATAGTAAAACTGCACGACCCTTTGACTTTCTTTCATCTCCACGGTAGCCACCCACTATAATTTACATCACAGAAACAAAATAAGCACATAAGTAACATAATATGCACAACAACAGAAAGAAAACTAAATACACAACAGACAAAACGCATAAATAAAACAGAACCATAGATCACGATAATAGTGATTTTTAGGATCCACGACCGAGAGCCTAGGATCATGAAACTGGGACTAGATACCATCTATGCATAAAACGCTATCTTGTCCTGGCTACTATGCCTCAGGTTCACAGCCAAATCACTATATACTACTACTACTGCTAGCACGATTGAGAGATTGGTCTGACACGTTTTGCAAAAACGATATGTGAGAAAATATACGATTTTTTAATGCAAGGAGAATGTATAACTTAGTTTATGCACCTCCGTACATGTTAGGATTTTCCTGCCATTATTATTAATCGTTTTGTGTGGCGCCGGATTAAGAATAGCGTCACTCCATATCCTTTCGAGGATGTCGTAGAAGGCGACTAAGGAAATACATTACCAGGAGACGAGCAGCAGCGTCTTCCTGAGATTCCAACCGTATACTGCGATCGCCAACCCGCCTGCCATGCGTGGCGATTATGGCAAAATCCTTCATGGTTAAAAACCATGAAGGAGGCCTATGTCCTGCAGTGGGCGTCAAATGGATGATGATGATGATGATGATTATGCCATTAAAACAATCTAGACATAATTTGAATCGATGTCGTATTTTTTAAGTATAGGAAAAGGCCCTTTGCGTATTACAGGAGCAAAAGACGTAACGTTTTATTTTTGACAGTGAAAATGAAATGTCACAAGGTAGGGCAGGGAGTTATATTTCACATTGCGACAGCCCACTGTAACTTGCGTTTTTTGCCGAGTTGCGGAATCACGAAGACTTCGTCACGAAGTAAGGAGATACTGCCAGTTACGAAGACAATGCAAAGGCATAAAGTACTTGAGAGACGTAAAACGCCTGATTAAAAATGGAAATGAACTAGATAATTTCATTATATATAAACCACATTTGAATTATTTAATTTGGACATGTACATTATTTAGAAATCGTAGATATCTGCATCTGATATTTTATTTGTATTTCATTGTTGTACTTTGAAATTTCAATTACGCAGATCTCTACATGTCAATTGTAGGTATATTTTCGTATTGGAACATACCTACCTTACACAATGTAAGAGTACACTTTTAAATTATAAGATGACATAATAATTTAACACGTTCTAAGCAAATATATTAATTTTATTATTATTATATCAGAAAAAAACTGGTATTATTTTTTTGCATCAGTTTAGTCTGAGTCGAGTGTTTGTTACTTTACAAAGCTACAGCTTGCATAATGGTACACAAAAATTGCAACTAAAAACCAAAACATGAACTGTATTCGTTCCGTGGGTACCTAAGCATTTTTGAAACAAATATTTATTATTGTACCATCTATGCATACTCATGTTTCACAAATAAATATCTTTATCTTTATCTTTAATACATTTTCACTGTACAAAAACGAAACTCATCGGCCCAAACAAGAAAGGAGAAAAAATGAGGGGTTTCAGAGTCAAAATAAATCCCCAGTTTCATTGTATACCGCAGTGTAGTGAAAGAAAATGTTATAGTTGCTGTGCCGCCAAGCTGACTTTAAATTTCAAAAGTTAAGGTGCTGGGACCTGGGACTAGATATCATTAATGCCGAACACGGCCGTCTTTCCGTTAATGCTGTCTAGTGCTGGGTTTTTCACTTTAGGCCCACGGCCATGGCTCCTAGAGGAGCTGCATTTGCCAATTCGTGGTCTCCACTCGAGAACTTTTGCACCCTTGACCATCGGTTCTTCGGCATATTTTACTTCATCATCATCATCATCAGCCATTTGACGCCCAGTGCAGGACATATGCCTCCTTTGTCGTTTTCATAACCATGAAGGGTTTTGCCATAATCGCCACGCTTGACAGGCGGGTTGGCGATAGCAGTATGTGGTTGGAAGCTCAGGAAGACGCCGCTGCCCGTCTCCTGGTAATTGATTTCCTTAGTCGCCTTCTGCGACATTCACGGAATGAAATGGAGTGACGCTATTCTTAATCCGGCGCCACACGGACATTTTACTTAGTATACTTTAATAACTCACGGTTTTAGGAGCTTGATGTCTGAAGAAGAGTCGACACGAACGAAGAACAACCCGCGCTTCTCAAACATACTAAGGGCAACTTGCACCAAATTATCTATGGATAGCTCTGCAAATGTCACGGTGCAAGAAGTTTTTGGGCTTATTCACTGGATGTAGCTTACCTACTCATATATAATCAATCAGATAGATATTCCTGTCAGATAGCGTTGGCGCAAGCCAGTCAGCAAGTCTAATCACGACTGGCCTCCTTAAATTGAATGTAAAGTTCACTTGTCGACATCACACTATATTTTCTCTGTGTAATAAGAAAGAAAGAGCACTATACAGTAATCGTTTGCGCATTTTGGTCAAAACTGGAGGTTGTAAACTTTTATTTTTAAATTGTTCACTAACACACTACATGCTCGATTTTCGAGCTTACCTACTTCATCCAAACTTTTTTGATTAAAGTAAAAGAGTTTGTGGTTATCGTAAGAAAATATCGAGATAAACTTTAGATAAACTGTTTAAAAGTTTATTGCGCTTACTCCATGCATGCGCTCTATTCTAGTTATGTTATGGACAACTTACCCCCAGTTTCTCGTACACTAACGAGCTGTTAATCTACTGTTAACAGCTGTCAATTGACCAAAGTACATACAAAAAAAAACCACTGACCGCTGTTAACAGTAGATTAACAGCTCGTTAGTATACGAGAAACCGGGGGTTAGCAACGTAGATGTAGAAGCTAGCTGTTGCGTTGACTGTAAATGCAACAAATAGACCAACTAACAATCTAGACGGGCAACTTAAGATACAATCTAGGATATATTATACTCTAAGCCGTGCGTTCATGCAGCGACAAATTAATCTTGATGAATCAAAAGAGGTTAGTCAGGGTCGTGTCAAGTGGCGAACGTCGGGATCGTGGCAAGTGGCAAGCCCCGGTCTCCGTCTCAGCAGGCGTGAGTTTACGTATGTTTTTCAATGTAGGTACAAGTTATGTAGATCCAGACCTCCTAAAATCATAACTCTCTTGTTTTGAGGTCCGTGTCTTCATAATTATAATAAATTACTTTTTGAAATAAATACAAAAAATGCAAATACATTGCGCCACAGTTTTGGTATTGTATTGTATTGTACTGTGTTGTATTGTATCTTTGTATTTACTAATTTTACCGCCGCATGGACATAGCTCGTGTCCCCTAATTGTTGTTCTGCCGTGTTTTTTTTTTCTCTCTGTTTTACGTCTTGTATGTGGAGTTGAATAAACGTATTTCTTCTTCTTCAGTTTCGCCATGGATACAGTTACCATGTGCCGAAGGTAAAATCTTGATTGGTAACAAGCGGCGCCTCATATTGTTTGGCCGAATGGCTGCCCCAGCAGTACTAGCTAGGTTAGCTCCACCAGAAGAACGGCTTGGATTTCATAAAAATCGATGTACATTGCTGACTGCCTCGTTAGTCTGGCAGTTAACACGCGGTTTAAAAAATGTGTTAAGCACATTCTGTGCAAAAAGGCTTACTATAACATCAAGGATTATTTAGAAGACAAAGATGTTTGGCATTAAACACTAGATTAATATTAATTGCAGGACGATTGTGACTAGTGTTCAACACATTCATGACTAATATTTTAAGTTGAAAACTCTGTTAATTAAGTTGAAACGTGTTTTGAAAAGAATAAATGTGGAGTTTCTTTGTTAGCTTCTTCTCCACATAATCCATTAATTGTGAAACTAACAACTTTGACGTTCATTAAGTAAACATTCTGTTTTTATAATGAATAAAAATATTTGAATTGAATTGACTACCACAACGGAGGTCGTGTGTTCGATTTCCACTGAGTAGGAGTACGTGATTTATACAAATGGCCTCAGTCTGGGTGTATTTCCATGTTTGCGATGTCCTTGTCTGCTTACCAAAGCACATAGTATGTAGTTGTATAATGTAGTTGAAGTTTCAGACCAGAAAAAGTGATTATATGTTATGGAAGTTCTTACTTATTAAAATGTTATTATCACGTAGCCGATTCGCACAATTAATCTTCCTACTTGTTTATCTATGGGTGAATTGGCTATACATCGAATTGTCATAGTAAACCATGAATTCTAGTTTTGTGAAGTGGGGCCCAGAAAGGTTCTGCGGTAAAGCTTCACATGGAAGGCGTTTTGTACGCCGCAGAGATGAGATAACGTTTTATGTATTTAAATGTCTCTGCGCCACCTATTAATTTTAGTTTTAATTTAATTAGATGTTTAAGTTAGGATGGAAGGTTTATTAGAAATGTATTTTTATATGATCCAAGCTGAATTCAGTATTTTTTTAATAGGAAATAATTTAGTTACATTTTTGTGCCACTGGCTATAGAGACTACCGGAGTTTGGGGCGCGCAGGGCAAGGCCTTTATTTGTGAGTTAGGGCGGCGCTTGAGGGACCGCGGCTTGGACTGTCGCTCTGGGGCATATCTCATGCAACGGATCTCCCTGGCTGTTCAACGTGGTAATGCAGCCAGTGTTATGGGGACATTTGCGTCAGATATGGCCCGGAGAGACTAAAAAGGTTGCTTTGCTTAATAGTTTTGCTATTTATGCTATAAGTTATTTATGTTGGACTTTTATAATGTGACCTATTTAATCTGTTGACGATGCCCATGGTGAATTTATTATAATTTTTTGTTTAATAATTAATATTTGGAATTGACTTGTGAAACTGAAAATTTAATGTATAAGCAACCTTTAATAGTAAATAGTATTTTTGTATTTCAATTACTGTCTGTAGGTATAAAATCGCGACTGAGCAAGCCGTACTTCGGAACTACTACTATTTCTGTTGATACATTGCACTCTGCGAAATTGCTATCCGTTCTGTGTGAGTACGTGTTCTTGGTAAATAGCCCTATTTTGTTTTGTTGGAATTGCCGGTGAGTTCGCCAGATCGTTCGCAACACCTTCTAACGCAGTCTTCTGATTGAATTAGCATTTTTAGGGTTCTGTGTCTCGAACGTGTAACGAAAAAAAAAATGGAACTCTTCTAAAACACGTTATTAAGAAAAAATAAAACCTGAAACCTTTCTGTTGTTGGTATAATAAATGTCTTTCTTCTTCTTCTTCAAAATTGTTTCTTCAGTATTAAAAATCAAACCACTTCCAATATCCTGATTGGCAATGGTTTGATTTTTAATATTTTCTGTGACGATTTTTGAAGGAAAATTTGGAAGTTATTTGTATGCGCAGTTCCTGAAACATTTCTGAAATCAAATCTGAAATTGGTTTTGTTTTAACTATTGTTTTAAGTATGAGGTGTTTTTTACTAACGCTTATGCGCTCTACCAGTGTCGCAGTTATCAGTAGGGCTTATTCTGTTCTAACCCTATCTATCTAATCAGCCCAAAAACAGAGCCCACTGTTGGGCATAGGCTTTTTCTCTCTCACGCCAACCCATCCGGTCCTTTGCCAGTCTGGTCCAATCTTTCCCAGCCGCTTTTGCAATGTCGTCGTCCCACCGGGCTGGTGGTCTGCCCACCGACCATCGACCGGGGCCTCGATTCTGTTAGTGCATTGTAGTATAATGACAGGTACACTGTCGGGTCACGTGACGTGTTTTTTCGTACCATTGACGCCTAGAAGGTTTGGTACGTGTGCCCGCGTAGACTTAAAGCAGCCATGAAATGAAATCGCCATGTTCATGCAGTTGTCATGTTACTACAATGCATTAACATAATCTAGGCCCAGTTCTTGACCACCACTCAGTGGCTACCTTAGTCCACCGGCCAGCTACCCGCTTAACCAAATGCCCCGCCCATCTCCATTTTAGCTTTATGATTCGTGTGCCCACATCTTCGACTTTGTGTTTGTGCCGAATATCGACGTTCCGCACACGATCAATAACTGAGATGCCTAGCGTGTTGTATTCATAGCAAATAAAAATGAAATAAAATGTAACATGGGAACAGATGGTAATTTTTTCACGAGTTGTCTGTTGGCCCGCTGCTGCAGGAAAATATATAGAGAGATAGATAGAATATTCTAGAGATATCCGTATTAATTTATCTTTGGAGCATCGTATTTTATAAACCAACCGCAATTAAAACTCCCATAACACTTAATCAGAGTCACAGATAAAAACACGTCGTTTCTCCATTGTTTCTGAAAGTTATAACCACGAAATAAAGCCATGCATTATATCTGTATGATACAGTTTTAACATATTAATTGTCAAATTACAATGTGGCAGCGTGTGGACAGATTGAGAAATGTCTGAGACGATGTGATCCAGCATAGCATTTATAAACTACGGCGATTTGTTCCTGTTACGCCCACGCGTGTGGTCCCATTGCAATTCTTCAGTGAATTAAATTAAAAATGCAGCTCATTTGTCTGCCTCAAGTACTTTCTCGCTCAGGTGAACGTGTTAAATGTGTTTTTTATCGTGAGAAATTGTTGTCTTAATATAAATTGTACAGCCTGTAGGCATTTCGCTCAGCAAAAGGTGGAAAATAAACGGCATTGATATATTTTGTTCGAGTTTAGCATCCCAATAATAACCAAACTTCGACTGCCGTTTTTGATTGAACAAACTTGTTTTTTTTTTGTTAAATAATGGTTTAAAAATTGACTCTATGAGAAAAGGGACCGTTATTAACGTAAGTCCAGATAGTAAGATGAGTAAGAGAGACTTACTTGTAATTTTGTTGGAAGACTCCGACCAGGTTTCGTTCTGATACTAAATTTATCATGGTAAGTAGAGACAGACCCTGCATCGGCAGCTAATCTCTGACTGTCTCGTCTCATGTACCTCTTGTTTCTTGTATAGTAACAATAGGGTAAGGACGGGCAACATGGAGATGTCGGGCAAAAAGAATATTTTGATTATTTCCTAGAGTAACTGTTAAAAAGAGAGAGAAATAGTGTCGTTCGATGCGCACTGCGTTGTCGCCAGTAAGTAAACTTCAATCAGCGCGGAAGCTATGTTTTTTCTCAAACTGTGACAAAATAATTGTTTTTGGATGAAAAATTGTGATAATCCGAGGTAAGTACAACGCAAATTATTGCTTAAGTGTTAAACCTATACATTGATTGTTAATAACAATAGAATGTGTATTTATTTGTGATCTAAATTCAAGTTTCAACTTGCTTCTCAAGTAGTCGGTGTATATGGTGTAATGAGATCTATAGAACATGTACTCGACGGGCATTACGAAGCCGGGCAAAGAGAATACTATTCATTTTGCCCGGTGTATCTTTTATTGACACTTGTGGGTATTTCAACTAATCGTGATTGTTTTCTTTTGTTTTAGATGGTGTATAACTAAAAACGTAAAAGTGACCGTGCAAATTGGTCGGAAGCCAGCTTAGAACGTGCTATGCAGGAGGCACAACAGAGTTCAATTTTAAACGCGAGTTTTCATACGCAACTTTATTTAGACATGTCAAAAGTGGTACCTCGACAAAAAAGCTTGGATGCTTTACTTCAAGAAAAAGCTGGTGGCTCCCAGAATACAAAAAATTCTTTTCAAGCAATCCTGGAAGAAATTCGACCAACTCCTGAAGAAAAAACAAGAAAGCCACGTCCACAGAACGTAAGAAACAGCACGATGCAGCTGCCGCTAAGAAAAAAGTTTCGTTTGAGGAAAAGCCTGGACCATCGAATTTTAAGAGGAGAACCCGTGACTTTACACCTAAAACTAAAGAAAAAGAAAAACACCCTGATTACTACTGCACTGTAGGCAAAGAAAAGTATTCTCACCCACCCAGAGAAGACTGGATTCAGATACTTATAGGCAATGGAGACACGAAGCGTGCTCTTCATATGAGGGCCTCAGACCCTATTTTTGTGATGACTGTGATGATTAAATTGTTATTATTACTTTTGCCCGCCTATAGTAATCATTTTACCCGCCTTAGACGGGCATAACGAATAATGAGGAAGAGATTGAGGAAACGATTAGTTCCTATTAGAATGACCTAAGTTTAGTTGATTTTTTGTTTTGTTTTTCAATGATTATAAACCTATATTCAATTTAATATAGAAGCTGATTGCCAAAGTTGATGACCAGTGCCTTTTTTTTCAAAGAAAACCTTAGTATAACCGTCCTGCCCGTCCGTCCCCTATGTTTATCTACTGTAAACAGCAGTCACTTGTTTTTATGCACTTAGGTCAAGTGATACTTTTTACTGTTAACAGATTATTAGTGCACGAAAAACCGTCGGTGAATAACATTAGTAGATTGTTCACCTAGGGCGCAAACAAAATTTTTGCGTCGAGGTTGTGAAATTGAATCCAGAGCGAACTAAGGTGATTCTTGCATTAAAGCCCAAGCGAAGCGAGGGCTTTAACTAAGAATCGCTGAAGGAGCGAGGGATTCAACAATACCGAGACCAAAAATTATTTGCGCCCGTGTAGAACACTCTGCTTTTCACTACCATCTGAGAGGAATGAAATAAAAGATAACACTTACATACCACTGAAATGTAACTTCTGGCAGGAGGTTTTGAATTGCTTGTGTTGCCTGTTTTTTTATATATTCTGGTGTTAAGAAGATACTATCATCATCGCTTGACGACATTTTTCTGAGAAAATAAGTGAAAATATAAAAGTTATTGATTTTTTGCATACAAAAAGAACTTGCGTTCCAATTTCAAATAATTATTTGACAATTAGGTACTTAAAAGTTTTGCAGCAAAGAGTTTGGTAGTTCAGTAACAAGTTCCAAACTCGGTTTTAAAACTTATTGCTTGGGTTGGAACGAAATAGATATAGGATGAATCTCAAGAGTGAAAGAGAAGTCCGACTTCTTAGTAAATGAGTGCATTAGAATATAAATTCAAAATTGGATTTTGAGTCTATTTACTTAAAGGTACCTAAAGGCAAATAGATTCAAAACCCAATTTTGAGTCTATTTACTTTGATGCATCTTATCTTGAACAACAATAGCGTGTTTTGGGTCCTAAATTTGGGCATCAAAATGCATCACTTCGAGCAGATGGAGTGAAAAGTTATTTTGACATTATCATGTTATTTTGTTGCCCGTAAGTATATATCTCCAGTATGTATCTCGTAAATAATAACGGTTTGTCCAAATATTGTGAAAAACAATATCAGCCGTGAAAAATGTGACTGTAACCTAAATTGAACATGCCCTTTAACATTTTAAGCATGAATAATGTGTATCCTCCTCAGGGTCAAACAAGAGGTCAGAAACGGAGCTTCATAGCTAATTGGAATGTATGGCATGTTGTAGAAAATAAATAACTTATTTATAAACACGTCCAAGCTCCACTCGTTTCGTCTTTCACATTATTATGATGGTGTTATTTTTGGCGGCGAGCTTTATGACTGTGCTGTGATTATTTAAGCGTGCAACGAGATTTAGAATTGAAATTATGTGTTTGTTTTACTTTACGTCTGCACTGTGATTTATATTTTCATCAGTATTTCGGGTGGTTCGGTGTGGTTTTTCAACTTTCAGCTTCAATTCACATGTCTTCATACATTTATGGTCCTAGATTGTACAGATAATCAAATTGTATAAATCTACGTGACTTGAAATCAGTCTGTATCATTAGATGAAGTGGACTTTAGCATCTATAGCTCAGCTCTCCTATTCCGTAACTGTCCACTGTATTGGGATATCTATTTTAAAGTTTCCGAAGTGTCAAATACGTAATAGAGCTCTAGGTCGCGTGCCTTCATCCACAGGCGTAAAGAGAAAAAGGTCCAAATTTAAAATCCATTGCCAACCATCCAACCCTTTGGTTGGTCGAAGCCTGACCCTTCGGGATACAGGCGTTAGTTTACGTAACATATATATCGACTGCTTCATATAGACTGCATCGAAGGTCTAGGTATCGCGTCTGATTACCACGCCGGAGGTCGTGGGTTCGATTCCCACTCGGGGCCGCCGTATATTTGTACACATGGCCTCAGTCTGGAAGTACCATGTTTGTGATGTGCTTACCTGCTTGCCGTAGCATAGGATATACTAGTTTTGGACCAGGACAAGAGGTTGTATTGTGTGGAAGTTATTAATAATAATATTTATTTATATGTAAAATCGAGCGAATGTGGGTGGCGGGGGCGGTAAGGAACGTACCAGGCGGACATACCTCTACCAAATAGGGAATGTATTAGCAAAGGGCAAGATAAAAAGTACCCGAAACCGGCGTGCGTGCCTGCAAGGACTAACGAATGTCGAGGAAGCGAAAGTGATCTGTCAGGATCGTGGCAAGTGGCAGTCCCTGGTCTCTGCCTATCCCTCTGTGATGCAGGCGTGAGTTTGTGTATGTATATATCTAAAATCTGTGTCCCGGGCGGCAATCGAAGCCACAACCTCTATATCAGCAGCGCAACTACTAGACCAACGGGACAGTATTAAATCCCAAAGTAAAGAAAAAAGGGCGCAACTTTTATAACCGTTTGCCCTCTATTGCGAGGCTTAAACCTATAACACTAAACCGAATAGTAATAAAAATAATAAGCCAAGTCCGGGCGCCAAAATCCGGGGTGTGACGGAATTGCTACTCGATTCGCCATATTGGCGGGGAATTACCCACCCCTCGGCACACACGGGGTGTTCACATATCGCTCGTTGGGATTAACAACGACATAATATAATTATTAAAAAAAAAACAAGTAAATGAATCCGGAATGAAGCTAATTCTAATATATTTGCGAATATTGAGGGAGAAACCTTCGTCAATGTCTGTACAGAAACTACAATGAATTGGTACATATGAAATTGCAACAAGTAGCCCCATTTGACTGAAATTAATAGAAATTCAATTGTTTCTATGTTTCCCTGTGTTTAACTATATTTTTGGAGTATTATCACATACTTATCACTTTTTGCAAAAGCGGTTCCTGATGAGCGATAATTATGTGACTTTTGTCTGATGTTGTCCGGTTGGTACGAAAAGAGTAACGATACTAAGGTAAGGATAGAATAGAATAGGCTTTGTTGTACCAGGAAAAACACAACATAAAATATTTATAAAGATACAGTACAATTGGCGGCCTTATTGCTAATAGCAATTTCTTCCAGACAATCGTATGATGGAAAAATTCCTAGCCGTGGCTAGTAACATCGGTATAAGTAGTAAGTTAGTAACGCCCGATTTCTCGGACACAAAGTGTAAATGTACTGTTAACATCTGTTTTTTTTGTATGCACTTCCACCAACTGACCGCTGTTAATAGTATATCAACAAATTGTTAATGTAGGCAGTGAAATCGGACATCTGTTTGCTCTATAACTGTCTGAAACACCCTGTGAACAATAATCTGGGCTCGCTTCACACATAGAGGGCGCTGGTAGGTTCCGTACAGGGCGACGACAAATGGCGGTCTTCAACACAGCTGCCAGCTGTTAACAGTAGTTAACGGTTGTCTGGAAGAGATACCTTTTAGTGATAAGGCCGCCGTCTGTACTCTTAGGTTAAGAAATATCTGTGTAATTTCCATTTTATGTAGAATAAAGTGTTCTCTATCTATCTATCTACCTAAACATACTGTTAGTGTACTGTATACAACGCGTCGCGTCTTTTCCGCGCCCTCGCCCCACGCCCTATCTATGTGTCTAACGCCTTTGTGTACGAACGTGGTTAGGCGTTTGAACACCCTGTGAACAGTAATCTGGGCTCGCTTCACACATAGAGGGCGCTGATAGGTTCCGTACAGGGCGACGACAAATGGCGCCCTTGAACCTTCACCTCGCGCCGACCCGCCGACGAATTGGATCTTAGAATTATCGAGGACTTTTAGACTAGGCTTAAGAATATATTTTACAAATTGTCTTTTATAGTTTATGAATACTAGCTTTTACCCGCCACTTTGTCTGCTAGGTAACCCGTTTAAAGGCTCGTTAAAAATAATGGAATTCACTATGAAAACAATGACTATAATAAAAATAATGATACATCGCACTGTGGAAAAATTGTTACACTCCAATAAAATAATTGTAATATATCCGCGTGAGAAATGATTACCGTCACTATAAATTACTAAACAGCTTTTATACACAAAAGTTGCATCACAACAGGTTTATGTATTTTTTTTAATGTACAATAAAGAGTTCTAATCTAATGTAATCTATTACATTAGGCTTTTGAGTGATGCGTAAACAAAACAGTCCACAGAGAAACAAAATTTGACTGGCGTTTACAATTTTCTAATACTCGATGTTTCCGGTAATACTTGGAAATAGTTTTAGGCTAGAAAAGTGCACATAAAATATAACACCTCACCCTCCATTCAGGGATTCCTCCCCCTTACCAATCACTAAATTAAATGCAAATCAATTCATTCGTTGTTACTTAGTTGTATGATGGATGACAAACATTTCAACATACGCATACCGTGAGAAATAAATAAAAAAGTTACAACTTCCTGGTCCCAAACTAGGATACCCTGTGCTATGGTAACCAGGCAAGGACATCACAAGCATGGAAATACACTCCATACTGAGGTCATTTGTACAAATGTACGGCGGCCCCTAGCGGGAATCGAACCCATGACCTCCGGCACAGTAATCAGACGTTATACCGCTAGACCAACGAGGCAAACTAAAAAGTAGGTAAGTCAATAAATAATGATCATTCATCCGCTACGTCTTTTTAACACCGAAACGTCAAATTAAGCTTTTCACTGCTTCATTAAGGGTGTCACAACACTAATTACTGCGTTACAAATATATTATCCGTCCCGGGATGAAATAAATTGACAGATAAACTGGTTATTTTCGGATTTCGCTTTCTTTAATGTGGCAAAAGAAACAGTTTTAAGACTCCGCTGTCCGTCCGTCCGTCCGTCTGTCACCAGGCTGTATCTCATGAACCGTGATAGTTAGACAGTTGAAATTTTCGCCGATGATGTATTTCTGTTGCTGATGTAACAACAAATACTAAAAACAGAATAAACTAAATATTTAAGGGGGGCTCCCACACAACAAACGTGACTTTTTGCGGTTATTTGCTCGATATTAATAACGCCAACAGGTAGACGCTTGAAACATTCATGGTACGGAACCCTTTTTTTTCTTTTCAGGTAAATGGGCCGTATTCTAAGAATGCTGAACAAACGTGTAGGCAGGAGCTCGGTTAGTGCATTATAGTTCAGTGACAGATTGACAGGCGGCAACAAATTCTGATCAATTAATTTATTTATTTAATTAACTAGCTGTCCCGGCTAATTTCATACCGCCACAGAATCCGTTTATACGATTCTTGCACAACGCCATCTATTTTTAAAACACAACGTTCGCTCGCACAACGCCATCTATTTTAAACTTAAAATAAATATTATCCCGCGGGAACGCATTACCGGGATATCTAGTGTGCTTTGCCTCAATTCAGGTCTTTGTTACAAGGGTAGAAAGTCATAGAATATATTACCTCGATTTAAAACGCCTCGTAGTCTCTTCCCTTCACAGGGAAAAGTGTGCTTTTTTCGAGGAGTATATAAATCGCTGCAGTGACCCGAAACGTCTGTGGAAGAGTCTCAAGCGCACGGTTCTACCGAGCAAGCGGAATGTGGAGCTGCCCTCACACTATAACGACCCTGACGCAATTAATGATCATTTTATCAATGTTCCTGGAAAACCCGACGTGACTATCTCAGATCTTACTTACTATGAATTTCACCGACACAGTAGGGCTTCTAATTTCAAGTTACATATGTTGACACCTTTTGCAGTATCGAAGATCTTGACACAAATTAAGACTAACACAACCGGACTTGACCTGATTAACATCAACATGTTACTGTTGACTATGCCGAGGACGCTACCAATCTTGACTGGCATAATTAACCACAGTATACTGACTAACACATTTCCGACTGACTGGAAAACTGCGAAGGTAATTCCACTTCCTAAAATACCTAATCCTATACATATTTCTGATCTCCGCCCTATCAGTATCCTTCCATGTCTTTCCAAGATAATAGAGAGGGCAGTGTGTGATCAACTATCGAAATATCTGGAGGAAAATGGTATACTACCTGATGTGCAGTCAGGCTTCCGAAAAGGCAGAGGGACAGCAACAGCTCTGCTTGATGTCGTGGACAATGTCTTGTCTGAGCTTGACCAGGGGAGAAGCACAATCTTGGTATTGCTAGATTTCTCCAGAGCTTTCGACTGTCTGAATACCTCCCTCTTACTATCTAAAATGTCATATTATGGATTTGATAGTGCCACGGTACGGTGGTTTGACAGCTACCTTTCGGGCCGTGCGCAAGTTGTTGGATTGGAAAAAAGCGATGGTACCATGTTGTTTTCCTCGACGAAACGTTTAACAAGGGGTGTGCCTCAAGGGTCTATTTTAGCACCCCTTTTATTTATTATATATACTGCAGATATCGCCTCGGTCGTGGAAACCAGCATGTGTCATCTTTATGCAGATGACACACAGCTATACATCTCCACTGTACCATCTGACATAAAGACCGCTGTCCAATCCATCAACAGCGATCTAGATCGCGTAGCATCATGGTCTGACAGGAGCTGTCTTGTGCTAAACCCTGGTAAGTCTAAGTACATGGTACTTGGTACTAAACATCAAATCCATAATACGATACAAATCTTAGCCTCCGAAAATATAGTCATCAGGGGTGAACCAGTAGAAAGGGTTATGGAAGCAAAAAATCTTGGTTTACTGATGGATGGTGAACTCCGTTTTGAAAATCATGTCAGAAACGTAGTCAGTAATTGTTTCTATCGCCTTAAGATTCTTTATAATATACGCGATTACCTGAGCACTGATTTGCGTGTCAGGCTCAGTGAATCACTAATATTATCCAGATTGAACTACTGTGACGTCGTCTATGGTGGCTGTATACTTGGTAGGACAAAAAGGTTGATCCAACGTGTGCAAAACGCATGTGCACGTTTCTGTTTCAAAATCCCTCCTAGATCTCACGTCAGCCCATACTTGGACGCAGCAAAGCTTCTGAATATGGAGGCACGTCGGCATCTACACCTTGCCAAACTACTCTTTGGTGTGATACGGACAAAAACCCCATCTTATTTGTTCGCAAAGCTTGAATGGTCCACCAGACAACGGTATGTGCACAAGGAACGGATCCTGACACCGGCGCATCGGACCATGGCTTTCCGTGGTAGTTTCAGGTTTGCGGCGTCCAAGTGTTGGAACGACATTCCCCCTCCAATCCGTGAAGCGTCCAGTGGATGTGCTTTTGGGCGCAAGCTTAAAGCATATTTGCTGGAGCATCAGAAACCGCCACTCCCTTCCCTTCCAACCTCTCGCCGCAAAAACAGACACGAGCCTGTAATCGCATGGTAGGGCCAGGCAATATTGTATATATCTATATATTTTTATTTATTTTTCTTTAATTAAGTATACCTATATATATATATATATATATATTTATGTACATATAAATTTAATTATATTCATAATTTTTAAACATGCTTTAAGCTGGCTATATACCTTTATTCATTTGTGTATGATTTTATTTGAGTATATCGTAGTTTATTCAGTGACTTAATAAAAACAATTTAAGTATATGTTTCATACTGTATACATAATACGTATCCTATTGTATATAATTACTATTCTGTATTACATAGTATTATACTATATATAGTATTGCTCACGGTTGTACCACACCGCGGTATGTGACGCTCGCGGGGAAACTCCTGGCACTGACTGAAAATCAGCGCTGAAGGCTTGACCCTCAGCATACTGCTGAGTCAGTTGCCGTTTATAGCAGCAGTGACACGCCGTGACCGTTCGTTTTCCTTTCTTTTTTATAACATTTCGGTTGAAATATTTTCTTTGTTGTTTTTTTGTTTTGTTATTGTGGCGTGTGCACTGTTTTTATAATAAATGTTTTTTCTTCTTCTTCTTCTTCTTCTTCTTTGTCTATCTGTACGCCAAGTTTCATGTAAATCCGTTCAGCCGTTATTGCGTGATTGAGTAACGAACATCCAAACATCTTCACAAGCTTTCACATTTATAATATTAATATGTAAATTATAATATAATAATATAGTAGGAATGATTAGGACTACCAACAACGCTAAGTATTATCTCACTAAGGGCCGGTTTCTGAATTGAGAATTTCACTAAGTGAATACTTAAGTAACGTTCCGTCACGCCATTTTCGGAGAAATTTAAAGAGACAGCACTAGATTTGGCCAGTTTCTGAATTGAAAATTTCCCTAACAGGCGGCCACAGCTTGCATCTAGTATTATGTTGCTGCCTCTGAGGAGTGCTCTAGGGGAATCGTGTTTTTATAAATAAGATCGTCAGTATTATTTACACTGGTTTTATTGTGTTTCTTAATTCAAATAATGTAATTGTCTAATTCCACACTAATTGCTATCCCAAACGTCTGGGCGACTCTCTTAAATGCATAATTGTTGAATAGAGTCGTATTAGTACGGTAATGGTGATTTCATTGACAGATATGGTAGTCTAGTAACCAATCGCATTCCAATGGTCTAACCCGTGCAACTTAACTTGGCGCCTCGCGCTTCGATCGCCTTCGCGAGAGATGCTATTTAATTTGCGCGGGTCATACTATGGGAATGACATTGTCATGCTATTGCATACGAAATACCGTCAAATAACAGCCATTGTCACGCTAATATCTCTCTATTCAACAACGATGCGGCCCGACTGTGGCTCTAGGCCCTTCCAGGTTTCTGATATGATTTGGTGTGCATAATTAGGCCTCAGGGCCGCGTCTCATACTACTACCACTCATAGTTTGATATATTATGACAATTCGATGACCCATAGATTAACAAGTGGATGACCAATTGTACTAGTCGGCTACATCGAATATCAAATAAATTCAGCATTCAATTAGAAGAACAAGAAGAACAAGAAAAACATTTATTTGACGCCACATAGAAAACATAATTGTTCAGGAAAAGTAAATACAGAAAATGAGGCAGACCTAGGACAAAAGCAAAAGAAATGTGAAACTAATAGTGAGACAAACAAGGGCTAAGGGTACAGTGGATGTACTCTGTATGTCGATGCAGTGGAAAAAAGGCCTGCTCACAGGGTAATCTAGCAAGGAGACCAAGGTTACACTTACACTTACTCACGTTGCGGGTTGAATTCAGTAGGCCACAATTTTTTAAAATCGAAGAACTTCATTTTATATCACCTGTTATTTTTAGGCTCACTCTGTAACTTACTTAGTAAGAAGCAAAATGAATAAACTATAAAATATTATATAAAGTATTAGCCGAGGGTTTGCACCCACTAACAATGTGATAATAGGCTAGCCAGTGTGTAGACCGACATAGCCCGATGGTCGGACGATGTGATCATATCATCAAAGGGCCATTGGACGCGAATGGCGAGAGACCGCGACAGATGGCGTGATGGGGAAAAGGCCTATACCCAGCAGTGGGCAGAGGTGGGCCGATGATGATGATGCTTATTCATTCTGGTTTATTTGACAGCATTTCATCGGCCTTTTAATTTAAGAAAAACTTACTTTATTGACTTTCAGAAGTTAGTTAAAGTAAGCCGACTTGAAAGAAAGAAAGAATAATCATTTATTGCCATGCAAGATTTACATTAATTAAACTATAGCTAGTAGACAGGACTTGACTATACAAACTTAAACTAATGTGGTTTGCACAAGGTCCTATCAGTAGGAATGCATGACAATCGGACATACGCTCAGCATAATGCTGTTGGATAGATCTATCCTAAAAACAGCGCTGATTTTCAGCGCAGCCCGTGAAACTTAATTAAATATAGCTAATAAAGTACTACTAACTAAGTGTACGTAATTAAGTACTATGCATTTCACCTGTTTATTACATTGTCGCTTTATGTTTAATTATTTAGTAATTATTAACAACAAATAAAAAATACAACTAATAGGGCAACTTTTACAATTTCGTTAAACACTTGGACAATTATTACGTACAATGGCATTACAGAGCATTTAATTTTGTGCTTTTTTTTTAACTTCTAACACTTGTTAAGGCTAAGATAGTTAAAAATAGTAGTTATTTCCCGGGTATTTTCCATTGGCTTCGGTGATCGTAACGCATTATTTTTTATTATTTTTTGCTTCAGTTTTAGTGACCATTGTATTCTTGTTATTATTATTATTTATAACTATATAAGTATTATTCGTGTATATAATTTGTTTTTCTATAAGAAGATGTTTTAATCTGTGTTTGAATGTTATGTTAGTTACATTGCTCTGTAAAGGTGGCGGGAGGTCGTTCCAGACCTTAGACGCGGCGAATTTAAAACTTCCCCTAAAGTTTGCAGTTTTGTGTTTAGGGATTGCCATTGTGTTCTGCGCTTTGCTTCTGGTGCCTATACTAAGCACTTCACCGAGCCATTTGAATTTTGTGTATAGGTAGCTTGGCCGCTTTGTATAGACTATCTTGTGGACCTTTATCATAAAACACGTAAGAACTTTCACCCGTGAAAACTTTTGTTTTAAGTACTTACAGAAGTTTTAAGTACCTACGCAAAGCTCATATTTTCTCACTGCAAAAGTCCTTACCACTTTTACAAGGGCCTAATATTACTTCAAAGTGACTTATGAAAGTAATTTTTATACCGATTCTTATTCCACAAATGTGACTAAAAATATCTTACGGAAAAATCCTACAAAACAAAATGACGCAAGGATCTGCCTCATTATTTAACACTATCATCATCATCATCATCATCATCCATTTCACGCCCACTGCAGGACATAGGCCTCCCTCATGGTTTTCCAAGCTTCCCGGTCTTGTGCCGCCCGCATCCAGCGACTCCCCGCCACCGTAACCAGGTCGTCAGACCATCTGGTGGGGGGGCTGCCCACACTGCGTCGTCCGGTCTGCGGTCGCCAGGTCAGAACTATTTCGCCCCAACGGCCATCAGTTCTTCGAGCTATGTGCCCCGCCCACTGCCGCTTCAACTGAGCAATTCTTCGAGCTATATGAGTGACTCGAGTTCTTCTGCGGATCTCCTCATTCCTGATTCGTGACCTTGAGCCTTCTTATGAGGCCCATAGTTTAATACTTAATTGCAGAATGATTAAAATTTTATATTATAATAAAACTACAGTTTATCTATGTGATATCATAGGTAAATTGACCAAATTTAACTTTTGGTACTTCGAATAATTAGTGAATAATAATTGCTCTATTGTGACACTTTATAATACTATATTACTAGGGAAGAACACTGATGCTCTATACCTCACAACAGTCCCTGCCTAGTTTAGACATCAGGCATTCATTATGTAAGTGTAAACCAAGTATGTAACTGTATGTCAAAATGTACTCTACAATGTTATTGTACCATAACCGTGTATCTCTGATTATGATGAATAAATCTTATCTTATCTTATAGTCAGGCCCATAGTCTCACATCCATAAGTCATCACTAGCAACACACATTTGTCTTAAGACACTGAGGTATTTTCGACGCGAAAATGTGTTCTAGTATCCCGAACGCTGCCCATCCGAGTTGGATTCGACGAGGGACCTCTTTCTCATGTGTCTATTATCTAGTATCATGTGTCTATTATATAAACCAATCTACAAAGTCAAAGGCAACAAGGAAAAAGTTGTTTTATGGCTTTCAGAAAAGTTTTACTTAGGTTCGTAGTTCAAGTGGTTAAGTTATATTATTGTTCAAAAGTCTAGATTGCTTTGGCTAAAACATTCTTGCCTCAAGTTTATCGTTCGTGAGTTGCGACTACCTACCTACATTAATTTTGAAAATACTGTATAAAAGAAGGTGCTGGTATTTCATAACACAGGTTTGTAGCCTACTATGAATACTAACCAACTATCACTACGCATACCGATAAACCAATGTACCATATAATGTAAGTGACTTATACTTGTTATTTGGATGAATAAACTGTATCTTATCCTATCTTATTGCCTTTATTTGCTCACAGGGTGTTAAATATTCAAGTTTTAATATAATCTTCATAGATCCGAAAAAAGGGGGTTCTTTTTTTGAAGTAAAACTTTCGTAATCACTACACTTTATTAGCTTCATTCCGGATTCACGTACTTAATTTTCCGGACGGACACTTCCAAAAAAAAAATAAAGTAAGTGAATCCGGAATTAAGCTAATAATGAAAGAAGCTTTACTTGTCAATAATAATAATAACTTCCACACAACACAATAACTTGTCCAGGGCCTCGATTCTGTTAGTGCATTGTAGTATAATGACAGGTACACTGTCGGGTCACGTGACGTGTTTTTTCGTACCATTGACGCCTAGAAGGTTTGATGGGTGTGCCCGCGTAGACTTAAAGCAGCCATGAAATGAAAACCGCTATGTTCATGCAGTTGTCATGTTACTACAATGCATTAACAGAATCTAGGCCCAGGTCCCAAACTAGGATACCCTGTGCTATGGTAACCAGGCAAGCGCGTGACAAACATGAAAATACACCCAGACTGAGGCCATTTGTACAAAAGTACGGCGGCCCCCAGTGGGAATCGAACCCACGACCTCTGTTTTGGTAGCTAAGCGCCTCAACGGCTAAACCAACGAGGCACTCTCAAGTAGGCGGTATTGAAATATATGGAACAATAAAACTACAAACTTTGCAACAAATTGTTTTGCTCACTATCCCAATAGTAACAAAATACTAGTGGTAATGCCATTTATGGACTGAAAGAGGATCGTGGCAAAAGGCGACCAATTCGATATACATCGCGACCGACTCTTTCTACTTGTTAACCTGTGAGTCAATCGACTTTGCAGTGTGCTTCGAATTGCCATAATAAACCATGATTCGAAGTTGTATGAAATAGAGCTCTAGTCTCTGCCTACCCCTCCGGGATACAGTCGTGAGCTTAAGCAATGTAATGTTACAAAATGCCACTTGGGTTATTTCCGTTCTCAACAGGCGAATTTAGGCTGAACAACTGGCATTGTGTATTCCAAGCACAGTTTTCTTAATTAGCTTCGTTTCATACAAACCCCAAACCTTATCTCACGTAATACAGTGGTAAAGTGCTTGTGGGCTCAGTATGACCGTACTTAATGGGTTACCCGCTAATAACTAGCCACCAATGGACAAAAATCTATCTTCTTTTTTAAACGTTTTAAATTTTTGCAAAAAGCGAACGTCACGTCATATCAGTAATGGGGAAAGCAATTTATAGAACATACGTACAGCCTAGAACAGGGATGGCAAACCAGTGGCACGCGGGTCATTGATGGAATGTGACAAAATATAATGAGCACGCGCTACGATCGATAAAATAGCAAAACTCACTTCAAAGTGCAACGAATGATCGCGCATTTATCACTAGGTATTTAGTTACCGTAGGCACTGACTGAAAATCAGCGCTGAGGGATCACTTCCTCAGCACAACGCTGAGTCAGGTGCCTTTTGTGGCAACTTAGACGCGCCACAGGCTTCATTTATGGTCCTGTCTCATTTATTTGTTTTGTCTGTTGTGTATTTGTGCATATTATGTTATCTACTTATCTGCTTATTTTGTTTCTGTGATGCGTCTTGTTGGTATAAAAAATGTATTTCTTCTTATTCTTCTTCTATACTTGCAGTGCTTTTTTTTTGTTAGTATGTGATGAGATTTGAGCTAGTTTCCTATTAGTAAAATTTATTTAATGGCTCGTCTATGGCCTCATCAAAAACTTTTTTTTAGAAAAAATGGCATGTTGATCCATAAAGATTCGCCATCACTGACGTATAAGCGGTATAAACGGACAGCCTCGTTTGCCTAGCGTTATCACGTCTGATTATCATGCCGGAGGCCGTGGGTTCGATTCTCACTCTCTGTCTGGGTGTATTTCGATATTTGTGGCGTCCATGCTTGGTTACCATAGCAAAGGGTATCCTAGTTTGTTACCAGGACAAATAATTGTGTTGTGGGGTAATTGCAAGTCAAAGGCCAAGAACTTCAGACTTGGGCTCCATGAGGTACAGCAGCGCCACTATTGATAAAAAAAAAATCTTCTTGATATGTTTTTATACTCTCTCAATCACGTCAATAGTGTTTTTTAGGACCCACGATGAATACCCCAGGGTCAAAGACCTGGGACTAGATAGCATTTATGCAAAAAACGGGTATTTATATTTTATATCTGGTGCTAAGTCTTTGACCTTAAGTTCTCGGTTGTGGGTCCTAAACATCCCTTTTCACATTATTAAAAGATCAGAAAGATACACTTGTTGCAAAAAAAAACTATGTGTAAAAGACAATATTATGTTTCTTTCCATTTGTGGAGCTAACAACGGCTAATTAATGTTGTTCGACTCTTTGTCTTTGTGTCATTCGCTTATGTCTCATTTGCTTTCGCAGCCGGGTAGAAAGAAAACGTTTCTATTTTCCCGTAACGTAAACGTATTTAACCCATCATCATCAGCCAGTTGACTCCCACTGAAGGACATAGGCATCCCTCATGGTCTTCCAAGCTTCTCAGTCTTGTGCCGCCCGCATCCAGCGACTCCCCGCCACCGTAACCAGGTTTTACCCGCTCGACCGAATTTCAGAGACCTGCACCTATATAACGCCCATTAAAACCTTAAAAATTCCAATCAACTAACTGTCAAATTCCTTACTAATTGCTATCGCTAACTTCAGGATTCCGACAGGATTTGGTGCGCATAATAAGGCCTCTGATACCCGATTTGACCGACATTTAAAGCCTACTTAAGAGATATTACAGTTTTATCAACATGTAGGTATATGTTACTTGTGAATGAATGTTGAGGAAGCGAAAGTGATCTGTCAGGACGATCGTAGCAAGTGGCAGTCCATGGTCTCTGCCTACCCCTCTGGGATACAGGAGTGAGATTATGTATGTATGTATGACTGTATGTATATGTTACTTAAGGGCGCTAGAAGAATTGTTGCCAAAAGCGACCGTTCTTAGCAGAAATCGATCTGAAAATAATATCATTGGTAGATGACGGAATGAAATGTTCTTCGCGTTCACAGTACCAGGCTGTGAAAACGAAAATTTTATTGAAAATAAAACGTTTCTATTTTTGGCAGGCGCGCGCTCCGCGCGTTATTGTCGGCGACGCGTATAAATTACACGCACGCGCATTCGTCCGCGACCAGCTAATTAAAGTAACAGAACACGGGTCACATTGTTCTGACCCGCTCGACCGAAATTTATAGACGTAATGACCGATTTTATCTTGCCCTTTGCTAAAACACTCCGTATTCGGTCGAAGTATGTCCGCTTGGGAAGTCCCTAACCGGCCCTTCCATCCAAAAGAAGGGCTTCAAACTGGCGTTCGTGCTACAACGACTAATGAAAGTTGATCAAGCGAAAGAGTCCGGATCGTAGCAAGTGGCAAACCCTGGTCTCTGCCTACTGTCTACGTAGCGCCGGGCGAAAGCTGAAAAATATGTAGAAAGAATTTAAGCAATCGAAATGTCAATCAAAAGAATGTCACCATCGAAAAAATCCACCAGAAGTCTAGAATACATAAACTCCCGAATGTATCCCAGAGAGGCAGGCAGAGACCAGGGACTACCACTTGCCACAATCCTGACAGATCACAACTCAAATCAAATCTAGAATAATGCTAGTAAAATGGAGTATAAAGTGACAGTAAAAACGACTAATGAATGTTGATTGAGCGAAAGAGTTCTGTCAGGATCGTGGCAAACCCTGATCTATGGCCACCCCTCCGGCACACATGCGTGAGTTTATGTAATGTAATGTTTTAATGAATCTTTCCGTGTGGCACCGGATTAAGAATAGCGTCACTCCATTTCCATCCGTGGATGTCGTAGAAGGCAACTAAGGAAAAACATTACCAAGAGACGGGCAGCAGCATCTTCCTGAGATTCCAACCGCATACTGCGATCGCCAACCCACCTGCCAAGCGTGGCGATTATGGCAAAACCCTTCGTGGTTATGAAAACCATGAGGAAGGCTTATGCACTGCAGTGGGCGTGAAATGTCTGATGATGATGTTGGTGATGAAAGAATGTAATCCAAATTCCAGGATTAAATTGTAGGTCGTAAGCGATCAAGCCCGCGTGAGACAGTGATGTGGGGATCATTGTTATTTTTTGTTTAGCATTGTTAGGAGATTTAAAAATCTGTTGAGTGTTGTAGATCCAACAGATCCGTTTGCTTCTCAGTTAGATACTGTTCAGATATTTCAGTGAGGCGGACAGATTCAGATCAGTTATTTTATCTTTGGCCTTTGCATCTCCGTAATGAGATGATTTATACAGCGTCCAGTCGCACCATCACTCACACTAGATGGCTGAAGGGAGTGGTCGTATCTAGTGGACGCTGCAGTGCCTGGGACATTGATTCTGACGTAACAGTTTGGCGAGTTTAATGTACTAAAAAATAAAAAAATTGAGTAGGTTTGTCCAGCATCTATATCATCCTGACAGCTTAGTCGGCCTAGCCCACAGGAAAGATGAAGTTATTTTGATTATTTGATATTTTGACATTTGATTTTATTTATTTCAGGTATTTTTTGTCGTGGGATTCTTTTCTTTCGTTTCCTTTATTTCATTATTAATTTTATTCAAATGTACATGTAACTACTGATTTGAATTAATGTCAATAGGGCAGACGCCCTATTGACATTAACCTATTGACATTTGTATATGGGAGCCTGACGCAGGCTTAGAATAGAATAGAAAAGTTACTCAGATATGAGCCACTTATTGCACCGTGTTTGCCTACAAATAAATTTATTTATCTTATATTACCAGGAGACGGGCAGCAGCGTCTTCCTGAGATTCCAACCGCAAACTGCGATCGCCAACCCGCCTGCCAAGCGTGGCGATTATGGCAAAACCCCTCATGATTAGAGGGAGGCCTATTTCCTGCAGTGATCGGCAAATGGCTGATGATAATGATGATTTATCTTATTTTAGATTACATTAGAAAACAATTTTTGCACAGTAAGCACATTTGTAAAGCGTTGGTACCCTAGTGGGTAGAACATCGGACCCGGAAGCGAGAGACTCAGGTTCGATCCCAAATGCGGGCATGTACCTAAAACTTGGTTTTCTAAGTTATGTACATTGTGAAGTTATAGTAGCAACACCACACGCTAACTGTGAAGGAAAACATCGTGGGGAAACCTGAGTGTCTGAGCTATTCACATACATCAGCGGTTGAAATCGCCAATCCGCGGTGGGCACGCGTGGTGATTAAGCCCATACTCTCTCCCTGAGAGAAGGCATGTGCCCTACAGTGGGACGTATGTTAGATTCTAACGTCCGATTAGATTATAACAAACGCTTTCCGTGAGCTATCCGTGAAGGAAAACATCGTGAGGAATCTGAGTGTCTGAGGTGTTTACATACCACAGCGTTTAAAGTTGTCAAACCGTGACACAACGTGGGAATGGAGAAGTTGCACAAAAAATGTTTTATTATAATCGGAGAGGCCATGTTAAAAGAGTTAGTTTTTTTTTTCTACGACTAATACTTTTCATAATATGACTTCTCGGAACATTATTCTAGTCACGTGGTACAAAAACGCGCCGGACAAATCGGACTCAAACTGTGACGTCACAACTTGCACGTAACACCTTATAATATGTAAAGCGTTTATCAATATTGGAGTTATCTCGTAAAATAACGTTTTTGTGCAGCTACACCGTTTTTAGAAAACTCAATGAAAAAACGAAATCTAATGTGTTTTTATTATTACACTAACTTAATTTTTCGAATAAAATATTCTTACGGCTTCATTTAAATTTTGCTTGCATTTAAGCTTGACTTTTTTTATGTCTTCTGTGGTATAAAAGCAATATATATATATATATATATATATATATATATATATATATATATATATATATATATATATATATATATATATATATATACATAAAACTTATATCTATTTTTAGTATTTAGGAACTACTTACTATTATTTATTTATTTATTTATTTATTTATTTAAAATGCCACTTCAATCTAAGTTTGACGCAAGTTCCTCATTAAGCTCTCTCTCTATGAGAAGACTATGCCCTACAGTGGGACGCATATAGGCTACATAAAAAATGCCAAAACGTATTTCATTTTACGATAAAGCAGATATCATACTGAAAAGGGCCGCGCTAGACCTAAAACAAATCCCGGACCCGCTCTTATGGTGATAATAAGTTCCTAGACACAGGCCTAGGAAATCCGTTGAATAATATCGAGTGTCATACTGTGAGAGAGCGCCGATGGACCAAGGATCATGTCAGACCCAAATCAATCCTGCGTAGCGCCTGGCAACAACACCATTCGCGAAATATGAGCGCTGAAACGCTGAAAGGCAAGCTTTTCGTACACTAACAATCAGGGCAGAGTTTCATAAGACTACAATAGGAAACTTGCGTCAAATTCGAATTGGAGTGCCATTGCGTTTATCCCTTACCATAGAAGACACAGAAAAACTCAGGAATAATCTTAAAATAATATTGTCTCGGTGTTTTCGGGTTCCCAAAAAATGCTAAAAATCATGTTACTCCATTAATAAAAAACTAATTAGATTTTTTATTAAAATTTACACGTTTTTCTAATAAGGATGTAGGTGCATACAAACATTATTTTACGATGACTGGGTTAATCGGCCGCTTTGGTTTGTGGGTTCCTTTATGGTTCAATCAACTTGAGATTTAGAAGTTGTGAATATCTATTTAGAGGCAAAAAATTCCACCCATGCCGGGACTTGAACCCGCGACCTCTGGCTATCCGTGCGAGCGCTCTCCCAACTGAGCTATTGGGCAAGTGCAGGCATCGGCGAAATTCGAACCTCTTTACAAACTTCTCTGTATTACGTACAGGCAGCGACATCTGGCTGAAGTAATTTACATCACTTGCAGCCCCGAGTACCCACTTTAAAGTTAGGTTTTACATCGGAATTAATCGCTGTACCGGTTTTACCGGCATGGGTGGAATTTTTTGCCTCTAAATAGGTTTTTAAAATTGTCTTCACCACGGATTCACAGTACCCAATGACTTGCAACCGGATGATCTTGCAGGGGCTACCCCCCGTGCGATAGAAGTGGCGAGATACAACAATGCATGCAACAATTTGACAAAACCAAAACAGCGGCGGCTTGATCAACCTCACTCGAATATTAAGAAGAAAACCACGGATTAGTGCAACAAAGAATATAGTTGTGAATATGTTAAATATGTTGTGTAACTGTGGCTGTAATAATACTGTTTTTATTTAATTTTTTAAGAGCCAGGCCTCCCTGGATGATATCAATGACTGAATTTATATTTCGAGGAGAAGAGAAGAATTTGTATTAAGAAAAACAGGACTATAATCTAAGTAAATATAAACATAAACATGTAATATCTCACCAATTTTAATTGTTAGATTATAACAAACGCTTAAATTCAGCACATGCATAAGGCATAAGCAGCATATACGTCCCACTGTAGGGCACAGGCCTTCTCTCAGGGAGAGAGTATGGGCTTAATCACCACGCGTGCCCACCGCGGATTGGCGATTTCAACCGCTGAGGTTTGTGAATAGCTCAGACACTCAGGTTTCCTCACGATGTTTTCCTTCACAGTTAGCGAGTGGTATTGCTACTATAACTTCACAAATATACATTACTTAGAAAACCAAGTCATAGGTACGTGCCCGCACCGGGGATCGAACCTGGATCTCCCACTTCCGAGTCCGAGGTTCTGCCCGCTAGGCTACCACAATATTCAGCACATATTTTTCCTTAATGTGACCTATTTTATTTTGGAAATGAATCTGAATCTTTTATATCTTTCGGTACCTTGTTGAAGAAACTGTCGAGCTGAGGAAACTGACGAGTGCCTTCCCGACCCCAATTATCTACCTATGCTCTTTCAAACAGAATGGACATTCTTTCGCATTGGGTTCGTGGTGCAAAAAATTGTAAGTGATTTTAGTGCGAGTCTGAGGCTTATATCCTACAGAAAATAACCCAAGTTCAGTGCTCCAACTTAGGTCAAAACATCGCTTGACGCTGTGCGGTGGTGCCGGAAGCAATACCTAATGAAACTTTCCGTCTAATACCTACCATTGGTGACGATCCTCACCCGGATTAATTTCAAACTTTTCCTGATGTGACTTTAGTTGACAGGTGTTGGACCTACAGATTTACAAGATATATTTTTCGAAGTGATATTATGAAGATATATTTTGCCTTACTTCACTTTCTCCTGACAGTGAACGAAATTGAACCGTCACGTTCGGGTACGTGAAGCTGATTCGGATATACTCGGCTCCAGACGCCGAATCACGTGTACTCGGCTCCAGTTGGTTGGTGACGCCGAATCGCGTATAACTCGGCTCCAGGTGGTCGGTGACGCTGAACCGCGTATACTCGGCTCCGGTGGGCCGGTGACGCTGAATCGCGTATATTCGGCTCCATTCATCATCTTAATCTATAAAATCATTTCCCTGTTTCCAAAAGCAAAATTGGGTTACTAAAATTTTTATCTACACTCATATCATAATCTTCAAATTAAGAATTCAAAGGTAAACACATATTGACAGGCTTTAAACAATACATAACTTTAAAGAAAAAAAAAAGTGTAATATAAAGTTACATTAAAGGTCAGATTTTTCACTTTAGGTATGTTACAGTTATTTTTTTTAAAGTGTTACTGTGATCACGGAACAAAACTTAAGTTTTTTTTTATGTCAAAAGTTGACTCTATAAAAAACCTAATTTCATTTTCGTGGTACCAAAAGTGCAACTAAAAATACCTAAAATTGCGCGCGCAAAACTGAGTGCAGACGATTGAATGTCAAGATACTTTTGTCAAAATTGCGCCATTTTGTTTCAAAAATAACCGTAGATTTATGTATAGTAGGTACAAAGCTTGTCAAACGTGTTTTCCTTTGATTCCTTACTTTGAAGATTAAGACATGAGTGTAGATAAAGTAGTGTAGGAGACTGCACATAACTTGGTATTAAAACACTCGCGAATGCTATTAAAAAACTCGCCAAGACTCGTTTTTTAAAATCTCGCTCGTGTTTTAATAACCCTCAATATGTGACAGTCACATAAACTACTATTATTCTGTTAGTGCAATTATTACAACATGTCAACCTTAACTAACCGCCTTATTTGTCTAGCGATATCATGTCTGATCTCGTCTAATGGGTTCGATTCCCACAGGGGGCCGCCGTACATTTGTACAAACGGCTGCAGTCTGGGTGTATTTTCATGTTTGTCATGCCATTGCCTGGTCTAGTCCTGATCCTTGTCTGTCAGTGTGGACCTGCCTCAACCGAGGCGCGTACGTTTGCCTCTGGCGAGGCCCACAAGCCCGTCACCGAAGCATTTGCAGCGAGGCTGCTCGGTCTGTGTGTAACCGCCTAATAAAACTTTATAGACAACTCTTAAAGTAATTTTCTTAAAATATTGAGTTTCTTTCACAGCTTTAAGATCCAGTTCTCAGAGATGAGATTAGTGGTTTGCAATACAGTGTTATCTATCTACCCCAAATCTTTACACCACGTCCTAATTTATCCACTCGTCAAGGGAAAACTGCTCTAGTTTTCTTTACAAATAAAGCTCCTTTCGGCCCCGCGAGTACTTTATTGCGTCAAGAGATAAAATTCGATGTGTTCCAAAGTATTAATTAAGTGAAGGCCTTAATTTAATCAACGTTAGAAAAAGCGAGGAGTCAAATTAAGTGTGAGGGCGCTATTAACCCTGAGGGGGCAATTTTCTGAGATCTTACTGAAAAGGAGGTTGTAATTTAGCGAATCGATGAAAGCCTGTTTTGTAGTGAATTATACATGAATAGCCTACGGCTAATGAATGTTAATGAAGCGAAGGAGGTCTGCGAGAATCGTGGCAAGTGGCAAACGGCCTTTGCCTACTCCCCTGGAATAGAGGCGTGAGTTTAAGTAACGTATTAAAAAGCAAAAATTCGTGAAATTTCAAAGGCTAAGTTTGGTGTTTATTTTTACACACACATATATATTATATATACATTTTTTTTTTTGGTGCACTAACCCATGCTGCTCTGGCTAACCGTGCCAAAACGGTTTAGATTTTGAAAGGACACTTATGTTTAACTCGTATCTAGCGTTCGTTAAATCGCAGTTTCTCTATTTTGAACAAAACATTTTGACTTTTAAAATAATCTTACCAAAAATTTTGTCAATTTATATTTGTTGAATACTACCCGAAACCGGCGTGCGTGCATGCAACGATTAATAAATGTTGAGGAAGCGACAGTGATCTGTCAGGATCGTGGCAAGTGACAGTCCCTGGTCTCTGGCTACCGCTCAGGGATACAGGCGTGAGTTTATATTAAGTATGTATGCATGTATGAATAGTTGAATACTTACCTCAATTTTAAAGTGTATCTAGAAAAGGTACCCCTATTATTAGTAGATAGGATATCGGTGGTGCTAGACCAAATGTTTGCAAAAGGTTGCGATGGTGTTGACCCGCCCCTTCAGAACCATACTATGTCGGCAAACATTCAGAACGGGAGCGAGCTCCAACATACAGGTATACTCTGTATCAGTAAACTACACACATACATACATACACTCACGTCTGCATCCCAGAGGGGTAGGCAGCGACCAGGGATTACCACTTGCCACGATAATGTAATGTTCGTATCACCACATCGAGGGTTGGCTGGAAGAGATTTCTGCTGAAATAAGCTCGCCATGTACCTACACTTTTTAATTTTTCTGTAAATGGTGTGTTTTATTTATGTGCTTTTATGTGTGCAATAAAGTATAAAGTAAGTATCCCAGAGGGGTAGGCAGAGACCAGGGACTGCCACTTGCCACGATCCTGACAGATCACTTTCGCTTCATCAACATTCATTAGTCGTTGTATGCACACACGCCGATTTCGGGTACCTTTTAGGGTTCCGTAGTCGACCAGGAACCCTTATAGTTTCGCCATGTCCGTCTGACCGTCTATCCGCGGCCTAGCTCAGACACGATTAGTACGAGAAAGCTGAAATTTGGCATAAACATACTTATTAATCACGTCGACAAAACGGTAGAACAAAATCTTTAAAAAAAAGTAAAGCTAAGTAGGCTTTACAAGTTAATGAGTATTAGGCGGTGGTAGCCTAGTGTGTAGAACATTGGACTCGGAAGCGAGAGACCCAAGTTCGATTCCCAGTACCTATGACTTTGTTTTCTGAGTTATGTACATTTGTGAAGTTATAGTAGCAATACCACTCGCTAACTGTGAAGGAAAACATCGTGAGGAAACCTGAGTGTCTGAGCTATTCACATACCTCAGCGCTTAAAATCGCCAATCACGCGTGGTGATTAAGCACATACTCTCTCCCTGAGAGAAGGCCTGTGCCCTAGAGTGGGACGTACCTATATAGGCTGCTTATGCTTATGTATGCATGAGTGTTAGGCGACCAAATGATAAAAGAAAAAACATCGTAAAAAATCCATTGAAAATTGCGTCGATGCAGTTGTTAGTTCTGTAAAGCAGATAAAACCCCCTCGTTCTACGGAACCCTATCTCTAAATCCCCTATTTTATCAGTTAACGGTACCCTAAATATAAACATACAACGGCTACTTACTTAATTTCCGAGTCTGTCGACTTCACTAATTTTGTACACAAACCGCTGATAAATAATACTACATTATTAATTTTGGGTAGTTTGTAAAGCTGGCACAACACTATTTGGCTATTTGTATTCGCCTATATTCGCCGAAGATTTCGAATACATTGATGGTTTAACAAAAATCTGTGCTAAAGATTCGTCAGAATACCCGGTAATGGATGGTCAATATTTGCCAGATACGGACAGTAGATAAACGCAAAATGTCACTCCTTCATTGGGCTAGTATAAATGAAATGACTTGTTTCCCTTCTTGATTGCTATGCTACATCTCTATACAATGAATAGAACTGCATAAAAATTGCCATACCCGAAAAATGCTGACCGATTTAAGTATAGACGTATAAATTAAAAAAAAACTGTTGATAATTTTTTTTTAATGCGCGAGCATCTTCTTCTAACGGAACCATGACCTGCGGACCCGCGGCACTGGCTACAATCAAGGTTCTAATGGATTCGTGTTTCATCATCATCATCATCATAATCAGCCGGTATCAGTCCACTGCTGGACATAGGCCTCTCCCAAGACACGCCACTGAGCCCGATCTTCGGCTCTTCTTTCCCAGTCACTGCCCACAGCTTTGCGAATGTCGTCGCTCCACCTGGTCACAGGGCGTCCCCCGCTACGTTTGCCGATTCGTGTTTGCGTCCGGATATTTTAGAAAATGCGTTTTTTAAAAAACAAACCAGCCTAGGTATTCGATAGCTGTTGTAGCATTATAGGCGCGTTTATTTTGCTATGTCTTAAGCCGGCACCACACTTGGCCATTAGCTCAGTTGGGAGAGCGCTAGCACGGTAAGCCAGAGGTCGCGGGTTCAAGTCCCGGCATGCGTGGAATTTGTAGCCTCTAATATATTTTTTTAATTGTCCTCAGCACGGATTAGTGCAGTTAGGTTTTACATCGGAATGATATCGCTGTACTCACATGATTATTCTTTGTTGGACTAATCTGTGCTGAGGACAATTTTAAAAACCTATTTAGAGACTAAAAATTCCCGCGACCTCTGTCTAACCCCACCAGGGCTCTCCCAACTGAGGACTTCCAAATCGGTGGTCGTGGGTTCGATACCGCTAGACAAATCAAACAGTCAAGTCGAGGCAACTTCTTCAACTACTTTTTCCCCGACTACGGCGAACCCCAAAAGGTAATATGTTTGGCTCCTTAACCAATGGCCAGATTTTGACAAATGAGATGTCAATCGATTCGTCGTGTTTGCGCGAGTGTTACAGGCTATATAAAATCAACACAAATCAAAGAAAATTATTAAAAGAACCGGCCAAGTGTGAGTCGGACTCGCCCACGAAGGGTTCCGTACCATTATCTATACAACATTTGAATATTTCAAGAGTCACCCTGTTGCCGTCATTAATATCGAGCAAAAACGGCACAAAATCATGTCTGTTGTATGGGAGCCCCCCTTTAATATTTGTTTTATTCTGTTTTTAGTATTTGTGGTTATAGCGGCAACAGAAATACATAATCTGTAAAAATTTCAACTGTCTAACTATCACGGTTCATGATAGTTAGACAGTTGAAATTTTTCCTTTACTAAGAAGGAGGGTCCTTTACTAAGACAGCGGAGTCTTAGTAAAGGACCCTCCCTTACCCTTTGTGTACGGAACCCTAAAAATCACCGAAAAGGAAAAAATAAAAAACTAAAATAAAAAATAACCATTAGCCTGATTGCTACTAAGCAGGTAAGACCAAAATTCATCAATGTAACTCAATGCGAGCAACCTAGGTTGCTCCCGCCTGCTCAGTCGGGTTGCTGGTTATTTTTTATTTCAGTATTTTATTAAGCATTTTGTGATACTCCCTACCCACAAAGCAAGCTGGATTGTAAAGTCGGCAGCCAGGTCAACTACACATTTTTGTTGCAAAGTCGTCCTTGACGTAACTGATTAGGGTGCATGTGTGTCTAGATAAATGTGGTGTCGTCTGTATTTACAAAGCCGTTTAATAGAAACTACAGACACAATTTACGAGTGTCACTTACAGTTTTTACACCGCTCCCCCTCTCTATAAGAAAGCGTCTGGCGGGGTTATAAAATTTATCGCCAAGAAACATTCCGTTATCTATCTTGACACGTTATTTGTTTTCGCCGACGGTGCATTTAATATTTTTGAAGGGAAGACGCATGGATAGGATTTATAGGGATGCTTCTAGAGATTGCTTCTTGCATTAAGCACGCCCTTGTACACTTACAATGTAATTAGTGCAATAAAGAATTAAAATAAATAAATAAACCTAGGTTGTAGTTGGATGTAGGTATTTTTACCCGACTGTGACAGCCCAAAAGGAGGTTAATGTGTAAAATTGTGCAAAATGACTGCTGAGCATTAACTAGGCACTCAAGTTCAATACTGAACTGAGGCCACTTGTACAAATCAAGTACCACGTCCTCCAGAGGGAATCGAACCCACGACCTGACGTTATTTACGTATCTAGATATATCTTAATATTTTTATGTACCTACCTACCTTCTGGTACATGGGTACTACAATTAAATCCAATCATAATAAGTCAGACTCAAACACGTCACGGTGTCTGTACACCGGCAATCATCTTGAGTAAAAGGCGGCGTAAATGGGAAAGAAAGTCCAATGCGGGGTGCTGGGACCGACCAACCAACTAAGTGGTAAAAATCGACTAGGTACTGCGCGTTATTCAAGATGTTTTCCGGCATCTATACTTACTTATCTCGTGGGACTCTCCTTGCATGCAAAACTGTTTCAACTTACCCCTGACATTTTGTAACACGGGACAAGGTAACTTAAAGCGCCCACGCGTGACCTATCCAATACTGCAAACATAACTCACCCTCGGGTTAATCCGCGACTTCCCTTGATAGTTGTAGGTACATTGCGTAGGTAAGTGAAGGTAAAAAGCTGCAAAATGTACTTGGGTAATTAGGTGCAGACATACATAAACTCTCGCTTGCACCCTGGAGGGGTAGGCAGGCCCATGACTTGGCACTTGCCACAATCCTGAAATCCAGAGAAACCTCTTTAGCTGTAGCTCAGGACAGTAGTGGGAATTTTTATCATCATCATCATCATCAGTCATTCGACGCCCACTGCAAGACATAGGCCTCATTCGTGGTTTTCATAACCATGAAGGGTTTTGCCATAATCGCCACGCTTGGCAGGCGGGTTGGCGATCGCAGCATGCGGTTGGAATCTCAGGAAGACGCTGCTGGTTGATTTCCTTAGTCGCCTTCTACGACATCCACGGAAGGAAATGGACTATTCTTGATCCGGCGCCACACGGAAATTATTAATCCGGCGCCACACGACGACCACTCATGAAGGACCCTATATCTGCCTATAGTCTAGTCTATCTAGCCTAACCTAACACAGTCTGCAAACAGTTTAGAGCAGGCTGCAAACTCCCAGAGTTATTAACCCTGTCGACAGCGCCGCCTTAATTGCACACTTCCTCCGCTAATAACTCGTTGATAGACTGTTTAGTTTGTTGCATGGGGGATGGACGATGCCATTATGAGGGTGAGATAAGTTTAACTAGCTCTATCAAGCTAGAAAATTATTGTGTCGGGACCTGCCCCATAGAGTAACTTATATCCTTACTAATATTCTAAACGCGAAAGTTTGTATGTATGGATGGATGTTTGTTACTCTTTCACGCAAAAACGGCTGAACGGATCCGGATGAAATTTTGCACAGAGATAGATTATAGTCTGGATTAGCACATAGGCTATTTTTTATCCCGGAAAAATACAGATCAAAATTACCACGCGAACGAAGTCGCGGGCAACAGCTAGTATCTGATATAACTGACCTGCCCGTACTGCACGGACGTTGTACGGAGCAATATAGGTACAGTTATTTCTAAAATGTTCAATTCCTTATACACGTCAGTTGAAGTTTGTCAACTGTGACTTTTGAAATTATTTGTTCTTGTATGTTTATAGGGTTCCGCACCCAAAGGGTAAGGGACCCTATTACTAGGACTCCGCTGTCCGTCCGTCCGTCTGTCACCAGGCTGTAGCTCATGAACCGTACCTAATAGTTAAACAGTTGAAAATTTTGATAGATGATGTATTTCTGTTGCCGCTATAACAACAAATATTAAAAACAGAATAAAATAAATATTTAACGGGGGCTCCCATACAACGAGCGTGATTCTTTTGCCGTTTTTTGCTCGATATTAATAACGGCAACAGGTAGACGCTTGAAATATTCAAATGTTGTATAGATAATGGTACAGAACCCTCCGTGCGCGAGTCCGATCCGCACTTGGCCGGTTTTTTATGGTTTTTACAGCTTAGAAGTGGCGCTGTTTGATAGGTTATGCTTAAAACCATAACCACCATGGAAATTATTCTACTCTCTCCGAGAGAAGGCCTGTGCTCTACAGTGGGGCGTATATAGACTACATAAAAAAAATCTTCTGCGTAGGACAATCATTTACTGAATAACTACCTAGTTTTGTGAAATGCGGCCAGGCTTCCCATTTTTTTCCGTCCAGCTCTTCCCTGCATGCAAACTTTTTCAATACCTTCGAAGTGAAGTAATTTATAATAGGATATACAACATACATACATACATACATACGTAAACTCACGCCTGTATCCCAGAGGGGTCGGCAGAGACCAGAGACTGCCACTTGCCACAATCCTGACAGATCACTTTCGCTTCCTCAACATTCATTAGTCGTCGCATGCACGCACGCCGGTTTCGGGTACGGATAGACAAACACGTTTTAATAGGGGCTGATACCGTTGCCTGCCTACTTACGTATGGTGTCTTATGTTTTCAATGCGTTATTTCTTTTTACAGTTTATCACTACGCCCAGATCCGCTTCACTTTGGCGGTCTGAACACCCACATCAGCTGTGCACGTTTTAGAGCGCAGTGTTGTATCCGGAATACAACGAATACACGATCAGTCCCTTTAGTCTATTGTGTTCAAATTGAGTCACAATTAAATGCAGTCAGAAATAACGACTTAATAAACGTTTAGTTGTAAGAAATAAAAAATATTCAACAACCCGATAAAATTAAAGCCAAGAAATTAATAGGGGTTGGTATTTGGTATAATAAATTACTTTATAGACATTATTGAATAAAAAATGAATGAAATCAAAATACTACGAATAAAAAATCACTCTCAAAAACGGCCCCTGTCGCGCAAGATGCGCAAGATGTGCTGTAGAGTAAATCACTCTGTGATTGGTTCATTCTGTGCGCCATGCGCGACGGCATGAACGTTGATTGGGCGATTGTAAATGACAGCGTAACTTATGGTTTTATACAAAAACGTCAAACCATTAACATCATGATTTGTATAACCCGTCGAAATATCTAAGTAGGTAGGTGGTACGTCGTAAGATGGCGGTCTGACGATGGCAGGTGTACAGATATTTTGCCGGGTAAGGCCGTGCGCTAAAGCTAAACACAGGCGGGCGCCCGCCCGACAACGCAGTCGACAGATCAGCCCGTTTGTGGCAAGTAGGTTACTGAGACAGCGATTTTTTTTTTATTTGTATGATTAGACGTTAATTAACTTATAAAAGAATGGCGGTTAAAGATAATATTGCTCGATTGCAGCGGCCCCTCTTGGGAGAAATCGTTAACAAGGTTTTCATTCAAAATGAGTACCTACAAGGACCATATTAGAGAGTGCATTTCGATTATTACGCGCTCCGTACATATATTTATTTTGTACAATGCTGTAGGTAGGCGAGCGACCCGTCTGAAAACAGCGACACTCTAGCCCACAGATTAGCCAGAACTAGACAGTTCCGTGCACTGCAACCCCCGTCCGCCGCGCATGTGAACACCTGCCGCACGCGCCCGCGCCGTGTAGCGCTGCTCATACTATTTTTAGGGTTCCGTACCCAAAGGGGTAAGGGACCCTATTACTAAGGCTCCACTGTCCGTCTGTCACCAGGCTGTATTTCATGAACCGTGATAGCTAGACAGTCGAAATTTACACAAATGATATATTTCTGTTGCCGCTATAACAACAAATACTAAAAACAGAATAAAATAAATATTTAAGGTGGGCTCCCATATAACCAACTTTATCTGAAGACAGCGCTCGCCATCTATGTAACCTTGACAGCGCCGATGTCATGATGTTAAATGTCAATATTAAACGCTTCTTGTTGGTTTCTTTAGATGGCGCTGTTATCAGTGTACCTAATCTATTTTGTCTCGATCTTTGTCCAATGGTACGGAACCCTTAGTGCGCGAGTCCGACTCGCACTTGGGCGGTTTTTCAAAACAGATAAGCGAGCGTGCAGCCGCGCGAGGTTTAGCGCACGGGCGCGGCCTACTGAACTCGCTCCGATTGGTAACACAATTGACAAGCCCCGCCCGCCTTTCCACAATTGAATGTGGGGTCATTTTTAACGCTAGTTAGACATCTATGTTTAACTACATAATTTTTAGAGACTCCTAGCGCCATCTAGTGGTAAGATAAAGAAAAGTTTTGTGTAGCTATTTAAATAACAATCATTGTATTAATGAACATTACAATCATAGCAATACATTTTTCATTCTTAAATATTGCATTCTTATAGTAACGGAACAACTAAAAAAACCATCTTAGTCATTATTTTAGCAATGTACAGAAAACCAAATTTCCCCTGATTCAAACAACCTTTCAACCTTTACAATTAATGTTATTTAACAGCAATACAGCTCAATCTTCCACCCACTTTATATACAAACAATATATTACTAATTTTACATTAACTTAGCTTAAGGTAGTATACATTACTATAGTAATGTGGCAGGATATAAAAATTTATCAGCATATTCAATTTTATAGCTAAACTGAGCTACAATTGTAGTATTATTATTGGTATTAAATGTGGTGGTAGCAGAGTGGTAGAACGCCGGCTTCTCATTCAGGAGGTTGTGGGTTTGAATCCCGGCATGTACCAATGACTTTATTTTGTAAGTTACATACATTTGTGAAATTATAGTAGCAATACCACTCGCTAACAGTGAAGGAAAACATCATGAGGAAACCTGAGTGTCTGAGGTGTTCACATACCTCAGAGCTTGAAATTGCCAATCCGTGGTGGGCACATGTGATAATTAAGCCCATACTTTCTCTGAGAGAAGGCTTGTGCCCTGCAGTGGGACGTATATATGATACACAAAAAAAAAATTATTATGGTTGCATATGAATGAACAAGAATAATTCAGCCAGAACTCCTGTGGCCTGAAAACTTGCAGAATGGCCCAATAACCAGTTTTCCTTGCACAACACCAAATCAGCTGAATAAAATTACATAGAATGATGAAAAGATTATTATTTAAATGTTGCGAATAGTCTAAAGCAAAACGATGTGGACCACTTTAGCTACAAAACCGATAAATTGTGTAAAAATTCGAATTTTCCGCCACATTACTCACCGATAGCCTTAATAAACATGGACCATACCATAAATAAACGTCCAAAACAGTACATAAGTGAACAGCGCTCCGAAGAAACCGTTGGTCAGAAGACTTTGTCGGGAGATGTAGTATTTGTGCCAGTTGGCTCCACTTCTAATCATGAACATCATCCAAAGGATTACAACCGCAAACACGTAGAATGCAAAACCATAGAGTCCTGTCAGGCCAAGCACACCTGAAACGAAAGCAATGAGCTGTTAGACAAAGGATGGGATGGGTTAGTGTAAAAAAGTGACCTATGAAAGAAAGAGAAGCTTTGCCTATTTTTTTTTATTTAACCTATATTATGTATCCACTCCACTGAAGGGAAAAACACATGCATCATGCCATGGATGGATGTGCAACCACCGCTCTCCGAGCACTCTCGGTAGAAAACTTGCCTCACATTCAGGTGGTTGTAGGTTTGAACCCCAGGCATGTACCAAAGACGTTGTTTTGTAAGTTACATACATTTGTGAATTTGTAGTAGCAATACAATTCGCTAACCGTTCAGGTGTTCACATATGTCAGCGCTGCTTATGCCCATTACCAATTCTAGGGTAGGCAGGCTAGGGCACATAAGTCCAAAACACAAAATCTTGCGGCAGTGAAAAAACCCTATTAAGTATTAAATTACTCCATAACATTTTTATTATCTTTATTACATTAACGGAGAGCTGTCATCAAACAATGAATTAAATAAACATGTTTCTTTACAAAAATTAAGCTACATACTATTTTAATTACTAATGTCAAATTTACTTATGTGCTTTAGTCCGCCGAACCTAGAATTATAATTGCCTATTATAAATTAAATTAAAAAAAATATATATATATATATTAAGTTTGTCAATATCGTGGCAAGTGGCGAACTCTGGTCTCTGCCTCTGCCCCTCCGGGATAAAGGCGTGAGTTTATAGAATGTATGTATGTTCTACATAATGTTATCCTATGTTAAATAGGTTAAAGATGTCCGTTTTTATGGTTGTTCAGACAGATAGATACGTGTGCAAACTGATGGGTAGTGGCTGAGTAAAGAGCTTATAATTACCAAAATATATTGCGTGAAATTAAGACAAACATACCAGCCGTGGACCCCGACAGTGCAGCCATAGAAGTTCGACAGTATTCGACGACAGCAGCATTGTTCCTGAGTGCCGCTTCGCTGTATGCAATCGGCTCGGGTTTTGAGTCCTTCTGTTTGATTGCCACGGACATTTTAGTAAGCTGAAATCGTAAATTAGAAATAATTGAAGCACCACTGCTTCAAATGACAGTTCATTCGATGGTTTTGACATTTGACAGTTGCTGGCATGCAGAGAACCATAGACTTATTATTACAGCATATTACCGACGCAGAACGATGACAGCTGAAACTCAACTCAAAACTAGATGGCGTTGAACATCGGACTGTGGCTACCCGATTACGACAGTTTCAAAAAGTTAAATGGTGTGGGCCATGTCTCAATGTCATTGTACACGATGGCTCATCTTTTATTTAGCGTACCAATCAAATTAGCTAATGGGAACTTTTTCAGCATTTTGCTATTTTTACTTACTGTTTTTTATGTAGCCCATATAGGTACGTCCCACTGCATTGCACAGGCCTTCTCTCAGAGAGAGAGATAGTACGGGCTTAATCACCACGCGTGTCCAGATACTCAGGTTTCCTCACGATGGTTTCCCTCGCCGTAAGCGAGTAATATTGCTACTATGTACGTTACTCAGAAAAGTCATTGGTACATACCGAACATGCCGCTGGCATGTGCAGCGCGGCAACGCATTATTGTTGGCCACTCGCAGCCGTCCTCTACGGTGTGTGAGCACCATAACTCCACCATATATACTGCAGTACGTAAGAAAGAGTTGTCTTTTTACTTCGTCACTGCATCGATGAAAGCGTCTCGCGAGCATATTGGCCCGTAAAAACCAAATCACTTGCTCAAAGCTCCATTTGGTGGCCAGAGTTAGATGAAAATATAGAATCAATTTGCAGTGAGTGCAGCATTTACGCAGCCGTGGCGAGCGCACCGCCAGCGCACACTCAGCAGTCGTGGCTCTGGCCGAGTAGGCCCTGGGCAAAACTTCTTATATATTTCTTAGGCCCTATTTTTGACCTTCTATATATAATCATGGTGGACGCCTGCTCCAAGTGGATAGAGGCTATTAAAATTAGAAGCACGAACGTAAGGTTAGTAATAGCAGTAATGAGTGATATGCTCACACGATTCGGCTTGCCCAAACAAATTATTAGCGATAATGGTCCACCGTACATGAGCAAATGAATTTGTTTTTTTTTTTTCTAAAAGAAATAAATTCAACCATGCATTTTTCGCGAAGAATCTTCCGGATTCGAATGGAGTGGCAGAGAATGCAGTGAAGATATGCAAGTGAGCAATAAAAAAAGCTATCGCTCAGAAGCTTGATCCTGACATAGCTCTGTGTAGGTTTTTAGTAACATTATAGAACCTCGGAACATTATACGAAAGCAAAAATATTGCAAGGTCGCGATCTGCTTATGCGCCTAGATGGGTTGAAAACAACGTGGGAAGTGCGAGTGCAAGAGAGACAAATGCATAGCGAGCAGTACGCAGGCAGTGACGTGGTCTGGTACCGCGACTACCACTCACGCGACAAATGGCTATCAGGTAGTCTCATGGATAGGTTAGGTACTATTAATTACAGAGTAAAGGCTCTTGGAACCATGAAACAAAAACACATGGATTAACTGAAGTTTAGACGATCAGAATCGATCGGTCCGAATGAAGTTGACCGTCCAGCGTTAACTCATAGTCCGCAAGGGAAATCCCAAAGTATGCTACAATGGCCAAACATAGATGCCCCAAGTTTCAGTTCGGAAGAAGCTTCGGTGACGCCGATGACAGATAGCGATAGGGTGGTCCGGCTATCTGTCAGTCTTCAAATTGTATTCTGGTTGTCTTATTTATCAAATTCAATTGAAATATCATCTGCATTCTTACGGTGATAAATTCTTTTTCAGGAGTCGGTTTTTTTAAATTTCATTATGAATTTTGACAGCCCGGCGGGAAAACGATATGTTTCGAAAAAGAGGCTGTGTCGGTAAAACAGTACCAAAGCCATTGAACCTGTTTGCATGGGTGTATGTTTCGAATATCTTTTTGTTTGTGTGCGTTTTGCTGGCTGGGACTCACTTACTTACACACACATACTCAATTTTTCAATTGGAAATCGCGGTTGATCTGGCGTTGCTAAACTTATTTTTCTTTGGAAATCGGAAAATAGTCGGTTTTTGCAAGAAAACTACGTGTTGAAAGTGAGGTGACATTCATTGAGCCTGGCAGGAATGCACTCGTCCGTTTCTGTGCTATAATTTCAGTAGAATTCGTGAGACGAAATTGTAATGGCGCGCGTGTGACTCCTGCCTTAGCTTTTTTCTCGTTGCAAAATAACACTTTGTACGAAAGATAATTCGACGCTGCCATTTCTAGTTATTATTTCCGAATCTGTATGCGAATCTCCTCGTGGAACTAGTGCTGGAATACTTGCTACTAGTATCGGCTCGATGGAATTAGTGAAACCAAGTTTTCGATGCTTTGTATGAAAGATGTAACAGTGGCCTTCCTGTGACCCATGCAGTAGATTGCAAATTACGCGTTCTCCCTCTGGTAATTTGCACTGGAAATATCGGTAAGGTGATATATCTCCTGTTCTTAAACTCATAAATCATGTAACAGTGCGGTTTTTTTTTATCCACAATCTAACCTATTTGATTCACGAAATCAAACTTCATTTCGTTTCTTTTGTTTCAGCGGAATCGAGGCCCTCGTTTCTAACCTACGTAATACATTTATTCAGCCCTGCTTATGTCGGGATATTTCAATTTCTGGTTAAAACTGCTAAATTCCGTAAAAATACTTGCGATTTTGTTGTGGTAGAATGTTTTGAGAGAAAACTCCGATCGTGGTTTTTGTATCGGCGGATGAATTAGAGGTGGCCTGAAATGGATGAATCTGAGAGTAAAGCAGACTCCGACGGCAATACAAGCCAAAATGGAGGGGCTACACCGCAAAATATAGTCAAACCAAAGCGGAGATCTTTGGTCGAAAGAGAATTGGAGACTAACCTAACTGCAAGAGTTACATCCCCAGTTGCCTCTGGAGAAGCCAAAGGAACCACTAGCCGTTATGGGCGGTCTCGAAGATTGAAGACCCATTCAGAATTCTGTGAGTCCGATAAGGCCGTAACTGCTATGTTCAAGTCCTCAATGAATGAACAAACTCCATCCAAGTCTCCAGCTTACAAAATGAACGCTTCCAATTCCAAACGAGAAAGTCCCAAAACACCTATTATGGAGACAACATCTAATATCGAACACCAAATAGAGAATATTATGTCGAATAATGCAAATCTAAGTCGTTTTAGCACTGCAGAGAGCAACGACAAATCTCCAACTAAGAAGTTCAGTAAAATATACACAAGAAAAGACCTGATCCAATCCAAAGAGAAAGAGGAGACAGTATCTATCATGAAGAACATGTTCTCTCCAACTAAAAGTTCCTATAAAGCATCGACAAACACCCACCTAAGTAACATACTAGAACGGTCTTCTGAGAAATACAACCTAAACGTCACTGAGACCAAACCAAATGGCTACAAAGACACCTTGTCGGTAGTAAAAACATTGGACTTTGACATGGGGAAGAAAAAGAAACCGCAAGAATCTGCTGCAAATAATACCATATCAAAGAGTGAGCTATTTGAAAGGGAGGCTAAGTCGGAGTATCAAGTTGGTGACCTAGCCTGGTCCAGAGTAGGGACATACCCATTTTGGCCATGTATCATCACTAGAGATCCATTCAGTGGAATTTTTGTTAAAAAGAAGTGTAAGTTATTTACTGCTGGTTTCTGAGCTGAGTCAGTACAAGTCTGTCTCTTCTGATTTCTCAACAAAGAATGAAAGTAAACAAAACTTCCTTATTTACTTAATTAATGAAATTCTCAATTCAGAAACTGGTGGATATTGCCTGATGGTTACTCTCCTTCTTTCTATCTCGTAACTCTCAAATATAGATAGCCTGAGTTCTTTGCTGAAACTAAATATTATTTACAGTAAATGACTAAGAATCAAGTTCAACTAATACGCTACCTATTGCTGTAGTGCTATCTTCTGGGTTTCAATTAATTATTAATGCAATGAGTTGGTAACAATGCGTAGGATGAAAATAAATTATACATACAAAATAAAGCTCAATGTAACTTTAGGGAACAAATCTAGCAGCCGTTTTACAACCATGTCAATGCATGATTTTGATGAACTGTTCAACTAAAAAGATTAAAAATTTATGAGTAAAATTAATTTTCTTAGTTCTTTTCTGTACCTTCATCAGGTATAAAGATAACGAACTTGAATAAAGGTACCTAGTTTGCTTAAATAATTGCATGGGACCATGGATAATTTTTTTTTTTTATTGTCCATAATTATATAATTTGACTCTGTTGAAAAGAGGTTCTTATTAGTATCCAGACTTCCAACCTTTTTATCATATCCGAATTTAAATAGGATTTTTATATAATTTTATATTAGTTGGAAGCTGGGACCATGTTAAGGGTACATAACTTTTCGTCCATACGAATAATTTTCATATGGACGAGGTAGATAATAGTAAAAAAAAACCTCTCTTTACCTACGACATTAAAACGCATGTAACTTTGAGATTCTTCTTCATTGTTATATCTGATACCAGGTTTTATTTGGGTAGTAACTACTATCCCTAATAAATTCTTGGAAAAAAAATTCTATTCTTAAATCACCATCATGGAGGTAAGCTCTGACCACTGCTGGTCCACTTTCGCGCCTCTCGCCATTCGCATCCGCCGGCCCTCTGCTGACTTGACCACGTCGTCCGACCATCGGGCTGTTCTCGGCCGCCACTCCGTTACTGCCCTGGTCTACCTGCCATCTCGCCCCGCCTTCGCTGCTCGTTTCTTGAATACAACACTCAAAACCTATCTTCCAGTATTCGGGCGTGTGGAGCGTGACGTTTTCCATGTGACGTTCTTTGGCGACAACGGGCGCCGCGGCTGGATCGTGGACAATATGCTGCGGAGATACCAAGGCTTGGAGGAGTTCGAAGCGACTAGAGACGGGTTTACTCCTCAGGTAAGAGATAGAGCAAACCGGCAGGTCAATCTGTTGCTTAGCGATCTGTTACTTTCACCCAAGACGGATAAACCTACATAGTTACGCATTTATAATGACTATTTATTAGTAGGGATTTATCTATTCGAACGTGTTTGACAAAAATCCAAAAGTCCACAATACGAAACAAAACCAATGAAAGCATAACACAATAGACTTTTCAAATTAACATGCTTTTCTTTTCCAGTCGAAGAAGAAAGATCCGCGGCTTTACAGCGCATTCTTCGTCTCCGACAAGAAACGCCACAGTTGGGACGTATCCGTGCAAGAAGCCGAGATTCTCATGCGAGAACCAAAGCGCTTTCGCATAGACGCGCTCAACGAAATGCTTAGCAAGACCAGAGTGATGAAAACCACCCCCAAGAGGCAAAGGAGCGAGAAAATCGTCAGAACAGACAGTGATGTTTCCCTAAGCGAGAGTCTTTATGATACGCTGTTTTCCGAAGACGATACTAAAGGTGAAGAGCTCGATAAGTCCAAAAATAAGCCCAGAAAAAAGTCCTTAGACGTTTCGGACGTGGTGACGGCGTGTCTGGATAATATGGCGGCGAAAACTGGGATTTCGAAGATACAGAAGCAGTCTCATATGGATAGGTGGCTGCAGAAGGCCAAGTCGAAAACTCCGGAGAAGATTCAGAATGTGTTTGGCCCTACCAAAAGTAGAAATGAACTAAAGGGATCGCATAGTGGAAAGAGAAGTCGAAAGACCCCTTTGAAGGACCAAAGAACGTTAATTCTTAAAAACAAGTGTGGCGGAAACGATAGTGATTGTCTGGGAATGCTCAGAATAACCACAGCCTTTCAATTGAATGATCATGACTATACTAAGTTGGACACGGAGAATGCGAATCCAGAGAATAATCAAAACAGGAATACACAAGATAACAATATTATTATAGTAAATGGTGTAGTCACAGACAAATCTTGTGGGATTGGCATTATCTCTAAGGTCGAGAGCCTCTACAATCGCAGTATGAGTGAAGATAAAACTACGGAAACCTTTGATATTGAGAACAATATGACTGTGGCTGGAGAGGAACTAATAGTCACAGAAACTGATGAAACAACCGTTAGAACTGATGATAAAGGTCTAAAAGTATCAGATCACAAAACAGATGCACAGGAACAAATATCTGATAACATACAAAATATCATGGATGTAGATTTTCAAGATATATCAATTAAAAACCAAGATAAAATGGACGTAGATACGCCTGAAAGCGTTGAAGATAACTCGCAAAAAGATCTTGTGAATGCAGAGGGACCTCAAACTTCGGAAAAGACAATGCGGTCAAACAATGAGGGTTTGCAAAACCGTGAATCGCCGTCTTACAGAGTTACAAGACGGAGTAAAAGACTTTCCCTAGATCCTAAAACTAAAATTAAATCTTCTGAGGTAACAGATGGCAAAATTAATGGAGATATAAGTTTCGAAAACAAGACTAACGAAAATAACAAAAATATGAAGAGCTCTAAATCATTAGAAAAATCAGCAAGTAAAAAGAACAAAAACATTATCAATGTTGGTGACAAACCATCAGAAAATGAAATTCAAGAAAAAACTAAAGATAATTTATCTAAATACGATATTGAAATCAAACTAGAATCTAGAACGAATAGCGACTATATCACCAATGGTGTTCGTGATAATTTATCAGGCAGTAGTTGTCATACCAATAAGGGGGACCTACTAGATGATAAATATGTAAATCTTACTCGAAATGATTCCAAAACCATCGAAAAATCTACAAAGAATGACAGTTTTACTAAAGTAGCTAATATTGCTGTATCTAGTGATGTCTCTAAAATTCTCGAGGATTTTTCTGAAATGGACGATGACGGTCAGTTAGGTGACGTCCGTGTGACATTACCAGAGCCTATGCCAGTTAATGGTGATATTAATCATGTACATATCGAAAAAGTAACGACAAAGGATGAAGTAATTGAAAATTCTGATCAGAATTCTCCTATTGAAGTAAATAAGCCTTTAAATCGAGAGGATATTATGGATCGTAATGGAGATGTCAATCATGATGAAGAATCCACTGAATTAGTTGCAGATACTACTCAAAGCTTAACTGTGAAAAAATCACCAAAATTAGTTTTATCTAATGGAGACCTTGAAACTGATGCAGAATCATTACATGATAAATCCATTAAATGCACTGATATCAAAGACGTGGAAGATGTTGGATTAGAACAACAGATATCAAATGAATCACCGGAAATAGAGCTTACGCCTCTTGAGGAAATATTTGCAGCCCAACTTAAGGAAGCCAAACAAAATAATAGAAAATCTAAAAATAGTCAAGAAATTAAAAAAGATTATGTGTTACATTCAAACACATTAATTCACGAAGCGTTGGATATAAACGAAATTAACTGTGACGTCAAGAAACCCCTAGAGACGGAAGACGTCCAGAACCTGGACAAAGAACATTCTGAACCAATGGAGGTAAATGATGATGCTCCAGAAAGTGCTATTGAAAGTGACGAAACTGCCCGAGATGCCTTGGATGACGTTGAAAATTCTTCTGAACCGGAATCGCCGATGTATGAGGAAACTTTACTAGTAGAAGAACCAAATAACATCGAAATAGTATGTAACTCTGGTAGTATTGAACAAACGAATCATAAAAATAATACTGAAATTGGTCAAGACAAAAATATGAGTGCTTCCAGTGAACCTAGGACATATAGCTATGATGATAAGTTGGTTACACTCAAAGAATTTAAAGTTAAAGTTACAAGGATGCCTATGGAATCATTCCAAAATAACTTGGTAAGTCTAAAAGAAAAAGAATCATTTCAACAGAATCCAGTAAAACCAACCGAGAAAGAACCATTGCAAGAAAATTTGGCAGAAAGAACAGAAAAAGCAGAATCACAAAAAAACTTAGAGAAACCTTTAGAAGGAAGGCCCTTACAAAAAAACTTAGCAGAAGTGGCGGAAAAAGTGCCCTTACAAAATAATTTCGATGGAGTCATAGAAAAAGAAACGTTAGATAAGAATTCAGACGAAGCATCAAAACGAGAAACATTACAACAGAACTCCGAAGAAGATACGAAATTAGATAAGAATATTGGTACTGTGAATGATATACCACCAAAGAACGGAGAACTATTAGAAAAAGAAACAATACTAAGTAACTTGGAAAAAACTACTCAATTGACAGCTACATCTGATCAGAAAAGTGACACTGTTGAAGAAACTGTCGTAAAATCTGAATGTGGTTCAACTGACAGTGACTTTGAAGACAACATATCTATAGCAGCTATGTGCCGATCGTACAGCGAGGAATCCAGAGAATCAAAGTCGGCACAAAATTCTACTAAAGAATGCGCAAAGCCAAAAAGAAAACCCAGCAAGGACAAAAATACAACGCAACCCAGAATGGAGATGCACCAGGCTTTGGAAAATCCTGAGTTCTTGAAGTATATTGAGTTACGGCAGGACGCTTTGATAGATGAAAATCCACACGTCACTGAGGATGAAGTTGTTGAGTATCTCTTCAAGACTTGGCTCTACAGCGAGAATCTCAAGTCCGAAACCGTCAAAAGTTTTGACAAAGAACAGTCTACGTTAGTCAAAGGACTAGGCGATGAACCGCCGCCACAGCCTAAGAAAATACGCAAGAAAATCAAAGTAGAAAAGGAAAAAGAGAAAGAGCCACAGTCTACTGAAGAAATAGTCCCAAAAGACAGGTCAAAGAGGAAAGTAGCTCGAGCGTATTACAACGAAAACGACACGGATTTGGAAGAGGAATTGCAAGTTTTCGAGATATTCAAAATGGTAAACAAACAACCCGCAAAGCCTAAAGGCGAAAACGCCGAAAGCCCAAACACAGACGCCATATCGATGGAGGAAGAAAAGGAAAAACCGGAACCTGATAATTATATAGTAGACGAAGTCGAAATGTTCTTCTCGCAGCTCGCGAAACCGAAACCGAACGTTTTCAAAGGCATCCCCAGGGAACGCCTTTGCGAGATATGCGAAAGGCCTGGAAGTTTGATCAAATGCAAAGGCCTGTGCGGTGGCATGTTCCACTTGGATTGCGTCAGAAGAGAAATAGAAGCACCGCCAAAAACTGATGGTCCTAACCGCACTAGGAAGAGGAAGAAACCGCGCGGACGCAAACCAAAGAACCTAGACGACTCAGGGAGTCAAAGCGACGATAAAAAGGACCTAAACCTCTCAGATGAAACAATCGCAGACGAAATACAGTTGGAGAACAACCTGGTAATAGATGCCGACAACTTCGAGTCACAGCTTGAAGCGAAGATGCAAGAAATGCTCAAAACAGAGCTACCCGCAGACTACGACTATTCGTCGGAAGAGGAGTTGCAATGGAACGACACAGCGACCGGGAAATGCGAGATTGTCGAAGTGAAACTCAAGCTGAAACGGCCAGAGAACGAATACGGCGAGTTCAAATGCAACGGCTGTCTCAAAAACGAGATCCCCGTCTGCTTCGTTTGCAAATCGACAACGTCGCCGAAGAACTCCGTGGAATTGCGGCAGAAGTGTCAGACGGCTCACTGCCATAAGTACTACCACTTGGAATGCTTAGACGTCTGGCCTCAGACCCAGTTCAGCGGTGGGGAGCCCTCTCGAAACAACAAGAAAATCAGTGAGACCTTTGAAGCGCTGACATGCCCACGCCACGTATGCCACACCTGTGTCTGCGATGACCCTAGAGGGTGTAATACTAGATTCAGTGGGGATAAGCTAGCACGGTGCGTTAGATGTCCTGCCACGTACCATTCGTTTAACAAGTGTCTACCGGCTGGATCGACGATCCTGAGCGCGTCCCATATCGTCTGTCCGAGGCATTATGAGCACAGGTCAGTGAAAAAACTTGTTTCATTATCAAAATGTAGCGATTATCTGTATCGAACGATTTTTAAAACAACAATAAAAAACACCGGCCAAGTGCGAGTCGGACTCGCGCACGAAGGGTTCCGTACTATTATCTATAGAACATTTGAATATTGCGAGCGTCTACCTTTTGCCGTTATTAATATCGAGCAAAAAAAGGCAAAAAAATCACGTTGTACCGGAGCCCCCCTTAAATATTTATTGTATTCTGTTTTTAGCATTTGTTGTTAAAGCGACAACAGAAATACATCATCTGTGAAAATTTCAACTGTCTAACTATCACGGTCCATAAGTTACAGCCTGGTGACGGACGGACGGATAGCGGAGTCCCTTGCCCTTTGGGTACGGAACCCTAAAAAGCCGGACGTTCGAGGGGGACAGGAGGCGGCGGGAGGCGAAATCTCGTTTTCTACTATGAATAAAAAACCGTAGAAGTATTGCTCCCAACAATTCCACGCTCAAAAACGGTAGAATAAAGCATTCTGTGATTAGTTCATTATGTGTGTCATGCGTGACGTGAATGTTGATTGGTTGATATTACAGAAAAAAAAAACTAGGATATAGATAGATAGAAAACACTTTATTGCACAACCAGGTGAATGATATTACAAATAGTTTTTTATATCTAAGTAGTGGTATACAATTGGCGGTCTTATCGCTTAGAGCGATCTCTTCCATATACAACCTTATATTGCTTGACAATGATACTTACAAGTTAAAACTGATCCCAGCGGCTTTTGCGTGAGTTGTGCGGTTGTTCATGCACCATTTCATACGTTGAAATGTTTCAATTGGAGATATTTCAAACATTTTTGCAATTTTAAATTTTTTTGGTACACATAATATTTCACGACAATATTAAATAATTCAAAAATTTAAATAAAGTATGTATTAATAAACAACAGCGGTTCTGGAAACAACTTTTCTTTGTCAAAAATTTAGCAAACCAGGAGCGTTGGTAGCGGAGCGGTACTAGAACGCCGGCTTGTCATTCGGGATGTCGTGGGTTCGAATCCTGGCATGTACCAATGACTTTGTTTTCTAAGTTACGTACAATCGTGAAGTTGTAGTGGCAATACCACTCGCTAACGGTGAAAGAAAACATCGTGAGGAAACCCTAGTGTCAGGTATTTACATTCCTTAGCGCTTGCTACGTACAATGGCCCAACTATAAGGCTAAGTGCGGAAATCTCAGGTCTAACTGGAACATGTAGGAAACCAAAAATTTGCTAAAAATGCCCGTAAAATGTCCACACTTACCAAAAGTACAGAAATTTCTTACAATCATTAAACATGTTAGATTATGCGATCGATTAAGCACGCCTGTAACTGCACCCGAAACACTGAATCCCCATTTAAATTGGTCCCCTCGCCGCGCAGGCCCGGCAAGATCCCGTGCCACGTGAACACGGGCTGGTGTTTCATCTGCGCGCTGGGCGGGACGCTCATATGCTGCGAGTACTGTCCCACCTCCTTCCACGCTGAGTGCCTCAACATCAAGCCTCCAGAAGGTAAGAAGAAAGAATGAAAGAAAGTTTTAAGAGGCATAGGAGTTGTGAGGCTGTAAGGCTCACACTCGACGTGAGAGGTTGGGCAGACGGGCTGATGTGTAAGGATAAGGAAAGGCCTTACCGGGATGATGGAAGAATGAGCTGGCGTCCTCTCCTTGTAGATATGAGCCGAGCCGAACGGTGAGACGTTTTATTATGTGAGCTGATGAGTAAATAGAACTGGCCAGTCTGTTTATTGGTTTCACAGCACGAAAGGGATATCGTCGCGCGGGGTACGTACTTCAAGTGGCGCAAATTGAGAGTGACTTGACGGCCATCTGAGCAGTCGGTGAGCTGATGTGTTTTCAATGGAGTGTGTGAGATTTGTCATTCAGTAGTCGTCACGATGGCTTGAACAGGAGTGCAAAACAACAATAACAATAACTTCCGCACAACACAATCACTTGTGCTGGTCCCAAACTAGGATACCCTGTGCTATGGTAACCAGACAAGGACATCACAGACTTGGAAATACGTCCAGACTGAGGCCATTTTTACAAAGTCTCTGTACATCTCTCCAGTGGGAATCGAGCAGAAAAAACACCCGGACAAGTGCCAATTTGAAGAGCCCACCGAGGGTTCCGTACATGTAGTTCAGGAATCGAGTCTCGCAGTGTTTTCCGAGCTTTTTCCGAAGTTCGGACAATTTTTTTAATAATTTAATTTCAAATATACAGTTTTCAGATTTTTCCCTGTACTTGTGGTATAAGACGATATTACTTGCCAAATTTCATATAATATAACATATTATGTGTCAACGGAAAGTACCCTATAAATTTTGATTCCCTTGAGTGTCGATGTATACGTTTTTCTGCGGCATAAACGGGCGTATCTTTTTTACACGTTAACTTGAAGATTGATTTTTTTTCTCAGTTTTAAGGGCCTGTAGACCTGCATATACGGTTTTAATTTCAACTTGATACTTCCACGCGTTCCCGAGTTAAGATTTTTCCCTGTGCCGATGACCTTGAGCGTTTGACACAGGTGTGCAGCACTTCAACAAATCACCGCTAGATGACACGACTGAATTAATTCCTAGTAGTAATCTCCATAGAAAGACGCTCGCGCTGCCGCACACACACAGTCTCATTCCCTTCGCGTAAGCACACGCCGCCAAACGCACACATATATAGCCGAATTTCGAACGCGTCGAGCGAGCCGAGCGGTTTCTACTTTTCTAGCCGGCTCGCCAGCCCGCCCGCGTACGCGTAGATTGAATAGACTTCAATCTAATGCCTTCTTGTATAGCATGCGTCATTCATTACAAACAAAAAAGATAAAGGTAGGTACATCTCTTCAAAACTTATCTATGCTTTGTAGAAAGAATAGCTTTCAAACAAAAATCACATGTTTAGTAAGTGCGTATTTATTTACCTACCTACTTATGAAATAGTACATGTTTTTGCACAACAACAGGTTTTTATGTCAAAAAGTGAAAAAAAATCATCTTATCTTTTTTCAATAAAGTGAATTTGACTTTGATTTCACATGGATGTATTTCGGGACTCAGTGGCAGAATTGGAACGTAGGAAGCGACTTCCCCATATGAAATAAAAAATATATTTCTAATGCCAATTCCATGGAAAGTAGAAATTACGACCATTTTAATTGTTATCCGGATTTTACGTCGTTAGGGTTGTCACGCTCTCAGATAGTAATTTATAATCCGGATCTGATTTGATTTTGAAAAAAATATGTAAATACCTGGTGCCGTTATTATTGATATTAATTAAAATAGTAACATGATATACATCGCATTTAACAACTTTATGTACACGGTGTGACGTGAAGAATGTATATAGGTACATAAAGTTGATCAGCGAAAAACACCTAGATAAAATTGTTGTCCCATTTTGATGTTACTAACTTGAAATTTTCTATACGATTAGTTTTTTTGCTAAAACCGACGAGCTGGTCTCCATGAGTTTCTTTTTTTTCAACGGCTTGGGATAATGGTAACACTTAGGGGTGGTCTTTTAAAACAACATAAACTCGTTGCATAAACCCTAGATAGGACGGTGACGTAAATTAATTTTTATGGCAAATTTAATAGTGCCGATTGAAAAGTAAAATTGCTTAAATTTTCAACCAACACCTAATGCAGGTTTTGCCACCGGGCCCCGCTGGTCTAGCGGCTGGACTAATATGGTATCAACTTTATAGTCACACAGCGTTTGAATGCTAAAATAACTAGACGTGTGAAAATTCTTGAATTTTTGGTTGTTCTAATTTCGGTCTTATCAGGTGCTAAAAGATTTCCAAGTTCCACATATGGTGTAAACTTGGAATTTTCCATCCTTACAGGGTGATCCCTCAAACCGATAAGACAAATCTGACTTGGAAAATCCGGTCTCTACAGCTTTTTTGTCAAAGCCTGAGAAAACGGTAACATTACGGGGTAGTCTTGTCGAACAAATGTTGAATAAGACCTTGGGTTGGATGACAACGTTAACTTACTTTTTACAAAATGGCGTAAGTCAAATTTCAAGCTGGCTCCTAAAAATTTAAAAATTCTGATTTTTATCTTTGGCTCCGTTTTTCTATGAAAATTAGTATTGGAGGTTTTTGTGGTCGCTGATGACTACTCTGCGCCATGTATTGAACGCAGGTTTGATGACTTCCAGCCTCCCGAACAAGCCGGTTTCCGAAAGGGCTTTAGTACCATTAGACCACATCCACAACTATAAGAAGACTGAGGAGTATAATTTGCCATTATGCTTTGCGTTTGTGGACTTTGAGAAAGCCTTCGATTCGATCGAGTTATGGACAGTGCTCGAGTCTCTCCAGCGTTGCCGTATTGACTATCGGTATATCGAGGTGCTGAAATGCTTGTACAACAGTCCACTATGACCACAGAACCACTATGTCGGTCCGAGTACAGGAACAGAATTCGGAGGCAATTCCATTGAAAAAGGGCGTAAGACAGGGAGACGTTATCTCTCCAAAAATATTCACAAACGGACTGGAAGATACCTTCAAGCTTCTGGAATGTCAGGGACACGGCATCAATATCAATGGCGAGTACATCACTCACCTTCGATTTGCTGACGATATACATAGTAGTCATGGCAGAAACGATGGAAGACCTCGGCATAATGCTCGAAGACCTCAGTCGAGTTTCCCAACGGGTGGGCCTTGAAATGAACATGGACAAAACGAAGGTCATATCGATTGCTCGTTTTGTGCCCACCCCAATAACATTGGGGAACTCGACTCTCGAAGTTGTAGACGAATATGTCTACTCAGGACAAACAGTCCAACTAGGCCGGTCCAACTTTGTGAAAGAGGTCGAATCCAACTTGGCTGGGCAGCATTCGGGAAACTTAGAAAAGTCCTTTCGTCTAATATACCTCAATCACTCAAGACAAAATTATACAACCAGTGATGACTTAAGGCACTGAAACGTGGCCTCTCACTATGGGCCTCCTAAGAAAGCTCAAGGTCACGCAAATAGCTATGGAAAGGCCTATGCTTTCTCTACGATATCGAATCAGAAATGATGAGATTCGTAGAGGAACGAAAGTCACCTTAGCCCAGCGGATTACTAAGTTGAAGTGACAGTGGGCGGGGCACATAGCAAGCAGAACTAATGGCCGATGGGGCCGAAAAGTTCTCGAATGGAGACCACATATCGGCAAGCGCTGCGTAGGACGACCAGCCGACAGATGACCTCATCCAAGTGCCAGGAAGACGCTGGATGAAATCCGCTTCCAACTGGTCTTTTTGGAAATGCATGGAGGAGGCCTATATCCAGCAGTGGACTTCTTGTGTTTCCATGACTCGAGAGGTTTCTTTACAAAAGCTGCTGAAAACTTAAAATATAGTGTAAAAATACAGAGGTTTTTATAAACATTTTAAGAGTGGAAATTTTTATAAATTTGAAGCTTGGATTAAGATTTTGGCTCAAAATCTTTGAATTTAAATCATCGACTTTACGCATTTTTTTATTTTATTTTACACTACGTGGTACTTACTAAAGCGGTTTCAAAAGGGTGAATATGTGTCATCGCTATCGTGCCTGTGTGGCCAATAGTCCATTGAGCAAATCTGACTCGATAATTTTTTTTCTATGGTATAACACAAACAAAATTATAAAAATTTTAAGAACAAAAGCAAAATAATTAATTTTTTACAGAAGAAAAAAAAAACATTTCAAAATGGATATTGACCAAAGAAATAAAACAAAAATTATGAAAATGGAAAAAGACTTCGTTGCTAAGGATGTTGGTAAAAGAGCTACAAATGGATTTGAGTGCTTATTTGGCCTGCATCCTTGTTTCAGCACAAAGACTGATAAATATAATTATTAATCAACAGTGCCTCCTCGTCTTAACTTATATTGGTATATTATAACAGATTAATCTGTTGATAATCGTATTAATAGTGTAATTCATACCATTTCTATTATTTCATTCCAATAGCACAGGAAACATACAGCATTTAAGTGATTTTTGGCGTTAAAGCTGATAGTTAAAAACTATCTATACTATAGTGCAGGGAATTCTAGTTTGATTGCGTTGTGTGGACGTTATTATTATTATAATTTTGGAACTCCCCACCGACGAATATTTTCAAGATACATTACACTATTCATTGTGACACTTAAATAAAAATATGTAATATCGGTAAACCAGGAACGCAGATTTTTGTTTAATCTACTGTGTGATACAGTACTTCTATTTCTATTTGGTTACTTTTTGTTACACTTTTCCTTTTTGTTAAGGTTTCAGTTGTTTTTTTTTGTTACGTGTACAAAAAATTACCTACTTTCTTTTGTTGTCATTATAATTACGGAACCCAAAAAATATTATGCGCGTTAAATTATATATTTAAATTACGTTGTACCTAAAAATGAGCACCGAATAAATCTTGAATAAAAAAAACCCGGAATTTGTGCCAACCCTAGCAAAAACAATTGAATAGGATCAACTTATACATGTCATGGAAGTGTGATTTATATTACATGTAGGGAAGGTAAAGAGCATAATTATTGCAGTGTAGATAACTTATCCCAATACAGCGGAATTTCGAGAAAATAAAAAAACTAAAAACAAGTACCTACACACGTATATAAATTATAATTCCTACAAATTTTTTAGCATTACGCCATTGATTCTTCTAACAATACTTCCGCATGTACAATAAAATGCGTGATAAAAATATACAGCGTTTTATTTTATTTAAAACAGAAAAACATGTCAGGCAGATAGAAAAAAAATTCAGAGACGAAATCTACACAGATTCGTTTTGTATGTTTAGAAAAGGTTCTAAACAACATTATTGACACAATTCATATAACTATGTAAAATATTTTTCTATATATCCGGATGGGAACGACCGAGCCGAGTTCGATAGCGCTATCTTCTTCTGTCGCTACGGAAGTGAGCGGTGCGGAAATACTAAGTACTGTAATTCGGCTTGGTTCACTCAAAGGTTATGAATCAAGTATTATTCGTAACGCCCCAATCGAAATTATTATTTACCAACACATTATTTACCGCCTATGTACCCTACAATCTAACGAGGAGGCGAAGTGCGAGCGCAAGGAGTGAAACAAAACTCTATCAAACTAAAATGAACCTTAAATGCTAGTAATTAGAGACTACAAGGCTCGAGCAACAAGTCTGGCCGCGTGCGGCCGACCTAATCGCGACAATAAATGGATTATAATACATAGGTAGTTAGGTTTAATTTTTAATGAACCTCACTTTTACCGTGATTTAGGCACAAATAGTAAAACGATGTTTCGCTTAGGTTGGTAATGTTACAATAGCTCGGATGGGAAGAGGCGTCCCTTGAACGGCAGAGAGCTCTTGGTTCGAATACTAGTAAATGATCGGTTTCCTTTTTACTTTTCTTTTTTAGTTATTTACTTAAATAAAAAAATACCTACAAGAATTGGGATTTTATATTGTATGTTTTTCTAACATTTGAAGCTCGATCACTACTACAAAAATCAGTTGCCGTGCGTTGGTCTTGCAAACACTCGAAAATGTCTCCACCGATTGGACTAATAGCTATATAATATTTTTTTGTTTTGTTCGGACATGGGACGTGGGGCGAGGGCGCGGAAAAGACCCATCCCTTCAGGAGCCTGTTTCATAGAACTACAATTCATTGTAACTATGACAATTCGATGTACATTGCAAAGCCGATTAACCCACAGATTAACAAATAGACTCTGCTGCGCAGTGTACTTCGAATTGTCATAATAAACTACGAAATTA